>CAXITT010000321.1:626894-714393 GCA_964033795.1 Lymnaea stagnalis | reverse complement strand
GATGGATGGATGGATGGATGGATGGACGGGTGGATGGATGGATGGATGGATGGATGGACGGATGGATGGACGGATGGATGGATGGATGGACGGGCGGATGGATGGATGGATGGACGGGTGGGCGGATGGATGGATGGATTGATGGATGGACGGGCGGATGGATGGATGGATGGATGGATGGATGGATGGATGGATTGATGGTAGACAGAACGCTTCCTGTAATATTTGCACAAATGGTATCTTTTATTCGGTAAACTATGTTTATAAATATGTAAAATTTATTTATGTAAAATATATCCCGTATGCGCTACTTTACCATTCATCCGATTGCGATAAAACTTTTATTAGTTGATGTGCATACGCCCGTAATTTTGTCTGAATTATTCTGACACACATTTTAAAATATTCTTTCTTGGTTCCAAGGCATAAATGCTTTTTCTTTCTGTTATACTGTCATGAGCTAAATATAATTTCCGTATGCTTTCCTATACCATTCATCCGATTGTGTTAAGATTTTGTGAAGTTGTTGTTCCTCAAGCCCGCAAATTATTATTTTGTTTCTTATAGGAGCTATACACCTATAATTTCACACAGAGCAATTGCATTAATGGAAGGAATTGAATAGCGTGCAAGCGACATTTCAGTTTCTGTGACATAATAATGTTTCTGAATTAGTACAACCATTTTACCATTTTGTGTTGGGGGGGGGGGGGGGGGGGGATTAATTTTTTTAAAACAATTTTGTGAGCTCTATAAATATAATTTCAAACAGAGCTGCTGCATGGGTGGATCAATAGCTAAAAGTGTGTGGACTAATTTTTGAAAATCCATGCTTCCTTCTAATTCATTTGTGTACGCACAAGAAGGAAAAAAAAAAGAAAAACCTATTTTCTATTTAAATATTACTTCAAAAACGTAATTAAAACACAAAGACGTTTTTCTTTGAGTGGCATTGCAATGCATGCCGGGGTCCCGCTAGTAAATAAATAAGTGACAAGCAATTTTATTGTTTTATATATTGATTGATATAATGGTTCAAAGTTCAAGGTCTTGTAAAATAACCAAGAGACGATGCGAGCCGTAGTTTTTTTGTTTTTTTTTGCAAACATTGCGGAAACCAACGTGCTGTTAAGCCCCTTGACAATATTAGACTTATTCGTCACCCCTAAATTATTTGTTAGGCTGCATGTCGGAATGATTGCATTAGAGTTTCATAGAATTGCAAATTGTGTAAGACTTTTAAGACAATACATTCAAAACATTCAAAACCTTAAAATTAACTCGTTGAACTATCACAATCTCCTGTTCGGCGCTATTTACAATCTGGCAAACTTGATGGGAAAAGCTTTCATATTTGTGTTACATTTAACGGCACGGATACGGGCGCCCTTAATTGCGTCACTAATGACATGCTGATATGTTGCCATGGTAACCCTGCGCAATATTCAACAAAGCAAGAATACAGTTTAGATTGATTATGAAATGACGTGTTTTTTTACGCAGTCTTCTCGGATTACTTTTTTTTTTTTAAGTAGCACTTTGTTCTTTAATTGGTCCCAGTAAGCGAATCATTTAAGTGGATAGTTTCAAATGAAGATATTTAAGTGGATAGTTTCAAAGGAAGACATTTAAGTGGATAGTTTCAAATGAAGACATTTAAGTGGATAGTTTCAAATGAAGACATTAAAGTGGACAGTTTCAAATGAAGACATTTAAGTGGATAGTTTCAAATAAAGACATTTAAGTGGATAGTTTCAAATAAAGACATTTAAGTGGATAGTTTCAAATGAAGACATTTAAGTGGATAGTTTCAAATGAAGACATTTAAGTGGATAGTTTCAAATGAAGACATTTAAGTGGATAGTTTCAAATGAAGACATTTAAGTGGATAGTTTCAAATGAAGACATTAAAGTGGACAGTTTCAAATGAAGACATTTAAGTGGATAGTTTCAAATAAAGACATTTAAGTGGATAGTTTCAAATAAAGACATTTAAGTGGATAGTTTCAAATGAAGACATTTAAGTGGATAGTTTCAAATGAAGACATTTAAGTGGATAGTTTCAAATGAAGACATTTAAGTGGATAGTTTCAAATGAAGACATTTAAGTGGATAGTTTCAAAGGAAGACATTTAAGTGGATAGTTTCAAATGAAGACATTTAAATGGATAGTTTCAAATGAAGACATTAAAGTGGACAGTTTCAAATGAAGACATTTAAGTGGATAGTTTCAAATAAAGACATTTAAGTGGATAGTTTCAAATAAAGTGTAAATTCACCTATCAAAGTTTAGAAGACATTTAAGTGGATAGTTTCAAATGAAGACATTTAAGTGGATAGTTTCAAATGAAGACATTTAAGTGGATAGTTTCAAATGAAGACATTTAAGTGGATACAATGCAGGGTATCCATTAATGTCTACCCGCTAAATGATCCATAAACAATATTGTTTATCCTCATACATTAGGACAAGATTGAGATCTGTATTATCTCCAGTATATTATGACTGGTTAGGTTTTGTCCCCAGTACATTATGACAAGGTAAGGGCTAGAGATATGGTTTGCTCTTAATACATTATGCCAAATGTAGGGATTGTCCTCAATACATTATAACATGGTTATGGATAGGGTTTGTGATCAATACATTTTGACAGGCTAGGGTTAGGGTTACGTATTGTTCTTAATACATTGTGACAAGGTTAGGGTTAGGGTTACGTATTGTTCTTAATACATTGTGACAAGGTTAGGGTTAGTCCTCAAAACATCATAACACGGTTAGGGTTTTTCCTCATACATAATGACATGGTGTTGGATACATAATAAAGTATGTCCCCCGTTCATTATGAAAACATTATGACCGTAGTCAGCCAACTGAGGCTCTGGAGCCACATGTGGCTCTTTAGAGGAATAAATAAGAACTTTAAAAAAAAAAAGCATTTAAAATGCCCATAAAACAGTCTCCCCGAGTCCGCTGCTCATAAAGTGATTTTAACAAGTATTTTTTTTTTTTTAATGGACCCTTTTACAAAAAGTTGCCGACCCTTGCATTATGACACTGATGACACAATTGACTCACGGTCGATTCCTGGGAGCGCATTTATTTATCCATGGATAGAGTTGTCCTGGCCATCACGACCCTTGATAGCCGCTTCCACCCAAATCTTCTCTGACTTCCGGTGCACCATGGTAGGGTTCCGGCTAGCTGGTTTGACAACTCTTTGGCTCATCTGGTCTTTACAGGTGCCTGGGTGTTGCTGTATGGACACTATTTAAAATCGTTCGCACGAGGCTTGTAAATGAAATAGGTTACCGCGTTACTGAAATAGTCTGATATGTTTTATAGTAAAATAAACTGCCAATTTTTACAAGTTATTAAATGTTGAAGTGAATTTGCGTAAGATTTTGTGCGTTTTTGTAAGTTTGTGATAGTGTTGGTAAAACGTTATGTGACAAAATGTTGTAGGCCTAGTTAGTTAAACTATGGAGTTTTTCAAACAAGAGTTATGAAATATCTTCAAAATGGTATCCAAAATAACAATCATATGCCGTGACCTTGTCGTGTTTCAAATAATAACGGTTAAATGTCATCTGTAAATGTCACATTTAGAAGTCTCCTTTGAATGTCACCTTCAAATGTAATCTTTAAATGTCTCATTTAAATTATTGTTTCCTTTAGAGACCGTCTGAATTTTGGCTTCGGTTTCGGCGCCTCCACCAGATGTCTGACTGTCTGTCTGTCTGTCTGTGGGGTCGTCTGTTAAATGTGTCAACAAAATAGGGGGAGGAGGTTTGGAAATTTTTGACGATTGTTGACAAGGGGGAAGGGGGGTTTAGATTAGTTGTTAACAATCATGTTTTTTCTATTAAAATTTTAATCTTATAAATTGTGGTGGTTATTACATTATTTTAACACATGTAATGAATGTAGTTTGTTACATAATTTTTAGGATTTTAACGATATAAGATTCATTTAATGTCTGTGCACTGCACATTGCTGGTCAGAATGTTAGCACACTTTGTTAGTGCAAGAGAAGTCAAAAGTCGGCCTTTCTTTGCCTGTAGATTCTGTTTGTCGCAAATGACCAGGGTTGTATGTTTGCGAGCGCAGAACAAGGACAAAGTTCAAGAGGCTTGTGCAGTCAAGATAAATGCTATTGATAGAGTAGGAATTAGGGGTCGCCAAACCGGTCCCTTTTAACGCAAACTGATATTTTCGATAATGATGTTTACAAATACCAGAATCCCGGTATAATCGATATTTTCGATAATTTGTGGAGTTTTAATCTTTGGTCAAATTCAAATAATGAGATCCTAAAAATGGCAACATATCAAATGTTTGATCACTTCATTTTGAGCGCCAATGGTAACAAAAGTAACCTGATGACGAGAACTTCCGCTCAGACTTCACAATACCAAACGGATTTCTTTGTTTCCGATAGTTTAACATGCTTTTCATATTTTGGTTTATTTCATTCAGTGACCCCCATTTCTCTCTATCAATATGAAGGGAAAGTAAATCATTAACAAAAATGTATTTATTAAATCTATTTGGTTTGACGTATTTGGGACATTCAGTCATGTAAATGTTTGGCTAGGTACGGTACAGACAAGCTGGGACATTCAGCCTGGGACAAAATAGCTCGTAAATCAATTATGAGGTGAATTATTAACATTGTTTTCAAAAAATGGTAGTGCCATAATTTTTCAATGTCTTAAAATTAAGGTATTGGATTATCAAAATACGGGTCACCCATAATTTGAAATATGTAGATACTTTGGTCTATTTAAAGTAAATCAAGCTATCAAACATTTGTGTTATTAAAAGTTGACCCCGTGATTCGAAGGCAGCGTGTTATTATTTCCATCTATTTCATTTTACATACAAATTGTTAATGTAAGTCAACATTCTATCTTCATTCGACTATACCAATCCTTTTAGATTATGCATCTTCAGTCTGGGACCCATTTACCCAGAAGAGCATTGACAGGTTGGAGGCGGTCCAGCGACGAGCAGCACGCTTTGTCCTAAACCGCTACAGGAATACCTCTAGTGTTGGCAGCATGCTAGAAACACTAGGCTAGTCACCATTGGAGAAACGACGACGACAAGCTAGGCTCTCCATGATGTACAAGATAAATAATGGGCTGGTCCACTGTTCCAGTATTAAACAGAAACTCGTCCCTCTCCCCCATAGACAGCGACGAGGCCATGACAGGCAATTCAGGCTCATACCAGCAAGAAGCCAGTATAGGAGCTGCTCATTCCTGCCTTAAACAGAAACTCGTCCCTCTCCCCCATAGACAGCGACGAGGCCATGACAGGCAATTCAGGCTCATACCAGCAAGAAGCCAGTATAGGAGCTGCTCATTCCTGCCCAAGACAATCAGGGACTGGAACAATCTTTCAAAAGGAACGGATGAGGCGACAACACTAGACACATTTGTGTCCATTGCCTCAAGCCTTCAAACCCGTAGTGCATGATTTCCTCATCAACACCAGTAACAGAAACATTGCAAATCCCATCTACATGCATAGGAGCCAAAATGATCAATAAATTGATCGTGGGTCCTTAAGATATAGAAGAAGAAGAAGAACAAGAAGAAGAAAACATAATTTACTTTCCAATCATGAACCGTCACGTCGCGACTCACGTCTCCACGTACACACTACACACGCACTACACACGCACTACACACGCACTACACACGCACTACACACACACTACACACACACTACACACACACTACACACGCACTACACACACACTACACACACACTACACACGCACGTTGTAAAAACAAAACTAATCACAACGCCATGATAGTTGACAAATGAACGGTCCACAGCTCTAGCCCGTCGGTCGGCTCTCTTTGAACTTGAGACACGTGGTGTGAGGGGTTCGCACTTTGCACATCACATAAATTATTGCGATGTCTTGCTTTAACTACGACACGCAAATTAAGAAAAGCGAATAATAATTTTTGAAAATGAAATCCCGGTATTAACGGAAATTCCGGTTTTCACAAATCTGATCCCGGTTTTTTTCGAGCATCGATTATGGTCCAGTATTGCGGTATTTTTAATAGTCGGGATCCCGGATTGCGACCCCTAGTAGGAATACCATATTTTGAGAATTAAGGGAACGTAAAGTAAGTAACAATAATGACATCGCTCCTTGGGCGGATTTGCAAAATCTGTAACATCTATTTCGCATCACAAGTCATGTTGAAATGTTATGTTCAAAAGCACTGACAATGCATAAGAAATTAACACCTGCCCCTAAACACATTTTTTATATATAAATATCACATTAGGAAATGGCATCAGTGGGCCGTCGAGCTAAAGCTCTTTATACCCCTCCTAAAGCAGCCCCTTAAGCCCGAGTATCGGGCTGCAAAGCGGCCCGTTTCCGATGTCTCTTTGCCAGGACAGCCACCCCCCCCCCCACCACCCGAGTCCGCTCTATCGGGTTCCTTTGGAAGACGCCTCAACCTAAATACACCCTGTCTCTGCCTTTACTTCCAACTGTAAAACGCCACAGTTGGCACCCCTGTATTTGCTGTATTAATTCCGAAAAGTACCTTGCATGTCCCTTGTCTGCCCAGGCAGAGCACGCAATGGTGGTTTTGTTCCTCTTTGCCCGTTTCCGATGTCTCGTTGCCAGGACAGCCCCCCCCCCCCCCACCACCCGAGTCCGCTCTATCGGGTTCCTTTGGAAGACGCCTCAACCTAAATACACCCTGTCTCTGCCTTTACTTCCAACTGTAAAACGCCACAGTTGGCAGCCCTGTAGTTGCTGTATTAATTCCGAAAAGTACCTTGCATGTCCCTTGTCTGCCCAGGCAGAGCACGCAATGGTGGTTTTGTTCCCCTTGTAACGCCGAGGGGGTCCAGTGGCCGGCGCCTCCTAATCGGCAACCCACCTCAGACTTGTCAACCAAAGCCCCGGGGAAGCTCCTCAACAAAAAGGTATTCGACTAATGCAAGTGGCTGCCAGGAGATAGAGAGAGCTTAAGGCAGTAGTTGCTGATGTTGACAATGCTTCTATCAATGCTTCTATCAATGCTTCTATCAATGCTTCTATCAATGCTTCTATCAATGCTTCAAATACGCTTTTAGATCCCATTATAAATCCCTTTAGAGTAAAAGAGACCTTTCTGGAAAATTCTAGATTAAAATTTAATCTCCGCCTCGAAAGATGTACAAATGACATTTCTAAGTAATTATTTTTTTGAATATGAAAAATTATACAACTAAATACACTACTATAACTACATTTAAGTTGACAGAGGAGCCCTAACTGGGCTCCATTCCATAATTGTGCCGAATTAGTTTTGCATGAGATTGGGAAAGGGCAATACAAATTAGATAAATTATTGAGATAAAATGTACAATTTGTCCCTTAAAAATCTATGTTAAAATGCCATAGACAAAGCTTTTTAAAATTATCAAACTTTCTGGAAAATTATAGATAGGATATTATTAGTTTTAAATCCACCGATATTTCAATACGGCCAATGAAGTGTATTGCTACCAAGCTATGCCTAGATCCATCAATTCACTTAGAATGATAGTGTTGTATAAGCCTATTGATATTTATATAGCTTAAATAGGGAAAAAAGAAATGGGGCCCACGGCTACAGAGGACAATTATGTGTACTAGGTTAGGTCAAGATCCGTCTATTCCTGTAGGAGTTTTGTTGCTCATTTTATTTATTTTAGCAAACATTTTTAAAAGACGAATTCGGGGCCCCTGTCCCCATACGGAATGCCATAAAAGTTCATAGCCCAAAGTATTTAAATCTGGATAATGATGGATATATGTGCCAAATTTTACCAACTAAGCCCTCTCGCATGCCCCTCCCACTTCTTTTCCCCCCACCACATTTAAGCGACAGTCCCGAAACCAATAATATTTTAGTTGTCGAACTCATTATTTTAGTGTTTGGCCCTAAAAGACACGGGCTGAGGTAAGCTGGGTCGAGATATGGGGCGGGTGATGAGTGATGGGGAAATCCATCGTCATACCCTCGCTAGGGTTTGTCTGAGTGGTTGATACAGAGTGTGTGTTGAGTGGTTGATACAGAGTGTGTGATGAGTGGTTGATACAGAGTGTGTGTTGAGTGGTTGATACAGAGTGTGTGTTGAGTGGTTGATACAGAGTGTGTGTTGAGTGGTTGATACAGAGTGTGTTTGTTGAGTGGTTGATACAGAGTGTTTGATGAGTGTTTGATACAGAGTGTGTGTTGAGTGGTTGATACAGCGTGTGTTTGTTGAGTGGTTGATACAGAGTGTGTGTTGAGTGGTTGATACAGAGTGTGTTTGTTGAGTGGTTGATACATAGTGTGTTTGTTGAGTGGTTGATACAGAGTGTGTTTGTTGAGTGGTTGATACAGAGTGTATGTTGAGTGGTTGATACAGATTGTGTGTTGAGTGGTTGATACAGAGTGTGTTTTGAGTGGTTGATAGAGAGTGTGTGTTGAGTGGTTGATACAGAGTGTGTTTGTTGAGTGGTTGATACAGAGTGTGTTTGTTGAGTGGTTGATACAGAGTGTGTGTTGAGTGGTTGATACAAAGTGTGTGATGAGTGGTTGATACAGAGTGTGCTTGTTGAGTGGTTGATACAGAGTGTGTTTGTTGAGTGGTTGATACAGAGTGTGTGTTGAGTGGTTGATACAGATTGTGTGTTGAGTGGTTGATACAGAGTGTGTTTGTTAAGTGGTTGATATAGAGTGTGTTTGTTGAGTGGTTGATACAGAGTGTGTGTTGAGTGGTTGATACAGAGTGTGTGATGAGTGGTTGATACAGAGTGTGTGTTGAGTGGTTGATACAGAGTGTGTGGTAAGTTGTTGATAAAGAGTATGTTTGTTGAGTGGTTGATACAGAGTGTTTGATGAGTGCTTGATACAGAGTGTGTGTTGAGTGGTTGATACAGAGTGTGTTTGTTGAGTGGGTGATACAGAGTGTGTGTTGAGTGATTGATACAGAGTGTGTTTGTTGAGTGGTTGATACAGAGTGTGTTTGTTGAGTCGTTGATACAGAGTGTGTGTTGAGTGGTTGATACAGAGTGTGTTTGTTGAGTGGTTGATACAGAGTGTGTTTGTTTAGTGGTTGATACAGAGTGTGTTTATTGAGTGGTTGATACAGAGTGTGTTTGTTGAGTGGTTGATACAGAGTGTGTGTTGAGTGGTTGATACAGAGTGTGTTTGTTGAGTGGTTGATACAGAGTGTGTGTTGAGTGGTTGATACAGAGTGTTTGATGAGTGGTTGGTACAGAGTGTGTGTTGAGTGGTTGATACAGAGTGTGTTTGTTGAGTGGTTGATACAGACTGTGTTTGTTGAGTGGTTGATACAGAGTGTGTGTTGAGTGGTTGATACAGAGTGTGTTTGTTGAGTGGTTGATACAGAGTGTGTGTTGAGTGGTTGATACAGAGTATTTGATGAGTGGTTGATACAGAGTGTGTGTTGAGTGGTTGATACAGAGTGTTAGATGAGTGGTTGATGCAGAGTGTGTGTTGAGTGGTTGATAAAGAGTGTTTGATGAGTGGTTGATACAGAGTGTGTTTTTTGAGTGATGGATACAGAGTGTATGTTGAGTGGTTGGTACAGAGTGTGTGTTGAGTGGTTGATACAGAGTGTTTGATGAATTATTGATACAGAGTGTGTTTGTTGAGTGGTTGATAATGAGTGTGTGTTGAAAGGTTGATACAGAGTGTGTTTGATGAGTGGTTGATACAGAGTGTTTAATGAGTGGTTTATACAGAGTGTGTGTTGAGTGGTTGATACAGAGTGTATGTGTTGTGAGGTTGATACAGAGTGTGTGTTGAGTGGTTGATACAGAGTGTTTGATGAGCGGTTGATACAGAGTGTGTTTTGAGTGGTTGATACAGAGTGTGTGGTGAGTGGTTGATACAGAGTGTGCTTGTTGAGTGGTTGATACAGAGTGTGTTTTGAGTGTTTGATACAGAGTGTGTGTTGAGTGGTTGATACAGTGTGTTTTTTGAGTGGTTGATACAGAGTGTTTTTTGAGTGGTTGATACAGATTGTGTGTTTAGTGGTTGATACAGAGTGTGTTTGTCTGAGTGGTTGATACAGAGTGTGTGTTGAGTGGTTGGTACAGAGTGTGTTGGTATAGTGGTTGATACAGAGTGTGTTTGTTGAGTGGTTGATACAGAGTCTGTGTTGAGTGGTTGATATAGAGTGTGTGTTGTGTTTTGAATATTATATAATCGAAATCGTAAAATACATCCGATTCCACATGGCAACAAACAGCGATGAATGGGCTCTTTACCATTGATAGCACGTGAGAGGCTAGCGGCTTTTTCATTGGCTGACGAGATTAAACAGCTAATGGCATAGCTAATATAACGTCCTTCACCTTGCAGGTTTCAGTGATTTGTGCTAAAACTATATGGAACTCACGGTTGATAACCGGTTAACATGGTTGAGTGGTTGATAACATGGATATTAATTCATTAAGTTATATGGAGAATAATTTTAGATAACAACTTTTAAATATTTATTGCGTCGTATTTTATATTTTAAAAAAAAAACATCTCCATTTAAGCCAGCAGCTGACCGCCAATCATGAAATATCCAGTTGTTGCTGTGTTCATGATGTTTCAAGTGTGTGATCTATTCTGTCTCGCCAATGGTGACAGTGATACCTTCAACGTTACGGAGTTGTCAACATATGCGGGCCTGACTCAGGAAATCATGAGCCGTGACGTCATTGTGTACAAAATTTCTCCCGGAGTCTATACTCCAAGGAAATATAATCGAATTATTTACAGATTGATACCTATTGATGTTGTGGGAATTGATGATGTTAATCAGGTAATGATTGCTATTGGTGATGCTATTCAGTTAATGGCAGGTATTGTTGATGTTAATCAAGTCATTAATGATATTGATAACGTTTTTCAAGTAATGATTATTATTGAGCATGTAATTAATTATATTAATCTGGTATTGATTGATATTGTTGAGGATAATGAAAATTATTTTTTTTTTAAAATAAAAATCTTTAATTAATTGAAATAGTTTATATTTCTTTATTTAATATTTTGGAATGAATCAAAGCAATGTGTTCCAATTTATTGCGATAGATTGAAATAATTTTCACAAATTTTTCAAAGACTTTATGAATCATCATATTCAGGGTCATTCTTAAGAAAAGCGAGACATATAGCTAGAATATGTTAATTCGTGAAAATTAATTTCATAAGCTATTTAATTGTTTAAAAGTGTCCAAATAAGTTGACTCTGTAAAATCTTATATCCAAATAAGTTGACTTTGTGAAATCTTATGTCCAAATAAGTTGACTTTGTGAAATCGTATGTCCAAATAAGTTGACTTTGTGAAATCTTATGTCCAAATAAGTTGACTCTGTAAAATCGGATGCTTTGAGTTTTACCGAAGCAACTCTTTAATTGAAAACGTAACACATTTAAATTAGGTACGCAATATATAGGCCAAATAACCCACTGAACGAAATAAAAAAAAGATTTTCTACTTTTAAAACATGATACTTTTTCATTCCTTTATATTAACTTTATACTTGTACGTGGCTGGCTGATAAAATCTTTGGACGACTAATTGACCCACTTCCCGTCAACCTATTGAGCTGAAATTTGGCACATAGACACTGAGCAATGACAACACATTCTATCAAATTTGCCGTCCAGGCTCCGGCGCCAACATACAAAAACCTTTTTGTTTTGTTTTTTTCAAGTGGGAGATGAAGGAAAATATGATAACACTGATTTCACGAAATAAAATTTACGATAACTACGCTTAATGGGATTCATTTTAAAAAAATATCTCAAGTGCTATTGGTGCGTAAAATGTTCTTGTTTTTCTAAAATTGTTGGTAAAATAAAGCTGTGGCATAAAAGAGGTGGAAGTGGGTCATTAGAATATTAAAATAGTTCAGGAGCGTGAAAAAATTGTTCATTAGTGAGCGGTTGGGGGGGGGGGCGGGTTTACTAATTGGGATTCTCATAAATTACATTACTAGAATGTATATGGGTCAATATTACTTTTTATAAAGGATTTATACGATTATACTTTTAGTCTAAATAAAACCCGTTATCTTTTATACACATATAGTCATGGAATTTTATTTATAAACTTTTTAGAAGCACATATTAATGATCTATTATTCATCTATTTATTGTTCAAAAGTTAATGGCAGTTACAGTTTTCTCGATTTACGTTTAATACGAAAATATTATTTTCATTTTTTTTTTTTTAAATTATACTCTAAATAAATAAAACTTGCTCTCTTACATACGTATGTAGACGTGGAATTTTATTTTTATTTTTTTATAGTAGTTAATATTAATAATCTGTTAATCATCTATTAATAATCTATTTATTGTTCAAAAGTTAATGACAGTCAGAGTTTTCATCCAAATGAGTTGGCTGCAGAGAAATCTTTCCTGGAATCCATCAGAATATCTGGCCATCGATCGGATTAAGCTGGAGACTAAATCAATTTGGTTACCAAACATTATCATCATTTCTGGTGATAAACAAGGCCTCAAACTGGATTTCCCAGAGAACGCACGACTTCACTCCGACGGGAACATCACCATCAGGAAAACTACTTACGTCACGTTCCGTTGTGAGATCAACTTCGATAAATATCCCTTCGATTCCCAAGAATGTTGTTTTGGATTCTACATTGATGACATCAATCCTCCTCACATCGACGTGGACACCAGTGAGATATTTAAGAGCGATCCGTATGCAGTAGCCGGCGAGTGGTACAATCTGGATTTCAGCTCGGAGCTCTTCACAGACTTAAACAACGAATCATGGCTTCGTTATCACTTCAAGGTCAAACGGCGCTCGACTTATTACGTCATTACCGTTATATTCCCCTTGATCTTGACGTCTGCAATGATACCTCTCGTGTTCTTGATGCCGCCAGAAAATGGCGAAAAGATCTCGTACCTCGTGGCGGTCTTCACTTCAACTGCCATTTTCCTGAACTTCATTAGGTGAGAATTGAAACCTTTTATGAATTAGCCTTACTTACTTACTTATATAATTATCATGTATGTTCAGAAGAGTTACTTTCATAGTTATTTTATCTAGATAAACTACGATTGTAGTAGATTCTCGTTCTTTTTTCATTTATTAAACTTAACGTCAAATTCTTATTTTTTAATTAAACAATTAAAGAACCCTGTACTTTTCAATGGAAACTAGTATCCATAAATTGTGAAACTTTTTTCGATATTTAATTTAATACTCGACTTTTGGGAGTAGTTTTTAAAAGGTCTATGTAATCTGTAACTATAAAAAATAAATGTCTGTATGTATGTATGTATTTCTGTATGTCTGTCTGTCTGATTGTATGTATGCATGTATGCATGTATGCATGTCTGTATGCATGTATGCATGTATGTATGTATGTATGTATGTATGTATGTATGTATGTATGTATGTATGTATGTATGTATGTATGTTACATACATACATACATACATACATACATACATACATACATACATACATAGTATGTATGTATGTATGTATGTATGTATGTATGTATGTATGTATGTATGTATGTATGTATTTATGTATTTATGTCCCGTATGCGCTCCTACACCATTCAGGCGATTGTGATAACAAGCAATTGCTTTTTCCTGAGTCATTACAACCCTTTTAACATAATCCGTCTTCAGCCTTTGGTCCTAAATTCGTTTTTTTTCTTATATGAGCTTTGTGAAAAAATAATTTCCGTCTGCGCTCCTATACTAATAACATCACTTTGGAGATGGTGTCGGTGGGTCGTCGAGTTTGCACTCATAATCCCCCCCCCCCGGCACTCCCCCAAATGGGCCAGAGCCGTAGCTCCAGACCGTGCGGAATCGCCATCAATAAACGTATCTATTGCGGGAGGTTTTCATGTGAAAAGATGGGAGACTTTAACATGTCAGAATTATTAACGTTAGGATTAGCGTAAATTAATTGAATTGAAACAAATACAAATGGCCACATTTCATTTTGTATGGGACGTAACAAGTGGTGTTAATTGTAAAATTCCCATTGCCAATCGACATCTAGTAATAGATATCACATGCGTCTCATCTTATATATATATAAGCATGTGCTAGAGTGACATAACGCCAAAGAGCCGATACGATTAAAGTACGTTCGGAATCCTAAAAGCGTTAATAGTTATTTTCTATTATTTTACGGAAATTGAATAATTTTAAATGCGAAAAAAAATATTTTAAATCCGCTTTTATTTAATTAAAAGTTTAAGTATTATTATTATAAATTACAAATACATTTAAAGTATCAACAAAGAAACTATTTGAAGCATTTTAAATGTGTTTGAAAGTTAATATTGCAAAATAAAATTAAAATTAATTTGTTCTAAATAATCACGCAAATGACGTCACTGTTCGAATGGCCTAAGCCAAAACTCTTAAGTTCCTTTGGTTTAATAACCGCGCGTGACAAAACTGATAATGTATTTTCCTCTTCTTAAAATTAAAAATAATAAATATAATTGTTTGCTTTTTTAAGTTGTTAATAAAACACACACATATTTTATGCAGCGTTGTATTTTTAACATTTAAATTTAAAAAAAAATTGAATTTCAAAAATATATTTTTAACTTTATAACGTAATAAAAACTAACCTTTAAATATACTTCTAATAAGAAAATGACGTTTAAGTCAATTAGTGAAGTAAAACTACATAGCCTAATAGCATTTACTAATCCACTTATAACTCATCCAAATAAAAACAAACCATTATGAAGTGCAAAATATTATGTTAGTTTGCGTATGGAAGGGAATACAATCCGGTGAAAGATTTTATTAATTTTATTTTAAAAAATCTTGATTGGGGGTTGGTCATTTTGCACCAGGCAGCACACGATACGTCTGAAAATAAAGGAATTAATTTGATAAATAATTAACCTTCTTAGGTACATACATATCGGAGGTAGGAAATAGGATGTGTACATTTTACATTGATGAAAATATATTTAAATCCTATGGTATTACATTTGTGAAAAGAGATGTTATTTTCCCTTTTTTTTTTACAAATAAACTTATGTTAACCAATTAAGAAAATCTATGGCGTAAAAAAAAAAATACTGTGGGTACATTTATATAAGTATAGCCATGAATATCAAAACCCAATCATTTTACACACTTGAAAATTTAATTTTGAAAAATGGAGATGGGTTAATATTTCCTTTTAAAAAAATCAAAATGAATTTGTGTTTTTACTTTGCGAAAAGTAAAGTGGGTGTGTATTATTATGATATTAACATTTTGTTAAAAAGGGCGCATACGTCTGTTATAGACGTGAAAAACGGTTGCGAGATTCTTCTTTAGACAAAAGAAATGTTTGTTTTCGAATTTATGATAATGTACATTTAAAAAAAACAAGGCAAAAGTGTGTTTAAATGTTGATGAATATATCAATATATAGATCACATTCCTGTCATATAAAATAGATTCATATCATATACATATCATATCATATATCAATATATAGATCACATTCCTGTAATATAAAATAGATTCATATCATATACATATCATATCATATATCAATATATAGATCACATTCCTGTAATATAAAATATATTCATATCATATACATATCATATCATATATCAATATATAGATCAAATTCCTGTAATATAAAATAGATTCATATCATATACATATCATATCATATATCAATATATAGATCACATTCCCGTAATATAAAATAGATTCATATACATATCATATCATATATCTATATATAGATCACATTCCTGTAATATAAAATAGATTCATATCATATACATATCATATCATATATCAATATATAGATCACATTCCTGTAATATAAAATAGATTCATATCATATACATATCATATCATATATCAATATATAGATCACATTCCTGAATATAAAATAGATTCATATCATATACATATCATATCATATATCAATATAGATCACATTCCTGTAATATAAAATAGATTCATATCATATACATATCATATCATATATCAATATAGATCACATTCCTGTAATATAAAAAAGATTCATATCATATACATATCATATCATATATCAATATAGATCACATTCCTGTAATATAAAATAGATTCATATCATATACATATCATATCATATATCAATATATAGATCACATTCCCGTAATATAAAATAGATTCATATCATATACATATCATATCATATATCTATATATAGATCACATTCCTGTAATATAAAATAGATTCAAATCATATACATATCATATCATATATCAATATATAGATCACATTCCTGTAATATAAAATAAATTCATATCATATACATGTCATATCATCTATCAATATAGATCACATTCCTGTAATATAAAATAGATTCATATCGTATACATATCATATCATATATCAATATAGATCACATTCCTGTAATATAAAATAGATTCATATCATATATATATTATATCATATATCAATATAGATCACATTCCTGTAATATAAAATAGATTCATATCATATACATATCATATCATATATCAATATATAGATCACATTCCTTTAATATAAAATAGATTCATATCATATACATATTATATCATATATCAATATATAGATCACATTCCTGAATATAAAATAGATTCATATCATATACATATCATATCATATATCAATATATAGATCAAATTCCTGTCATATAAAATAGATTCATATCATATACATATCATATCATATATCAATATATAGATCACATTCCTGTAATATAAAATAGATTCATATCATATACATATCATATCATATATCAATATAGATCACATTCCTGTAATATAAAATAGATTCATATCATATACATATCATATCATATATCAATATAGATCACATTCCTGTAATATAAAATAGATTCATATCATATACATATCATATCATATATCAATATAGATCACATTCCTGTAATATAAAATAGATTCATATCATATACATATCATATCATATATCAATATAGATCACATTCCTGTAATATAAAATAGATTCATATCATATACATATCATATCATATATCAATATAGATCACATTCCTGTAATATAAAATAGATTCATATCATATACATATCATATCATATATCAATATAGATCACATTCCTGTAATATAAAATAGATTCATATCATATACATATCATATCATATATCAATATAGATCACATTCCTGTAATATAAAATAGATTCATATCATATACATATCATATCATATATCAATATAGATCACATTCCTGTAATATAAAATAGATTCATATCATATACATATCATATCATATATCAATATAGATCACATTCCTGTAATATAAAATAGATTCATATCATATACATATCATATCATATATCAATATAGATCACATTCCTGTAATATAAAATAGATTCATATCATATACATATCATATCATATATCAATATAGATCACATTCCTGTAATATAAAATAGATTCATATCATATACATATCATATCATATATCAATATAGATCACATTCCTGTAATATAAAATAGATTCATATCATATACATATCATATCATATATCAATATAGATCACATTCCTGTAATATAAAATAGATTCATATCATATACATATCAAATCATATATCAATATAGATCACATTCCTGTAATATAAAATAGATTCATATCATATACATATCATATCATATATCAATATAGATCACATTCCTGTAATATAAAATAGATTCATATCATATACATATCATGTCATATATCAATATAGATCACATTCCTGTAATATAAAATAGATTCATATCATATACATATCATATCATATATCAATATAGATCACATTCCTGTAATATAAAATAGATTCATATCATATAAATATCATATCATATATCAATATAGATCATATTCCTGTAATATAAAATAGATTCATATCATATACATATCATATCATATATCAATATAGATCACATTCCTGTAATATAAAATAGATTCATATCATATACATATCATATCATATATCAATATAGATCAAATTCCTGTAATATAAAATAGATTCATATCATATACATATCATATCATATATCAATATATAGATCACATTCCTGTAATATAAAATAGATTCATATCATATACATATCATATCATATATCAATATATAGATCACATTCCTGTAATATAAAATAGATTCATATCATATACATATCATATCATATATCAATATATAGATCAAATTCCTGTAATATAAAATAGATTCATATCATATACAGAGATTTTGTTGTAAATTTAAGATTCATATCATATACATATCATATCATATATCAATATATAGATCACATTCCTGTAATATAAAATAGATTCATATCATATACATATCATATCATATATCAATATATAGATCACATTCCTGAATATAAAATAGATTCATATCATATACATATCATATCATATATCAATATAGATCACATTCCTGTAATATAAAATAGATTCATATCATATACATATCAAATCATATATCAATATAGATCACATTCCTGTAATATAAAATAGATTCATATCATATACATATCATATCATATATCAATATAGATCACATTCCTGTAATATAAAATAGATTCATATCATATACATATCATATCATATATCAATATATATCAAATTCCTGTAATATAAAATAGATTCATATCATATACATATCATATCATATATCAATATATATCAAATTCCTGTAATATAAAATAGATTCATATCATATACAGAGTTTATGTTGTAAATTTAAGATTATTGTTGTTGTTGTTTTTTTATTATGGAGAAAAAAAAAATTATAATTCAAGGGCACGACAAGGGGTAAATCTAAAGTATTTCTCTTGCGTAGAAATCGTCCTTCAAATAACTTCTTTAGTGACCATAGTCGGTAAATGAACCGCCTCGGCGGTTCCCGCAAGAGTTTTGCCTCTTTGACCGACTATTAACGTAGACTTGACTACCTGAAGCTAAAAAACTCACGTCTCTACGTCTGTCTCTCAAGGGGACTACTTTTTTATTCTCCCTCTGGGAGAAGGTAAGAGAAACCAGCCTAGTCACTCATCATTACACATGGCGAGTCAATCCAACAGAACTCTAAGCGAGGGGAACTCGAATCCCTTCTTCCCCTGCAGATCAATGACGGTGCTCAGGCCGACTGTGGCGTTGGTGCTGCTGGGAGTACTAGGCAAATGCCCCTGGTCACATCCCCAAAACCGTAGTAATTATGCAGCTTAACTGCAGCGGTGTAAGAAGGAAAATCCACGAGCTCACCAAAATACTCCCCAGCGGGATGTGGACGTAGCTCTACTTCAGGAATCCCTACTGAAAAAGCAACCATTGCACGTCACGGGCTTTTCAGTTTACCGCTATCCTTGCTCAAAGTGCCGAGGCTTGGTAATTCTTGTGAAAAACCACATCACGGCGGAACTGGTAGAGAGCAGGAACATTGGTGGGACGGATACTCTGACCTGAGAGTAGTTGTAGCGGGTAAGTCTTTTGCCATTAATAATATTTATAACACACCTAGGAACACTTTGTGCCTGACATTAACAAGGCACAACCCTCTTTAGCGATAGAATAATACCAGGGGACTTCAATGCCCTTATGGGGAATATGGGTTATCCCGACGCAAACGCCCCAGGGTGCTATTAGGAGGAGGTCGAGCTCACGACCAACCTTATCAGACTGCCAAATTTCAACAGTGAACCAACACTGCTCCATACTGGCAATAGTGCCATGTCACGCCCCGATATGCCACTGGTCTCGGCCGAGCTCGAAGCAAAGACACAGTGCGAAGTCTTAGATGAAGTCAGCAGTGACCATCGACCGACCCTCATTACAATTGATCGTAAGCTTGCAAAGCCAAGGTTTGCTAGGAGACACTGGCTGTTCGGCAAAGCGGACTCTATTCCATGAAAGAATATAGAGCACGATCGCGGAATCAGCTGGGATACTCGATGCCTCCGAAAGCACTGCCACTGCATACAACTTTGTCAGTGTTATCCTCACAGTGGTAAAACAAACAATCTATAGAACCAACGGGAACTGCAAGTTCTGCCCCTTTTGGAACAAGAGGTTGGCAGAGCTGGTTCATGAACGGAAGAAGGCCTGAACCTGAGCCAGAAAGTTGAATACGGCCGCTTCTCGCGCAGCTTACAATAAACTGACGGCTGAGGTCCGGAATGAGTTTGATAGGGCGAAGAAGGAAAAATGGGTTGGAACATGTGGAAAGCTCGACCTAAAAGACAGGAAAAGGGTCTGGCGATTGAAATGTCGACAATTGTTCCATCAAAAACTTCTTGATAATATGTATGTGAAAATCGAAACCAAACGACTCCTCTACATTCGATTAAATCAAACCAAGTTACGTTCCGAAGTGTACATTCATTTACGTGATGCAATTGTGAATGATGGCCATGTGAATCCAAATGAATTAGTGAAAATGATTATACTACCGGCCACATTTACAGCGAGTCAACGGCACATACATGAATACGCACAAGATGCAATGACACATGTTCGCGCATATGACCGCCCAGATTTTTTGATCACCTTTACATGCAACCATATGGGAAATGAAATACAAAAACTTTTGTTAACTTCACAATCATCATCGCATCGTCACGATACTACTGTTCAAACAAAAGTTCAAATCTTTAAAAGACTTCATTGTCAAGCATCATATTTTTGGAGAGACGCACTATTGGATTTATTCCATTGAATAAAAAAAAGGAGGATTGCCACATGCACACATGTGAATTTGGTTGATCAAAAAATTCAAACCAGATCAAATTGATAAAGTCATTTCTGCAAAAATACCAGATGCCGACATTGATCAATACTTAATAGAAATCGTCACCAAAAACTTGATTCACGGTTCATGTGGCTTACTCAACAAAAATTCATCATGCATATCTGATGGGAAATGCACGAAACGATACCCAAGAGAGTGACTTGCGGACACTATCACTGGCAATGACGGATATCTACTCTATCGTCGACGATTAACTTAAGATGTTGGCAAATTCATCACTTCATAAGTACGAAACAATGATTTTAAAGTAGATAATCGTTGGGTTGTACCGTATTCTCCGTTAATCTTGAAAACGTTGAAAGCACACATCAATGTCGAGTTTTGCAATAATGTGAAATCAAGCAAGTAAATTTGCAAATATATTAACAAACGAAGAAATATGGCAGTTTTTGAATTGGAAAAATCAATTAGATTAATTGATGAAGTCTACCAATATCAACTGCGACGCTACATTAACTGCAATTAAACAGTGTGGCACATTTTATCATTTCCAATCCATGAACTCAATCCAACAGTTGTTAATTTGGCAGTGCACCTGAAAAAAGGACATCACGTGTACTTTACAAAAGAAAATGCACATGTATGAGCAGTGTCACCTCCGTAAACCACTTTAAATGCATTTTTCTCATGTTGCCTGAAGGATATGTTTGCAAAGACGCTAATTTACTCTGAAGTGCCAACATATTACACATGGAATGCATCAGCGAACACGTTTCAACATCGAAAACAGGGTAAAGTATTTGAAGAACACCCCAATTTATATTTGACGGACGCATTAGGTGGTCTGTACATTGTTCACCCAAACCTTGCAGAATGCTTTTGCTTGCGATTACTGTTAATCAAAGTACGTGGACTGACATCTTTCCAAGAATTGAGAACAGTAAACGGTCAAGTATGTGCAACTTAGCGTGAAACTTGCCAAGAACTAAAATTTCTGGAAAACGATTCACATTGGGAAACTTCGCTCTCTGATGCATCAAACACATCAAATACACAAGTTCTTCGCAATCATATTGACAACGTGCTTCCCATCGATTCAAAAGATCTTTGGGAGAAATACAAAGACTACACGAGTGAAGACATCCTACATCATTCGCGTGCAACTAATCTGAATCCGTACATTTAATTATGTACCCACTTCGCTCATCCGATAGTGGCTATACGTGTATAATACGTCCTTGGTTTAGGTTGAGGACGTGTGTTTGGCAATCTCTAACAAAGCACTGGTAGAGTTGGGAATGACTTCTCCGAATCAATCTGCAAAAAATCTTTTCCTTCGTGATTTGTAACGAGAAACACAGTCTGGTATAAGAGAAATGGGTACATTTGTTCAAATGAATCTTCCGAAATAGGTTCTTCTAGAATTATGCATGCAATTTCAATTCAAAGAAGCGGATTGTATTTCCTAGATGCTCCCGAAGGCACAGGCAAAACTTTCCTACTTTCACTTATTTTGACAATCATACGATTACGAAAAAATATTTCATTGGCAATCGCATCAGCTGGAATTGCAGCAACTCTTTTGGATAGTGGCCGAACAGTGCATTTTCAGCACTAAAAGTGCCGTTGAATATGCAGATCACTGAAACATCAGCATGCAATATAAATTTTAAAAAATGAGAAAAGTAATCCAATCATGTCAACTCATTATATGGGACGAATGTAATATGGCGCACAAAAAAGGATTGGAAGCGCTTCATGGTTCAAAAAGATTCGAGAGGAAATGAATCGCACTTATTTCATTGTCTGGTGATTTTAAAATAATTCTACCAGTTGTACCACGTTTACAAGATGCTGATGAAATTAATGCATGTCTCAAATCATCAGTTTTATGGCGGCATGTACAGAAATTGACTTTGAAGACCAATAGGCGTGTACAACTACACAATGATGCAGCCCCTGAACGTTTCGCAAAACAATTGTTGGACATTGGGAATGGTAAAATTGCAATCAGTGAATCCACACAATGTTTGACATTGCCAACAAGCTTCTGTACAATCACAGCAACCACCAACAAATTGATTCATGAATTTTTCCCAAATATCGCACAAAATTACAGAAATCATCAGTGGCTTAGTGCACGTGCCATATTAGCAGACAAAAACAGCAATTTCAATACCATCAACGTCAGCATTTAAAAGGAAATCCCAGGCGATGCGACAACGTATAAGTCCATCGATATTGTATTGAATCAAGATGACGTTTTCTATTATCCAGCTGAGTTCGTGAATTCACTTGACTTGCCAGGCATCCCGTCGCACGTTTAAACACTGCAAAATTGGCGTGCCTCTAATTCTTCCACAACCCTAAATCGGGCAGGACTTTTCATCGGTAACAAGCTTTCAGTAAAAAAAAAAAAAATGATGAACAATATCAATGAATGTATTTTAAATGGAAAATTTGAAGCATCCCAATTATTCCAAAAGAAATGTCATTTGAATTCAAAGGTCTGTAATTTCCGCTGTGACTCCCATTTGCAATGACCATCGACAAAGCACAGGGACAAGTTCTATAAGTGTGTGGACTAAATTTTAAAAACCCATACTTCTCCATGGAATGCTGTATGTTGCCTGCCCTAGCGTCGGAAACCCTTCTAATGCATGCGTGTATGCACCAGACGGAAAAAAAAAATAAAAATCGTATATTTAAAACCTGTTAAAGAAACATAATTAAAACGCAAACACTATTTTTTTTTTTTTTGAGTGGCATTGCACGCATGCCGGGTACTCGCTACATATATAATATATATACATATATATATATATATATATATATATATAAAGATAAAAGGGGGAAAGCGCATGGGTTTAAATATGTCGTAGACAACATGATCCCACGATAAATGTTACATGAACCGATGTGATTAATCATGCACATTTATGTCCAAATTTGTAAAGATGTACATTTATTGTGTCTTGTGTAAAGATGTACATTTATTGCGTCTTGTGTAAAGATGTACATTTATTGTGTCTGGTGGAAAGATGTATATTTAGAGTGTCTTGTGTGAAGATGCACATGCATAATGTATGTTTAAAGATGTACATTTATAGTGTCTGGTGGAAAGATGTATATTTAGAGTGTCTTGTGTGAAGATGCACATGCATAATGTGTGTTTAAAGATGTACATTTATAGTGTCTTGAGTAAAGAAGTAGATTTATAGGGTTTTGTGTAAATATGTACATTATAGTATCTTGTGTAAAAATTTGCATGCGTAGTGTCTTGTGAAAAGATGTACATTCAACGTTTTTTATGTAAGTGTGTACATGTATAATGTCTTGTATAAAGATGTACATGAATAGTGTCTTGCGTAACGATGTACATCTATAGTATATTATGTAAAGATATATATGTATATTGTTTTGTGTTGTTACGTTCTGCTGTCTATGGTGAGAATAATTAATCTCATATTGTAAGTGTATAGCTCGTTCTAAACAGTGCATGACAAGACAATACCAATTGATAAAAAAAATAATAACAGAGATACGACACTCAAAACAGTGCTAATTAAAATTAATAAGATTTATTAAGTTACTGTGGATTACTTAATAAAAGAAATATAATTAAAATCATCAACTATCAGAGTATTGTGTTTCTTGTACCGGTACACAGTTAATTAATACAATGTGCCAAAATAAGGTACAATAATGATTACAAATTAACACATTTAAGTAAACACAGAATAACACACTCTTTTCTCGTGAATTAAAACGCTATTCCTAAGCTTGTGGACTGGGGCTTAACAGCCTATCGCAGCAAAAACATCAATAACTCCTTGTGTGGATGGGATTCGTCGTTTACCTTGGATGGCAACTCAACTAAGAGAAGGCAACTCAACTAAGAGAAGGCAAATCAACTAAGAGAAGGCAACTCAACTAAGAGAAGGCAACTCAACTAAGAGAAGGCAAATCAACAAAGAGAAGGCAACTCAACTAAGAGAAGGCTCTGTGCTTAAAATAATATTGAAAAAAAAAAAAAAAGTTAATTTAACATCGTGACCCAAACAGCCAAATATAACTAACCAATAAACCAACCCCAAACTATTTGCATAATATATGCACATATCTTTCGTTGATATAATATGTGCACCGTCACATCCCGTTATACAATATGTGAACCGTCCCTTTCCGTTATACAATATGTGCACCGTCCCATCCCGTTATACAATATGTGCACCGTCCCATCCCGTTATACAATATGTGAACCGTCCCTTTCCGTTACATATATCTGCACTGTCCCTTCCCATTATATAATATTTGTACGGATCCTTACCGTTTTATAATATGTGCATGTACTCTTCCCGTTTTATAATATGTGCATGGATTATTCCCGTTTAAAACATGTGCACGGATTCTTCACGATATATAAATATATGCATATTCCCTTCCCGCTATACAATATATGCACGGTCCCTTCCGCTTTTGATGCAAAATCTTGGTATTGAGCAAATATCTCCTCTTCTGTCTTTTGTCCCACTACATCAGCTCACCTAAAGATTAAAAGACTTCAATTCCCTTTCACTTTGTAAATGCTTAATTTCAATCGACAGGTTTACTAATAATGATATCAGCTTCACGGACTTGACACTCAAAAAGATTGTTATTCGGGTAGTGAAATTTTAGCTAGGACCATAGGGGTGTGCTGGATGCCGTCCTTCCACACACATTCTGTGATAATGATTATGGCTTATCTTCTTCCTCATAATTTTTAAATAGAGGTAATAAGGGGAGAGACTGCAATCAGGTTAGTCGGTTTCCTCTGTACAAGCCGCAACGTTATCTACGCCATTGTCTGCACCCGCTGTCAGATGACGTACATAGGGGAGACTGGACGCCGTCTCTCAGACAGGTGTACCGAACACCTTCGAAACATTACACAAGATAAACAGTGTCCCGTCTCCAAACACTTCAATAGTGGCGACCACCGGGGCATGGCGGACTTTTCAATAAGTGCGATTTTGGCTAGCACGAACATCGCCAGCCGGGTCAATTTGGCACACAGACTTATCCTGACTTACGGCACTTTGACTCCAGATGGGATTAATGTTATGTCTCTGTTCACAGCTTGACCCTAGCTCCGCCCCTCCACGTTCTGACCTATCACAGTGAACTTTTTTCTCCCCCTTTTTTTCGCCGCTGCATATTTAAACTCTCACTCACTTTCCTTCTGCCACACTTCTATTGCTGCCCACAGACACTACTTATCAGCTAAGTGCTATTTCTTATTTTTATTTTTATACCGTTTTTTCTGTTGTTTTGTTCGCTGACGAAGGCTTTCTGCTGACACGTTCGCTGTTTTGTTGCGTTTATTTTTTCAGGTTTAACCCTACTCTGTTTTCCTCATTTTAATTTTTAAATAAGTAGGTTTGTTTGTTTGTTTGTTTGTTTATTTATTTGTTTGTTTGTTTGGTTTTTTTGTGTTTTTTTTTGGGGGGGGGAATTGTAATAAATTAATATGAGTTTGTATTCATTGTTTTCAGTGACGTCATGCCCCGTAGCCTCTCAAGCATGCCTTTCTTGGCGTTTCTACTGTTAGAGGTCATAGTTCAAAGTTTTGGGGCCATCTTGGCCACTCTGTATGTCATCAACAAATTCAAGGAAGAGGTGAGAAAATGAGATGGTTACAAGAAAGTGGGGTGGGTGGGGTTGGGGGGATAAACCTAAAAACTATATATACCTAAATATTTAAATTTAAAAAAAACAAGATTATATTGTATTATTACGGTTCGATTATTAATTGCTTTAAAACGAATTTATGTTAAGTTATGCGTACTTTGCTATTACTTTCACAAATGAAATAAACATTTACCTTCAGCTTCTCGACAACACACGTGATACAGCAAGCGCACAGAAAGAGTCACAGCCGGTAGAGGAAGAAGTCAACACATCCCAAAACGCAGGAGAAGAGCACAAAGTACTCGATAAGCCTGACAACAGACCAGCCGGGTCTTCTCTAACCTCGTGTCAGTTAGACAGACTTTTCTTTGTCTGCTTTTGCACCATTCAAATAATCTTTTGGGGAGTGCTCTTTGGTGTCACAGAATGGTTGCACTAGTTCTGTAGGTTGCTTTTATTGTGTGTCACTGTCAGCCTCGTCAGGTTATCTACTTGGTGAGAGACGTGGCAAATTCAGAGGTAATTAATTAAGATTCGAATTAATAATAATAAGTTTTAAAAACGAATAAAGACACTAAATAGATAAGATCGAGAATATTCTGTGAAACAGCATTTTAATGTGCTCTAAAATACTTTTATTGCTCAAATCAAGGTCAACATAGGATAGTTTCAAGCTCACAAAATAACTCCAAATCAAAAAGTACGGTTTAAATTTGTGCTAAAATTGATTCTTTTTACCATAAAAATAGTTTGTGAAATGTTTATCATTTCTTTTTTTAATGTACCCAGTCAATGTGCCTGTTGTCTTCTGTAATAATAGATTTTAGTTTAATGCTTTGGCTGGGTATATGGG
Source organism: Lymnaea stagnalis (assembly GCA_964033795.1). Taxonomy (NCBI): domain Eukaryota; kingdom Metazoa; phylum Mollusca; class Gastropoda; family Lymnaeidae; genus Lymnaea; species Lymnaea stagnalis. The sequence continues at coordinate 687,069 of CAXITT010000321.1, read as the reverse complement.
AATCGCTTTAATGTATGTATTATTACATGCTAGTTTGTCCCTCGAGAGTCGACTAGGGACATTTTAATGAGTAAAGTCCCTTTGGAGCCGAATTTGACGGTTGGTGCGCACATTGCTGGTGAGACCTGTACATGGCTGAGATACCGACACATGGATGATGAGACCGGAAAACGGCTGATGAAACCGCCACATGGCTAATGAGACCGGAAAACGGCTGATGAGACCGGCACATGGCTAATGAGACCGGAAAACGGCTGATGAAACCGGCACATGGCTTATGAGACCGGAAAACGGCTGATGAGACCGGCACATGGCTGATGAGACCGGCATACAACTAATGAGACCGACACATGGCTGATGAGACCGATGTGAAACAGATTGGACATGTTTAAGTGCTGAAGCCGACCGCATGACTACTAACGCAACAGGAGTAGTAACGTCTTGACGTTGATGCATATGAGGCTTGGATGGCAGTTAAAACACATGCCGATTATTATAGCAACCCAACTTTGAGAAAGCCTCTCCAAGGCAACCGTTTTCGTCCCAGTTTTACGTCCCGACAGAAAGACTCCCAGGGCGGTGGGGGGTGGTAACGCAACACCTTCCCTGTGGAGTGGAAGCAAACCCTCCCAAGCCACGGAAAAGTCAGCTGCGAATGCTTTATTTTCAGCATTTTCGGTCGACCGGACGTCCCCCAGACCAGGGAGGGAGTTTCCCGGTGTGCTACCGCATGATCTGGCGGAGGGGAAATCCGGTATCTAGCCCGTGTAGGGCTGATGCCGGAGGGGCATTATGAGTTTGAACTCAACGTCAACGGCCCACCCACCCCATTTCCCAATGAGACGTATCATAAATATGTGATGGTAGTAATTAGTATTGATTAGTCCGAATAATTCAGTTTTAGCCAGTTTTAATGATCCTTATACACCACTAGACAAACATGAAATTTTATTTAAAAATGCGTCTCTTATTATGTCCATAACCTATTTTGTGCTTTTAATATTGTTTATACCTGTGTTAAACTTGAATTCGATCCCTACAATTAGGGAAATAACATCAACAAAAAAACGTTAGTTACGCCACGTAATAACAATTTAACCTGCACAGCTCGGAATTGCATTAAAAAAACCTTTAAACTTCCATCGCGTACACCCATATTTAGGGCCCTGTGAATAACATATGACTAAAGCACCCAACAAAATTAAAAGAAAATCCTCCCTATAAATATATCGATTTATAATAACTCTTGCAAACATTAAATTTTGGGCCCACCCCTCTCAGTTGATGTTCAAGCTGTGAAGAACCCTAAAAACCATGATTTGAAGACAAATACCACCATCAAAAGATGTCTTTTCAGAAAAGGTATTCACCAACGCCAAAGCTACGGCCTTCCATCACTTCAATTATAACAGCATCCCAGACAGGAATCCATTCCTAATGAGGACATTTTTTTATATCGTCAGATAAGTTTCTATAAAAATTATTCAGATGAATGTTAATTATTTCAAATATACCGGTATCCTTTTTCATTGGAAGATATTGGCAAAGGTGTTGCCGTTTGAATTTTTACTATTGGGGCCCCGACATCAAAAGAACTTTATCTTGTATATTTTATGGCACGGAGTATTTAAGTTGGATAACGAACAAACTTTGTTTTTAAAATAATGCCCCTTTAAAATTGATTGAAAAACGGCAAAGATGGAGTTTTTTTAAAATTTAAATAAACTTAAAGCCCCCATGCACAAAAAGATGTGGATTCAATAAGGGATTATGAAAGTTATGTTTACAATGTTATAGTCTGTATGTTGACGTAGTTTTTATTCACCATAACTCGTGGCATTTCACCTTACATTCCTCCCCTCTACTTATTTTGTTTTGATATTTACGCTACCGATTAAATGTGTAGCGCTAATCCTTTTTACCCACCCCTTCCTTAATTGGGAAAAGGTTGTTTACTTTCGAATACGCTCTGGTTTAATAGAAAGAATTCTATCATGCAATGCAATTTCTAGAATTTCTTTTCTGGAGTGTTCCCACTTTCTCCCATTAAATAAGGCGACAGCTTTCCCAGCCATTGGAGATTTTCGCTATTTTCCCCGTCAATTTCGAGACGTACCATACTTACCAGATTGTACTCTTTGTTTGAGTATAAGTTAATATTTGCATCTTTCGAGGAATGTACTTTTTCGCTTGTTGTAAGTTAATATAGTTTTTCTTTCTATTCGATTTTGTATTCTTTGTATAAATTACTAGTTTAATTAAATTGCATATTGTTTATATCATCGCTTTGGTGCCATTATTCTGTCTATTGATTGAACAAATCACAAACACACGCTTATTGTTGAGTCAGAGAACAAATCACAAACACACGCTTATTGTTGAGTCGGAGAACAAATCACAAACACACGCTTATTGTTGAGTCGGAGAACAAATCACAAACACACGCTTATTGTTGAGTCAGAGAACAAATCACAAACACACGCTTATTGTTGAGTCAGAGAACAAATCACAAACACACGCTTATTGCTGAGTCAGAGAACAAATCACAAACACACGCTTATTGTTGAGTCAGAGAACAAATCACAAACACACGCTTATTGTTGAGTCAGAGAACAAATCACAAACACACTCATTGCTGAGTCAGAGAACAAATCACAAACACACTCATTGCTGAGTCAGAGAACAAATCACAAACACACTCATTGCTGAGTCAGAGAACAAATCACAAACACACGCTTATTGCTGAGTCAGAGAACAAATCACAAACACACGCTTATTGCTGAGTCAGAGAACAAATCACAAACACACGCTCATTGCTGAGTCAGAGAACAAATCACAAACACACACTTATTGCTGAGTCAGAGAACAAATCACAAACACACTTATTGTTGAGTCAGAGAACAAATCACAAACACACGCTTATTGTTGAGTCAGAGAACAAATCACAAACACACGCTTATTGTTGAGTCAGAGAACAAATCACAAACACACTCATTGCTGAGTCAGAGAACAAATCACAAACACACTCATTGTTGAGTCAGAGAACAAATCACAAACACACGCTTATTGCTGAGTCAGAGAACAAATCACAAACACACACTTATTGCTGAGTCAGAGAACAAATCACAAACACACTTATTGTTGAGTCAGAGAACAAATCACAAACACACGCTTATTGTTGAGTCAGAGAACAAATCACAAACACACGCTTATTGCTGAGTCAGAGAACAAATCACAAACACACTCATTGCTGAGTCAGAGAACAAATCACAAACACACGCTTATTGTTGAGTCAGAGAACAAATCACAAACACACGCTTATTGTTGAGTCAGAGAACAAATCACAAACACACTCATTGCTGAGTCAGAGAATAAATCACAAACACGCTTATTGTTGAGTCAGAGAACAAATCACAAACACACTCATTGCTGAGTCAGGCAACAAATACCAAACACACGCTTATTGTTGAGTCGGAGAAAAAATCACAAACACACGCTCATTGTTGAGTCAGAGAACAAATCACAAACACACGCTTATTGTTGAGTCAGAGAACAAATCACAAACACACACTTATTGCTGAGTCAGAGAACAAATCACAAACACACACTTATTGCTGAGTCAGAGAACAAATCACAAACACACGCTTATTGTTGAGTCAGAGAACAAATCACAAACACACGCTTATTGTTGAGTCGGAGAACAAATCACAAACACACACTTATTGCTGAGTCAGAGAACAAATCACAAACACACGCTTATTGTTGAGTCAGAGAACAAATCACAAACACACGCTTATTGTTGAGTCAGAGAACAAATCACAAACACACGCTTATTGCTGAGTCAGAGAACAAATCACAAACACACGCTTATTGCTGAGTCAGAGAACAAATCACAAACACACGCTTATTGTTGAGTCAGAGAACAAATCACAAACACACGCTTATTGCTGAGTCAGAGAACAAATCACAAACACACGCTTATTGCTGAGTCAGAGAACAAATCACAAACACACGCTTATTGTTGAGTCAGAGAACAAATCACAAACACACGCTTATTGCTGAGTCAGAGAACAAATCACAAACACACGCTTATTGCTGAGTCAGAGAACAAATCACAAACACACGCTTATTGTTGAGTCAGAGAACAAATCACAAACACACGCTTATTGCTGAGTCAGAGAACAAATCACAAACACACGCTTATTGTTGAGTCAGAGAACAAATCACAAACACACGCTTATTGCTGAGTCAGAGAACAAATCACAAACACACGCTTATTGTTGAGTCAGAGAACAAATCACAAACACACGCTTATTGCTGAGTCAGAGAACAAATCACAAACACACGCTTATTGTTGAGTCAGAGAACAAATCACAAACACACGCTTATTGCTGAGTCAGAGAACAAATCACAAACACACGCTTATTGTTGAGTCAGAGAACAAATCACAAACACACGCTTATTGCTGAGTCAGAGAACAAATCACAAACACACGCTTATTGTTGAGTCAGAGAACAAATCACAAACACACGCTTATTGCTGAGTCAGAGAACAAATCACAAACACACGCTTATTGTTGAGTCAGAGAACAAATCACAAACACACGCTTATTGCTGAGTCAGAGAACAAATCACAAACACACGCTTATTGTTGAGTCAGAGAACAAATCACAAACACACGCTTATTGCTGAGTCAGAGAACAAATCACAAACACACGCTTATTGTTGAGTCAGAGAACAAATCACAAACACACGCTTATTGCTGAGTCAGAGAACAAATCACAAACACACGCTTATTGTTGAGTCAGAGAACAAATCACAAACACACGCTTATTGCTGAGTCAGAGAACAAATCACAAACACACGCTTATTGTTGAGTCAGAGAACAAATCACAAACACACGCTTATTGCTGAGTCAGAGAACAAATCACAAACACACGCTTATTGTTGAGTCAGAGAACAAATCACAAACACACGCTTATTGTTGAGTCAGAGAACAAATCACAAACACACGCTTATTGTTGAGTCAGAGAACAAATCACAAACACACACTTATTGTTGAGTCAGAGAACAAATCACAAACACACACTTATTGTTGAGTCAGAGAACAAATCACAAACACACACTTATTGTTGAGTCAGAGAAAAAATCACAAACACACACTTATTGCTGAGTCAGAGAACAAATCACAAACACACGCTTATTGTTGAGTCAGAGAACAAATCACAAACACACACTTATTGCTGAGTCAGAGAACAAATCACAAACACACGCTTATTGTTGAGTCAGAGAACAAATCACAAACACACACTTATTGTTGAGTCAGAGAACAAATCACAAACACACGCTTATTGCTGAGTCAGAGAACAAATCACAAACACACGCTTATTGTTGAGTCAGAGAACAAATCACAAACACACTCATTGCTGAGACAGAGAACAAATCACAAACACACACTTATTGTTGAGTCAGAGAACAAATCACAAACACACTCATTGCTGAGTCAGAGAACAAATCACAAACACACGCTTATTGTTGAGTCAGAGAACAAATCACAAACACACGCTTATTGCTGAGTCAGAGAACAAATCACAAACACACGCTTATTGCTGAGTCAGAGAACAAATCACAAACACACGCTTATTGCTGAGTCAGAGAACAAATCACAAACACACGCTTATTGCTGAGTCAGAGAACAAATCACAAACACACGCTTATTGCTGAGTCAGAGAACAAATCACAAACACACGCTTATTGCTGAGTCAGAGAACAAATCACAAACACACGCTTATTGCTGAGTCAGAGAACAAATCACAAACACACGCTTATTGCTGAGTCAGAGAACAAATCACAAACACACGCTTATTGCTGAGTCAGAGAACAAATCACAAACACACGCTTATTGCTGAGTCAGAGAACAAATCACAAACACACGCTTATTGCTGAGTCAGAGAACAAATCACAAACACACGCTTATTGCTGAGTCAGAGAACAAATCACAAACACACGCTTATTGCTGAGTCAGAGAACAAATCACAAACACACGCTTATTGCTGAGTCAGAGAACAAATCACAAACACACGCTTATTGCTGAGTCAGAGAACAAATCACAAACACACGCTTATTGCTGAGTCAGAGAACAAATCACAAACACACGCTTATTGCTGAGTCAGAGAACAAATCACAAACACACGCTTATTGCTGAGTCAGAGAACAAATCACAAACACACGCTTATTGCTGAGTCAGAGAACAAATCACAAACACACGCTTATTGCTGAGTCAGAGAACAAATCACAAACACACGCTTATTGCTGAGTCAGAGAACAAATCACAAACACACGCTTATTGCTGAGTCAGAGAACAAATCACAAACACACGCTTATTGCTGAGTCAGAGAACAAATCACAAACACACGCTTATTGTTGAGTCAGAGAACAAATCACAAACACACGCTTATTGCTGAGTCAGAGAACAAATCACAAACACACGCTTATTGCTGAGTCAGAGAACAAATCACAAACACACGCTTATTGTTGAGTCAGAGAACAAATCACAAACACACGCTTATTGCTGAGTCAGAGAACAAATCACAAACACACGCTTATTGTTGAGTCAGAGAACAAATCACAAACACACGCTTATTGCTGAGTCAGAGAACAAATCACAAACACACGCTTATTGTTGAGTCAGAGAACAAATCACAAACACACGCTTATTGCTGAGTCAGAGAACAAATCACAAACACACGCTTATTGCTGAGTCAGAGAACAAATCACAAACACACGCTTATTGTTGAGTCAGAGAACAAATCACAAACACACGCTTATTGCTGAGTCAGAGAACAAATCACAAACACACGCTTATTGCTGAGTCAGAGAACAAATCACAAACACACGCTTATTGTTGAGTCAGAGAACAAATCACAAACACACGCTTATTGCTGAGTCAGAGAACAAATCACAAACACACGCTTATTGCTGAGTCAGAGAACAAATCACAAACACACGCTTATTGTTGAGTCAGAGAACAAATCACAAACACACGCTTATTGCTGAGTCAGAGAACAAATCACAAACACACGCTTATTGCTGAGTCAGAGAACAAATCACAAACACACGCTTATTGTTGAGTCAGAGAACAAATCACAAACACACGCTTATTGCTGAGTCAGAGAACAAATCACAAACACACGCTTATTGCTGAGTCAGAGAACAAATCACAAACACACGCTTATTGTTGAGTCAGAGAACAAATCACAAACACACGCTTATTGCTGAGTCAGAGAACAAATCACAAACACACGCTTATTGCTGAGTCAGAGAACAAATCACAAACACACGCTTATTGTTGAGTCAGAGAACAAATCACAAACACACACTTATTGCTGAGTCAGAGAACAAATCACAAACACACACTTATTGCTGAGTCAGAGAACAAATCACAAACACACGCTTATTGTTGAGTCAGAGAACAAATCACAAACACACGCTTATTGTTGAGTCAGAGAACAAATCACAAACACACGCTTATTGCTGAGTCAGAGAACAAATCACAAACACACGCTTATTGTTGAGTCAGAGAACAAATCACAAACACACACTCATTGCTGAGTCAGAGAACAAATCACAAACACACACTTATTGCTGAGTCAGAGAACAAATCACAAACACACTCATTGCTGAGTCAGGCAACAAATCACAAACACACTCATTGCTGAGTCAGAGAACAAATCACAAACACACACTTATTGTTGAGTCAGAGAACAAATCACAAACACACTCATTGCTGAGTCAGAGAACAAATCACAAACACACGCTTATTGCTGAGTCAGAGAACAAATCACAAACACACTCATTGCTGAGTCAGGCAACAAATCACAAACACACGCTTATTGTTGAGTCAGAGAACAAATCACAAACACACGCTTATTGTTGAGTCAGAGAACAAATCACAAACACACGCTTATTGTTGAGTCAGAGAACAAATCACAAACACACGCTTATTGTTGAGTCAGAGAACAAATCACAAACACACGCTTATTGTTGAGTCAGAGAACAAATCACAAACACACGCTTATTGTTGAGTCAGAGAACAAATCACAAACACACGCTTATTGTTGAGTCAGAGAACAAATCACAAACACACGCTTATTGTTGAGTCAGAGAACAAATCACAAACACACGCTTATTGTTGAGTCAGAGAACAAATCACAAACACACGCTTATTGTTGAGTCAGAGAACAAATCACAAACACACGCTTATTGTTGAGTCAGAGAACAAATCACAAACACACGCTTATTGTTGAGTCAGAGAACAAATCACAAACACACGCTTATTGTTGAGTCAGAGAACAAATCACAAACACACGCTTATTGTTGAGTCAGAGAACAAATCACAAACACACGCTTATTGTTGAGTCAGAGAACAAATCACAAACACACTCATTGCTGAGTCAGAGAACAAATCACAAACACACTCATTGCTGAGTCAGAGAACAAATCACAAACACACTCATTGCTGAGTCAGAGAACAAATCACAAATACACACTCATTGCTGAGTCAGAGAACAAATCACAAATACACACTCATTGCTGAGTCAGAGAACAAATCACAAACACACACTTATTGCTGAGTCAGAGAACAAATCACAAACAATTCATGAGTATTCTAGTTCATTACAATTACAAAAACTTTCCAATGTGATATTTGAGTGTGTGGTGGGAAAAAATGGGGGCGAGGGGAATAAAGGGTTTATAACCATGAGACGATTCGAGCCGTAGTTTTTTGGGTTTTTTTCCAAGCATTCAGGAAACCAACGTGCAGTTAAGCCCCTTGACAATATTAGACTTATTCGTCACACCTAAATTATTTGTTAGGCTGCATGTCGGAATGATGCATTAGAGTTTCATAGCATTGCAAATTAACTCGTTGAACTATCACAATCTGATTTTTCGGCGCTATTTACAATCTGGCCAACTTGATGGGAAAAGCTTTCATATTTGTGTTACATTTAACGGCACGGATACGGGCGCCCTTAATTGCGTCACTAATGACATGCTGATATGTTGCCATGGTAACCCTGCGCAATATTCAACAAAGCAAGAATACAGTTTAGATTGATTATGAAATGGCGTGTTTTTTACACAGTCTTGTCTGATTACTTTTTAAAAAAGTAGCACTTTGTTCTTTACTGGTCCCAGGAAGGCGAATCATTAAAGTGGATACTTTCAAATGGATACATTTATTAAGGGGATACAATAAAGGTAATGCATTAATGTCTACCCGCTAAGTGATCCATACACAATGTTGTTATCCTCAATACATTAGGACATGATTGGGTTAGAATTTGTCCCCAGTACATTATGACAAGGTAAGGGTTAGAGATATGGTTTGCTCTTAATAGATTTTGAAAAATTTAGGGATTGTCCTCAATACATTATAGCAAGGTTATAATTAGGGTTTGTGATAAAATACATAATGACAGGGATGGGTTAGGGTTACGTATAGTTCTTAATACATTGTGACAAGGTTAGGGTTTTTCCTCAAAACATTATGACATGGTGTTGGATACATAATAAAGTATGTCCCCCGTGCATTATCAAAACATTAAGACCGTAGTCCGCCATCTGCCGCATGGGGCTCTTTAGAGGAAGAAATGTGACCGTTTTGTTTTTACTCATTTAAAATGCCCATAAAACAATCTTGCCCTAGTCCGCTGCTCATAAAATGATTTTAACAAGTAATTATTTTTTTTTACTGGACACAAAGAGGTTGCTGACCCTTGCATTATGACACTGATGACACTATTGACACACGGTCGATTCCTGAGAGCCACATTTATTTATCCATGGATAGAGTTGTCAAGGCCATACCGACCCTTGATAGCCGCTTCCACCCAAAGCCTCTCTGACTTCCGGTGCACGATCGTTTGGTTCCGGCTGGCTGGTTTGGCAACTCTTTGGCTCATCTGGTCTTTACAGGTGTCTGTGTGTTGCTACATCGACACATATAATAATCATAATCGTTCGCACGTGGTTTGTAAACGAAATAGTTTACCGCCTTCCTGAAATAGTCTGATATGTTTTATTCACGTCAATGGAGAAGTGCCTTTCCGTCTAACTTTGTGTGCTTATGTAAGATTGTAAAGTACATTTCCGTCTAACTTTGTGTGCTTATGTAAGATTGTAAAGTACATTTCCGTCTAACTTTGTGTGCTTATGTAAGATTGTAAAGTACATTCCCGTCTAACTTTGTGTGCTTATGTAAGATTGTAAAGTACATTTCCGTCTAACTTTGTGTGCTTATGTAAGATTGTAAAGTACATTTCCGTCTAACTTTGTGTGCTTATGTAAGATTGTAAAGTACATTTCCGTCTAACTTTGTGTGCTTATGTAAGATTGTAAAGTACATTCCCGTCTAACTTTGTGTGCTTATGTAAGATTGTAAAGTACATTTCCGTCTAACTTTGTGTGCTTATGTAAGATTGTAAAGTACATTTCCGTCTAACTTTGTGTGCTTATGTAAGATTGTAAAGTACATTTCCGTCTAACTTTGGGTGCTTATGTAAGATTGTAAAGTTCATTTCCGTCTAACTTTGTGCGGTAATAGAGAATTGCAAAGTAAATTTCCGTCACACTTTTTGTGGCAGTGTAAGATTGTCAAGTATATTTCCGTCCAACTTTGTGTGGTAATACAAGATTGTAAAGTACATTTCCATAAACTTTGTGCGATAATGTAAGATTGTAAAAGTAAATTTCCATAAACTTGGTGCGATAATGTAAGATTGTAAAAGTAAATTTCCGTAAACTTTTTGCGGTAATGTAAAATTGTAAGGTACATTTCCGTTCAACTTTGTGCGGTAATTTAAGATTATAATAATGTTTTTTTAAAGTTTTCTTACAAAATGTCCAAGTTATGCTATGGAGTTTTTAAACAGGAATTATGAAATATCTTCAAAATGGTATCCAAAATAACAATCAAATATATTGCGCTTATCGTGTATCAAACGATAATGATAAAATGTGACAGTGAACTTGGATTTGACGAATCTAAACATGTGACCTACGCTAGACTTCACGCGGATGTCATGAACAGAGACGCTGTCGTTCATAAGACTCCTCCAGATTTTAAGAACAATGATGATGATGCTACAAATATCACAGTCCAGTTGTTTGTCATAGATATCATCGACCTGGATCAAGTCAATCAGGTAACAGAATCAGCTTCTAATACACTATATTCGAGCTATTTTCCTACCCCAGAACCGCTGTTGAGCACGGTGAATATCAACTTGAAAGGACATTTTTATGTTTAAACTAGTTTTGATTTTTTGGACAAACTGAAATAGATTTGTTTTTTTCAATTAAACGAAAAGACAATGAAAGTTTATTTTCTGTTAATCTGACCTAATTGTAAATTTAGACAGTGCTAAAATTATTTTCAAATTCAAAGCTACGCGAAGAATGTCTCCTTTAAATGTATTTTTAAAATGTCACCTTCGAATGTCGTCTTTAAATGTCTCCTTTAAACGTCACCTTCAAATTTCTCCTTCAAATGCCACATTCAAATGTTGCCATAAAATATCTTCTTGAAATGTCTTTAAATGTCACCTTTGAATGTCGTATTTAAATGGGGGGAATCACTTTTTCAGGAACTAGCTGCTGCACTCGGATAAAGCCAACAAGACAATGTCTGTTTTATCTGAAATCGAATATTGGGGATTTACTGGAAGGCGAATGAATTAAAATATTAGAGACTCCTGATTGTATAACTCCAGATTTTTAGACTCCAGATTTTTAGACTCCAGATTGTTAAACTGCAGACTGTTAAATTCCTGATTTTTTAAGAATTCCAGATTGTTTAATGCCTGATTGTTTGATTCCTGATTGTATGACTCCAGATTGTTTGACTCCTGATTGTATGACTCCAGATTGTTTGACTCCAGATTGTGTGACTCCAGATTGTTTGACTTCTGAATAATTGACGCAAACTATTGACGAACATTTTGTCCACCAGGTAATGACTCTTGTGGCGTACTTCAGATTAAGTTGGCTTCATAAAGAACTCACCTGGAACCTGTCCGATTACGACGGTCACAGCTTCCTGATCTTGGACACCGAATCTGTTTGGACACCTGAATTTGCGGTTGCCATTGGAGACAAGGATTCCTTCTACATTCAGTTTCCAAAAACTTTAAAACTTGACTCCAGCGGACTTTTGTCATTCAGTCACCACCAGTACATTTCATTTCGGTGTGAAATGGATCTAATTAAATACCCCTTTGACACGCAAGTCTGCCATTTCGGACTGTACCCTGTTGCCGAACCGATTTTAAATTTGGAGTTAAAATACTTTAGCTTTAATATCACTGGAATTTACCACAGCACCAAGGAGTGGTACCTTGTCAACTCCACCCAAAAGATGGTCAGAAGGGGTGAACTGGAAAATTACGTTTCTTTCACGTTCACCGTGAGGCGACGTTTGACCTATTACGTCATCCTCATTATATTTCCGATGGTTTTGACGTCATTGCTTATACCACTCGTGTTTTTCATACCGGCAAGATCAGGAGAGAAGATGTCCTATATCGTCGCCATTTTGACGTCATCGGCCATTTTCATAGGTCTGATAAGGTAAATTATTGTAAATACTTCTTTAAAAAGAATTACATTGTTAATTTGCTTCCCAAGGAAAAAAATGCTTCTCTTTATAAACCGTCGCCTAGAATAGCGTACAAGTGGTGAACCACGATCTAGAATAGCGTACAAGTGGTGAACCACGATCTAGAATAGCGTACAAGTGGTGAACCACGATCTAGAATAGCGTACAAATGGTGAACCACGAATCTGTATGCTTGTCAACTCCCTCCCCCCCCCCCCTTACCATCTGTTCTTGAAGTTTCCTGATATAACAGTGAGTGAACAGTAATATTTAGCATACTTTCTGTGCGTAGCTTGGGTTTGGGCCACCAAAATGAGGGGGGGGGGGGAACAACATGCTTGTCGTTACCCACGAATAAACTCTGCTGATGGCCGAAAGTGCATTCTCTAAATACACAGAAACAAGTGCCGACCAACCCTTCCAAATCACCCGTCTTCCTGCTTCATCCCGGCATGGGCGGATCGCTCAGATGGGCCAATAGCTTTTTGGGACGATTGAACGATCGTTACCCATTACGAAAAAAACAACATATTTTTAAATGTAAAGGTCTGTAATTGTGACTTTGTAAGTCAAGGGTGGAAAGTTCTGTAATTGTGGCTTTGTAAGTCAAGGGTGGAAAACTCTGTAATTTTGGCTTTGTAAGTCAAGAGTGGAAAGTTCTGTAATTGTGGCTTTGTAAGTCAAGAGTGGAAAGTTCTGTAATTGTGGCTTTGTAAGTCAAGAGTGGAAAGTTCTGTAATTGTGGCTTTGTAAGTCAAGGGTGGAAAACTCTGTAATTTTGGCTTTGTAAGTCAAGAGTGGAAAGTTCAGAAATTGGTGCTTTGTAAGTCAAGTTTGTACAGTTCTGTAATTGTGGCTTTGTAAGTCAAGGGTGGAAAGTTCTCAAATTGGGGCTTTGTAAGTCAATGTTGTACATTTCTGCAATTGTGGCTTTCTATGTCAATGGTGGAACGTTCTGTAGTGATGGCTCTGTAATTTGTACCCTAGAAAAATGTATGATCTATTCACAGACCTGGTTATAGTTGTGATACATTCACAGACCTGATTATAGTTGTCATACATTCACAGACCTGGTTATAGTTGTGATACATTCACAGACCTGGTTATAGTTGTGATACATTCACAGACCTGGTTATAGTTGTGATACATTCACAGACCTGATTATAGTTGTGATACATTCACAGACCTGGTTATAGTTGTGATACATTCACAGACCTGGTTATAGTTGTGATACATTCACAGACCTGATTATAGTTGTGATACATTCACAGACCTGGTTATAGTTGTGATACATTCACAGACCTGGTTATAGTTGTGATACATTCACACACCTGGTTATAGTTGTGATACATTCACAGACCTGGTTATAGTTGTGATACATTCACAGACCTGGTTATAGTTGTGATACATTCACAGACCTGGTTATAGTTGTGATACATTCACAGACCTGGTTATAGTTGTGATACATTCACACACCTGGTTATAGTTGTGATACATTCACACACCTGGTTATAGTTGTGATACCTTCACACACCTGGTTATAGTCGTGATACATTCACACACCTGGTTATAGATTTGGGTGGCAGCTGCGAATTTTTAAGTTTAGGTAAAAGCAAAATAAAACAATAAAAAAAAGAGGGAAGGGGAGAATAACTCGCATACAAAATACTTTTTCAATAAATTAAAAGAAACTGCCAAAAATCTTTAGATTAAATTAGCTGCTGGCAACTACCGAACGATAGTCCTTTTTCTTTTTCTTGAAAAAAAAATTACGCTGTAACGTAGTCAGAACGTAGCAACAATAAGAAACTATTCATATGAATTTAATATTAAATAATATTAAAATTTTACGCAGAAAATGTTAAAAGAAGAGAAACAATGTACGCACACAAAGATCCAATTAAATTTCTGAAATTCTCACGCGACCCCTGATAACTTTTTATTTGAAACTGATGGGGCCGTGACTCACAAGTTATGAACCACTGCCCTTAGCAGTAACGAAATCCAACACAGAGCAGCTACCTGCGTTAGCCGTACTATATGCCAAATTTTAATATAGAACTTAATTAGTCACATACTATTTGGGATATATTTTTTTCAATTAAAAATAGCCAATTATTTTATTTTTAATATGGCAGCTTGTACTGCATTGCTGAGTCCATTTTTCTTCTCTTATTATTGTGTTCAATCAAAGAGCAAAAAGTTATTTCTTCTCGTCCTCCCTCCTCAGCGACGTCATGCCACGAAGTTTGACCAGACTACCATACTTGACCGTCTTGTTAGCAGAGGTCATGGTCGAAAGTCTTGGTGCCACTTTGGGATCCTTACTGGTCATCAACAGATTTGATAGAGAAGACAAGGTGAGCATTGTGCAATTAATGTTAGGAGTTTATCTAACGTTTCTGGGGATTCACGTGCGAATTTCAATTATTTCAGCGAACTGAATCATGTGTCAACAACGCTTGTAGTAATTCTGGTGTGAAAAGGCAAGCAATTGGTGGCACGGAAGTCATTACGCGGAGTACAAATGACGTCATCTCCGGTCACGGGACAAACCGGTTCGCTCTTACGTCACGTCAACTGGACATGTTCTTCTCGGTGGTGTTCGGACTTGGTCAAGTTTTATTCCTGGGAATATTATTTGGATTTACAGACTGGGTTTGATCTCATTAACTTTAAGTACAGGTAGTGGATTGTGTCTTGGAGCATTGTTATTATATATATATAGATATATTTATATACATATACATATATATATATATATTTATATATATATATATTATATACATATATATCTATATATATATATACACATCTCTCTCTCTATATATATATATATATCTATATTATATCTATATCTATATCTATATATATATATGACTGTCTCTGTTCTACTTTCGTTGTCTATTCGTTGTTTGGATGGTAACACTTGCTTCAACTGTCACTCATATTTCACCAATCAGACAACTCAGGCGATAGTCATGGCCTTTGCTCTTTTATTGATCTGCTACTTCGCTTTGGCGTCTCTCATCTCGCACTCCACTCTGACTGCCCTCGGTTCGTCTCTATGTCCACTGGATCCTTACGACTGTCCTCTGCTCCTAATCCGTCGGAGTTCTCCCGGTCTGTCCGCTTTCCTGTCCGGCTGAGTTCCCCTGCATTGGTCGTTGCGTCACTAGAGATCCCCCCCCCCCACATGGCTTTAATCTTTTGCTGCATCTCCCCGGTCGTTTAAATGGAACTTAACTGACCACTGCTATTTATTACATAACGTTCCTAATAGCCTCGTGACGATGTTATCTGCTAAGCTACAACCGTTGGTCAGTTTCTGCAAGGTCCGGACTTGATCTAAAATTTGTTCTAACGCAACCCCCCCCCCCCCCCCCCCCTAGTTTTAAATGGACATTAACTAACCACTGTTATTACATAACGTCATGGAGTGACGCTACCACCCTTGGTCAGTCTCCATACTGTGGGATTCCTCCCAACCCTGTACCACCCAGGTCTGAACTCTGCACAATATGTTTATTTATATAAATATATATATTATATAGGCCTATAGATACTTTCAAACTTCACTGTGACTTTAACTTTGACGTTAGGTTGTATTTCCAGTCTTCTGCAGTCCTCACCTTTGTATGCACGGTTCATGCAGTCCTCACCTTTGTATGCACGGTTCATGCAGTCCTCACCTTTGTATGCACGGTTCATGCACTCCTCACCTTTGTATGCACGGTTCATGCAGTCCTCACCTTTGTATGCACGGTTCATGCAGTCCTCACCTTTGTATGCACGGTTCATTTTCAATCATTTTGAAATAACTAGGACTGCAGTAGGGCATTGAATCTCATGTTTTCACTTGGTAGTGCAGTAAGTTTGATGTCTTTCTTACTTTTTAGGGCAGTACCATGATGTCTGTCTCACCAAAGTGGTGCAGTAACATAGATGTCTGTCTCACCAAAGTGGTGCAGTAACATAGATGTCTGTCTCACCAAAGTGGTGCAGTAACATAGATGTCTGTCTCACCAAAGTGGTGCAGTAACATAGATGTCTGTCTCACCAAAGTG
Organism: Lymnaea stagnalis; assembly: GCA_964033795.1. NCBI lineage: Eukaryota > Metazoa > Mollusca > Gastropoda > Lymnaeidae > Lymnaea > Lymnaea stagnalis. The sequence goes on along the minus strand of CAXITT010000321.1, from coordinate 670,342 downwards.
GTGCAGTAACATAGATGTCTGTCTCACCAAAGTGGTGCAGTAACATAGATGTCTGTCTCACCAAAGTGGTGCAGTAACATAGATGTCTGTCTCACCAAAGTGGTGCAGTAACATTGATGTCTGTCTCACTTTGTTTTCCAGCAACATTGGTGTCTGTCTCACTATTGTGGTGCAGTAACATTGATTCTGGTTCTGGTAATGTTTCGTTGCTGCATCCATGTACTGGCATCTTTCCAACAGTTGGGGGTATTATGTTGCTTTTCTAACAGCAGTAACATTGAAGTCTCTCTCATTTTGTAGTTCAGTAACATTTATGTTGATGATTATCCCAAATTGAATTCATTCAGAGCCTGGCCGTATTTTAATTATGGAAGATGTGTTCCTGTAATGTATTATTGCATAAGATATGTAGCTCTATGTCAAATATACAACAATAATTCACCACCAGTAAATTTTTATCTTCAATTCAATTTTTCAAGCAATGAAAAGACTATCTAAAACCTTTCATTAATAAAAAGGATTTGTATAAAAACCAGCCGGTCAAGAGAAACGCCGTCAAATAGCTCTCAGAATCTCAGATAAAGTGTAGAATGATGAAAATCTAGATTTTCGTATTCGACAAATGCATTCTAATATTTTAAAAAAGTAAAATATTTCTGGGGAGGGATCTCTGAGTCAAGTCACTCATTTCTCAGATAACTTTATTTAGTCAAGATATCTACACCATATAAAGTTGAAAATAAACATTTACACAAAGTTTATGGTTTTTGTTTGTATAATAATTCAATTAAGTGTATGGAGAAAAAGGTCAGTGTGGATAGAGAGGTCAGTGTGGATAGAGAGGTCAGTGTGGATAGAGAGGTAAGTGTGGATAGAAAGGTCAGTGTGGATAGAGAGGTCAGTGTGGATAGAGAGGTCAGTGTGGATAGAGAGGTCAGTGTGGATAGAGAAGTCAGTGTGGCTAGAGAGGTCAGTGTGGAAAGAGAGGTCAGTATGGATAGAGAAGTCAGTGTGGATTTTGGTCAGTGTGGATAGAGAGATCAGTGTGGATAGAGAGGTCAGTGTGGATAGAGAGGTCAGTGTGGATAGAGAGGTCATTATGGATAGAGAGGTCAATTTTGCATAGTACAGTCAATGCTAAAATCAATGCTGTTTTGTTGTATTTTCAAAAAGTTTATTCACACACAAAAATTGTCTTTAGTAGACTATTATTTTATTCATGTAGGCTTGATATGTGAATACTGTCTTCAAAACTCAAAAGTGTAACCATCTGAGCCCCATATTTCCTGAAAATGTTGATTATGGGCTTATATCAGGGAAATAATGGGCCATAGATAACTATTACAAACTAGTACAACACATTTCTTGTGATGTTGACACAGGAAATATTATAAATAACATTCGTTACGTCACACTTAATATTTCTAGTAGACATTTAGTGTGACATTAAGTGAAATATTAAGTGTGACGTAACGAAGGACTTTTTAGTAAGACATTTAGTGTGACATTAAGTAATGTCTTACTTAAAGTCTCACTGAATGTCTCACTAAATGAATCAATTAATGTCTCACTGAGTGTCTGACTAAATGTCTGACTAAATGTCTCACTTAATGTATAAACTGTTAATTTACAATCCATTATTTTTATAAACTGGTGATTCTTCCAGGGTTTGTTATTCTAACAGGACATGTGATTCTTGCTGGGGGTGTGATTCTTGCTGGGGGTGTGATTTTCTTGTTGGAGAATAACTCACTTGAAGGTATTTCCTGATATGGACTGCATTTCTCACCTGGTGATTTAATTGACATATTCTCAGTTGGTGCGCTAGAATAAAATGTGTTGCTTTCAGTTGGTACTGTGTCATCAATTGGTGTGCTATCACTAGGTGTGCTGACATCACTTGGTATGCTGATATCACTTGGTGTGCTGACATCACATGGTCTCATATCATCTCTCACTGCTGCATCTTCACAAGCTATTGTATCTTCACATTCTGTGATATCCCCAAAGGGCACCACTTTAGAATTCATTGGCCCCTTTTCAGTCGTCCCAGATACAGCCCTATCTTTAATTCGAGCAATGTTCTGAAATACCCCAGCAATCCATGCCTCCAATCTGGCCCACATAAATTGGTTCAACTTGTCATCAAAACCTGGATACTGCCCCTTGTTTCCACTCTTCAATGTCTTCACATCACTCATATATGTGTTGAGAATAGTGATGGCCAGATTCAGCAAGATAATGGCAGAACCCAAGGAAAAAAGACCAAACATAATTCTGGACATGGCTTCACTGAATCCTGTCTGCTCAGCCATCTCATCCTCTCCGTCCACGTATCTTCCATGGCCAAGCAGAATTGTCAACAAGTAGGAGAATGCGTTCACTGTATTCCTGGGTGAGAAATAACAAAATTTCGTTAAATACATCATTTATTTAAAGAAGAGAAAAAAGTACCTTAAGTAAATTATACATAGGACTGAAAAATAGTTTATCACACAGACAAAAAAAAGTTCTAAAATTCTATAAAGTAAAAACTATACAAATAAATATTGGCCAGATTAAAACGTGTTTAGATTTATTATGAGACATACGTTTGAGTATATTTATTATATGACATAAGCTTTATTAGATTTATTATGAGACATACGTTTGAGTATATTTATTATATGACATAAGCTTTAATAGATTTATTATGAAACATAAACTTGAGTAGATTTATTGAGACACAATCTGTGTAAATAAAACAGCATAAGTAATCTTTAATGGTAAGACAAAAAAAAACATTTCTACATTTGGGCCACTGCCTTTTTCAGTTCAACATAATAACAAATAACATTAGTATAAATTAAATTTGACATAATAAATTTAAATTCTACCTACCACTATTAAAAAAAATGAAAAAAAAGAAAAAGAATGGGCACAAGGCCCTCTTAAAAACAAAGATCATAGGAACGGAAAGACAATGGGTGGATGTACAATGTTAAAACCTAACTGAAAAGAAATTGCAGGTATTTATATGGAGTCAATGTCCCTAATCTTTTGATTAATTGTTTTCCAAAAAAATTATTTCAGATGTGCAAGTCCCATACAGTATAACCAGTAAATGCAATGTTCAATATTTCTTTGTTTTTAACCCTACTGATAGTTTTCAAAATGGGACAAAAAGCATGTTTAATTATGTTGTATAGGATTTCTCTTAAAAGGGTAACCAGACAAAACGAAAAAGGACAAAACGACAAGTTGTGACAAAACGAGAAGGTGACAAAACGACCAAGTGACAAAATGACAAGGTGACAAAGTGACAAAATGACAAGGTGACAAAACCACAAAGTGACAAAATGACACGGTAACAAAATGACAAAATGACAAGGTGACAAACGAAAGGATGACAAGGTGACAAAATGACAATGTCTCAGGGCAACAACGGATTGAAAGGTGAATATGAAGCTGATATTCAAGTGCATCTGAAGCTAAAATCACTCGCTGCATTGGCCTTTGTACCAATCAATGAAGTGAGAGCTGTTTTTGATAGTCTTGCAGCCACTTTCCCAGATGATGAACAGTACAATGAAGTTCTCACAAACTTCTTCTCAACATATATTAAGGGTGCAGCAGGTTGAGATCCACAATTTCCAATCCGAGTATGGAATCAATGTGAGGTTGCAGCTGAGGGTTCACCCAAAACTACTAACTGCTGTGAGGGCTTTCACAATGCACTGAACTCTTTCTCTTTCACTGCAGTCATCCCAGTGTGTGGCTCTTATTTGATGGCATTGAGAAAGATATTGCCTGCCACAAACTTACTCTGATGAAAGCACTCGTAGGAGAACCAGGAGTGAAGAAGAAGACACATGAACTTGTACAAGAAAAAGTGGCTGCAGCGGTTCAACATACGTAGAGTGGCCAATATGCAATAAGAATTAGTGATCAATGCAAAAATTTGAGTCAGACCAACACTGTACTCTTCAGTCAAAATCATTGTCATTTTATTTTTTTGTCATTTTTTATTTTGTTTTTTTCATTTTCACATATTGTACTATTTTGCACCAAACAAATTAATGAATTAAATAAAGTTGTCTGTTTAACCATTAAATTATATTTAACTGCAGAGGGACTAACTGAAATTTCACAAAGCTATTTGCCTTATTTAGGTAGACAGACTTGTAGGGGAGACTTTACAGTATAATTAGATAGTAATACACCTTTTGAGATAAAAATCTTATGCATAATAATAGACAATTAATTACACATTTTATTTACAATTACCGAGTAATTGACTAATTGTAATTAATTACTCTCCATGTAATTGCACTTTTTAAATTACTTCAGTAAATGTTTATTTTCAGAGTAAAATTGAAAACACTGCATACAGCATACTCATATAGTGCTTTGACCCAATATGACATACATTTTTTCTCCAATTAATAATTTAGTTATAATTTGCTTGTACAGTATGTCATGCTTGCTCATAAACACAGACATCACTAACATTTTAAGGGTCTGCTAGAAAATAAAATTGTGTATTCAGATATACAGTAAAATCATTTAAATTATTCCAAGCACGGATCAGACTAGCAAGCCACCTATGAGCTCACAATAAACTACACTCCCCCCTAACCGGATGACTTGATGGTCCTGGTCGATTTCGATGGGCGACAAACAACAAAATCATTTAATAAACTACTAGGACATTCTTGTATAACAATAAAATCCAAAATCCCAATATAAAAATGTTGTAAGTAAAAAAGTAATTGTAATTACAAGTCAAAAGTGGAGTAACTTGTAATGGTAATTAATTACACTTTTGAATGAATTAATGGAAATGGTAGATAATTACAAAAATAAGTCATGTAATTCTAGTGGTAATGCGCAAGTCTGATAACCGAATACCGTGTGTTTACATCTATAAGGCATGCAAAATATCTAAACAAGATTACCATACTTTATTGTATGTAAGGCATTAAAGACTGTGGAGGCGTTAGTGTTGAAGACCAGTCGTTTTGTCATTTTGTCACTTGTTTTGTCCTTTTTGAAAATTTTTGCAAAGGACAATAATCAATGGTATAAAAACCTTGCACTGTGAATATTGAAAGTGATCTTTCAACTTCAATCACAAAGTAACATGTTTTAGCGGCGACTATTACCTAAGACATTTTGTTAAAGGACCTCTTGCTTTAGTCACAAAGTAACATGTGGTACAGTGGCTACTAAGCTTAGACTTTTTGTGTAAGGACCTCTTGCTATAGTTACAGAGTAACATTTAGTACAGTGGCTACTAACCTTAGACTTTTTGTGTAAGGACCTCTTGCTATAGAAAAGTACATGGAGAACGCCAGCAGACTAATGACAAGTACTGCAGCAAATCCTCTCAGCTGTGGTATGGCCGCCTTTAATGTCTGCCTCAACAAGAACAGATGATAGTTGAGTGTAAGTGGTTTCAGACACTCAAGGATTCGAATAAACAACACAGTACTCATTGTCACAGTGTAGATTTCATCCAACAGAAAAACTACATCAAAGGAGGAGAACTCACCTAGAAAGCAAAGAGATTATTTCATATCTATTATTGTTAGATTGCAATTTCATTAACATTTGTAACAAAAGATATGTTAAGATAAGATGACAAGATAAGATTATTTTATTGAACCAATTAAATCAAAATGTTTTTGATTACTTTGTACATATTCATTTTCAGCGCATACAAAATTAATATTTTAACAAAGACATTTTACAATTACAACAATTTAAACACAAGACATCTCAAGGAGGCTTCTTGCCGACACATTCCTTGATATTTTGCATCCTTTTCCCTGCCTCGTGTTAAATATTTTCTTTTACCTTGTCTGATAGGAGTCTCCCAGCTTAAAACCTTATTAAACTTACAACTACGCTTCTTTTAATATGAGCATTAGTACAAAAATAAAACTGGTGCAGGATGGAGGAGCAGTCTTTGGATTGGAGTTTAATCTGAAGCAAAAACCTAGACAAGCAAAAACCTCACCAGCACCCCTGGAGGATGTGATTCATCAAACCTTAGATGGCAACTCATCTAAGAGAAGGAAAACTCTGAATTAAAACCCGGAAGAAAGTCCTGTGTATGACATTGATACAATACAATGCCAGCAGCTCCTGCGACACTGCTGGCGACAAGCTGTGTCATCTACATATGATGTTCCCTTGGGTTATTCAGGTGCATGTGGAGAGAGGTGATTTGCTGACTAGGGAACTAGCTTATCCTACTAAAGAAAAATCTTTTGATTTTATCCTGCTAAGTCTACACCATTGTCACATTGTGATGAACAGACACCAAAAAATAATATTTTAAAAAAATATGAGAGAAAGAGAGAACTCACTTGAATTGTTTAAAATCCTCTCCAGTAGAATGCCCGTCTGTTGGACTTTGACGATAAAGGTCACAAAAGCAGTTAAGGCAGTGAAGAGCTCCAATAGAGCGAGTAAAGTGTCCCATGAACATCTGCTTGTACCTGGGGCTGGCTTCACTATCAGGGACACAGTCAGGAACAGACGAAATAAAACTAGAGAATAAAGAAAATTAGAAACAATGGGAGAAATGTAACTCAATTCTTTGATCTCATTTAATATTTAAGGCAGATTTTGATACCATGCAGGTGATGAAGTCAACAACAACAAAAATTAAATTTAAAAACACTGTTAACTTAAGCACTTTCATTCCATGGAGAAATTTTTTTAGCAAGTTTGCCAAATAATATTAGGGCAGTGGCTTACTACTTCCCTGTACAACTTCCCTGTACAGTTTGTTGGAATGGTATTCATAAGTTTTTTGGAATGATGATCATACCCTTTGTAAATGTAGATTAGAAAAAAAAAAATCACTCTTTTCAATGTTCACCCAAAAGTTCAGAGACCTTACCTGCAACATGTTTTCCCAAAAAAGGATATTTCCCAGTGCCATGTTTCTAAAATAAATTTGCTTTAAAAATAAATTTGCATGAATTTCCTTTAAAAAAAATCAATCAACTGTTAATGATTTAATGTTAACTGTTGATCTCCATTCATTTACCAACTGCAGCAAAGATGAGCTGGAACAGCAGAATCAAATAATCCCATACAGTTGTGTAAGGATAAAGACGAGCAGAGGCAACTTTGATAGTTTTCACTGTATTGCCCATAGATGGTGTCTCCAGGAGAACTTTTGCCTGAGAGCACAGTAAACATTTTAGTTTTTCAAAAATTGAAATAAATAACAAAACAATTAGGCTTTAAATTTTTTAAAAATGTAATAATAAATGTTATACATGGGTTGCACAAAAAACAAAAAAACAAACTTTAGTTTACTTTTTTTTTGTCTCTAAATTAAAATTGTATTTTTAAAAATCTTATTGTCCATGGTAAATAACTACAAACCTGAGTAAACAATCGTGTGTTAGGATTAAACACAGTAAACTCTATCAGAAGCCCTCTGGTCCAGTTATCTATCCATCCGATGGACTGTAGATTGCTGAGAGTGGTCAGGGCTTGGGCCTGGCTGTTGCTGAGGACTGCCTGATAGCCACCAGGTCCATACCACGTCAGCTCTCCTGACTGACTCAAACTGAATGGATCAGAAGCTGTAAACTTGAACTCACTGAGTGCACAACTGCCTTGGCAAATTGTCCAATCTGATGTTTTTTTTTAAATAAAATAAAATATAAATTTTAATAACAATATTTATTGAGTGAACAAAAGCATCAAAAATATATTTCTGAACAGTAAGTTTTCAGATAAAATAAAAATATACTACACACAGCAAAGTACATCTTTCCTTTCAATTATGTGAATTGTAACCACTGTCAGCTGCCTACCATTTTTCTTATTGACTAAGGCAAATAATTATACACAAAAGTTCCATAAATGTTCTACAAACAAATGCCATAAATATTAAAATATCGATAGAAATATATATTTATAACAGCCTAGATCATGAGGGTGGCTCTATAAGGGAGTGATAATGGGGGCTGTATAATTATTATTAAAATATTAAATTTAAAAAAGAAAAATTGCCAACAGGGGACTGTATTCATGTTTGGCCTTTTACCTTTCAGTCACTTTCACTTTTAATTTCTTTAAATGAATTAGGTTAGTCTAATATTTTTCCTTGCCATAACAATTTTATGGATAAATGTTTTTTTTGGTTAAAACTTTGCAAGGAATCGAACATTATAAAAAAGAGTCTACAAACTTTTGTCATAGTTCCCACTCTCCCTGTGAGTAATGTCATAGTTTCCCAAGCAGTGAATGTCATGAAGGTATCCGGTGAGACTGTTCCTGGTTTCACAATCCATATTGCCTTTTTGAATAAAAACAAAGTTGCCATGAAAATTAAGCAAACTGTACAATCGTTACCAAAATTTCTGAGCTTTATTAAATAAAATATTTTCTATTTAAATGATTTTTTTTTAAATTTTAAATATTGCAACATTAAATTTACAATTATTTAGCAGTTTTTAAATTTTCATATGGCTTTGGTGCAAATATTGTTTTTAAATGTTCAACTCCAAACAAACTTTTTTTTATTAACAAATATTTAAAACAAGACCTTGAACTCTGTACTGCATAATTCTGATTGGTCCAATGCGATAGTGTTCTCCATCTTTTAAGAACTTTCTCTCATAGGTTGTCAGTGGTTGGCTGTTGACATTATTGGTAGGCATGACGTTTGGTATTAGGTATTGCTGCAGCCAGATGTAAATATCCATCTTCTTGTGAACTGACTAAACATAAAATATATATAAAATAATTAAGTTGATATAACTAGTATTGATAATACTGAAAACTTAACTTTAGATATGAATGTTTAGAAATTGTTGTTAATTAAATTACATTTTTTTACTTTTTTTTTTTTTTTTTGGAAAAATTTGTTTGGCTGGAATTAGGAATGAATGAATGTTATAAATAAGCAAATAAAAATTAAGAAACTTACAGAAAGAAAGGTCAATCCCAGACTCGATTACTGACTAAACATAAAATATATATAAAATAATTAAGTTGATATAACTAGTATTGATAATACTTAAAACTTAACTTTAGATATGAATGTTTAGAAATTGTTGTTAATTAAATTACATTTTTTTACTTTTTTTTTTTTTTTATGGAAAAATTTGTTTGGCTGGAATTAGGAATGAATGAATGTTATAAATAAGCAAATAAAAATTAAGAAACTTACAGAGAGAAAGGTCAATCCCAGACTCGATCTAATTTGATGATTTTCCTGAGATGACTTTGTGATTTGCGCACTGAGACAAACAGATGCAACTAAAATAACCATCATCACCTGTAATATACATAGGGATGCCGCTAAAATAACCATGACCACCTGTATCCTACAAACAGATGCCCCTAAAACAACCATGATAATCTGTAACATACAAACTTATTTGCTAAAGTCTGTGACTTAAAGTTATTTCAGTGCACTATAACATAATAATGCTCACTTGTAAATCATTGATTTGTTTTTTTTTACAATAAAATAAAAGTGGTGACATTTTTATTAACACGACTTTTTTTAATTGTACAAAAACAATTATCACAACTTAATAAATGCTGAATTTTTTTTATAAAGGTGGTTTTGATTTTATTTAAAGAGACAAGAACCCATTGATGAGAAAACATAAATATATTATCTTTTATATTTATTTAATTTATATACCTCTTTTTTTAAAAAACTTTTAATAACATAGTCTACAGTATTATTCATGAGGAAAAAGTAACTTAGTCTTTCAAGGTGTGGCAGGGCAGTCTACCATCACCATTTCTCATTCTTATAGCCATAGATTGAATAATGAGAAGAACAAAAGAATGCAGGTGAATTGGAATACAATGGACCATTTTAAGTAATTAGAAGACCTTAAGTTTGTAGATTACATTGCTCTATTATCCTAAAGCCTGGGTGCTGGGTGGCTAAGTGGTCTAAACTGAGCAAATCTCAAGTCTGGAGATCTATTCTAGCAAGAGCCCAGTCAGACAAAAATACCACCAGCACACCGGGTAGATGGGACTTGTTAACCTTGGAAGGCAACCCATCTAAGAGAAGGAAACTCTGAAATCAAAACCCGGAGATGGAATCCCGAAAGGTGGATAACATTGATACAATGAAACATTCCGACAACTCCTGCGACGTCACTTGTGCCAAGCTGTATCATCCAATGATGTTCCCTTGGGTTATCCATCGGCGTGGAGAGAGGCGATTTGCTGTTGGGAACCAGCTTATAATCCTTGAAGAATAATCCCAGGCCATGTGGATTTCGTCCACTGAAGCCCACTCCATCGTCACATTGTGACAGATGGATGCCAGCATCATCCTAAAGCCAGAAACAATTGCAACACAAAATTGAAAGGCTTGGTTCAAATACCAGATCTTTTTAAAAAAAGTTATGAGAATAAATTCAACTAACACAGGAGTTGTAGCAATAAGAGGGGAAGCACTAGGGAAAATAGATCATTTTGCCTACCTAGGAAGTAGAGTTATTAATGATGAGGAATCAGAGGCAGATATCAAGGCAAGAACACAAAAGACAAGAGGGGCTTTTACCTTACTTAAAACTATTTGGAACTCTTAGCAAATAGGGAGAAAGACAAAAATTAGAATTTAATAACTCAAATGTTAAGTCTGTTATGCTGTATGGCTCAGAAAGCTGGAGATCAACCAAGAAAGATTGGAAAAGACAGTAAACCTTTGTGAATGGTTGCTTGCATTTGCATAAAATCCTCAGTATCAAGTGGTTCAACAAAATCACAAAGACAGCAATGAGGGAAATGACAGCAGCCATCCCAGTAGAGCAAGAGATCCAGAGAAGGTGAAGATGGACAGGTCATACCATGAGAAAACATGTGCCAAATGAAGCAAGAAAAGCTCTGGTATTAGTTATGGAAGCCCCAGAGTTAGAAAGGAAAGCTTGAGACCTAATGGCTTGGAAAGAAATTGTTAATGGCCTATGATCCACTGACAGTTGAAAAGGCAAAGAAGAATAAATGCTGAATTATAAAGTAAGTTCTGATCCAATTTAAAGAGACAAGGATCCATAAAAGAGATATAAAAATATACCTGTATTATCTTTATATGCATATATTTTTTTAAAATAACTGATACCTGTAATAAGAAGACATTATACAAGTTATACAATGACTGTACCTTAGACCATAGACTAGTTGTACCATGGCTGAATTTAAAACCTTAGGCAATTAGACAATGACTTTTATGAGACCCTAGACAATTAGATGATGACTACCTGAGACCCTAGACAATTAGATGATGACTACCTGAGACCCTAGACAATTAGAGGATGACTACCTGAGACTCTAGACAATTAGACCATGATGCTACCTGAGGCCCTAAAAAATTAGACAATGACTCTGAGATCCTAGACTAATTTGTACCATGACTTTACTGAGACCCTTGACAATTAGACAATGACTCTACCTGACAGCCTAGATATTATGCAAGCAGTACATTGAGCTTACCTGAAAGCCTAGACCTCTCATGACATGCATTAGTTTCTGCCTGAGTTTCAGCTCCTCTTTCTTGTTCACCATGTCCTTTGTGTTTGTGTTGGGTTCTTTTATTATGGGAGGTATAGAGCCACTGGGGGCTGAGAGTTAAACACAGGGATATATTAGAGTTCTGCTCTTTACTTTGGGAGGGAGAGAGCCACTGGGAGCTGGGAGTTGGGGGGGGGGGGGGTATTGGGCACTGGGAGCTGGGAGTTAAACACAGAGATGTATAAGTGAGGGGCTCTTTTACTATGGGAGTCATTGGTGATATAGGACCACTGGGGGCTGGGAGTTAAACACAGGGATATATTAGAGTTCTGCTCTTTACTATGGGAGGTATAGAGCCACTGGGAGCTGGGAGTTAAACACAGGGATATATTAGAGTTCTGCTCTTTACTATGGGAGGTATAGAGCCACTGGGAGCTGGGAGTTGAACACAGGGAAGGTCTATAACCGAAAGTAGATGGTCATGTGCATGCCTGTCTGACACTGTTCTTTATCAAAACACAAAAATCTTGACTAAAATTAACATGAATAAATTTATCTGCTAAATAAATCTTAGTAAAACATGACTAAAACAAAGAATCAACTTGTGATTATCCAATCAATACTGGGGAAGAATCTCTAGGTGTAGAGAGTATCAATAAAACACTTATGTCATGAAAAATAGAGATGGGGTGAGGCGTAAATATGGTAACTGTGTTTTACATTTTTTAAACACACTGACTTTACATGAATTCTTTAAATTGAAATTATATTGATATCATGTTGGGTAATCCATCAGGATTTACGAAGTTTAGCAATTTTAAAGGAATGTTTGCTAAAAAATAGAATCTAAATAATTTTATAAACATTAAGTTCTGGAGATCAGACAGAATCTTTGGTTGAAATAATAATTACAATGTAAAACTTTTAACTTCTAATAGAAAATATAAAGGAATGCTCAACAACAAAAAACCTGGCAGCTCGGAGTCCTTGTCAAATGGTGCCACAACACAGAGGTCTTTCACAGCAAACTGTCGGAAAAGGCAGGACAAGAGGAGGCACAGCAGAAGTATCTGAAATGTTTTTTATACATTTTACAATTTGAAAAATTAAAATTAATAACATGTTTCAGTTCAATAATATTAACATTTGTGACATTGACCTTTTTTCTTACTGTAAGTCTCTTCTTTGAAAAATATTTATCTTTCTAGACATGAAGATTTTGATTTGTAAAAAGGATTATATGCTTATTTAAAAAGTTATCCCACTGGATTAAACTTTGATCACATTTTTTAATGATTTAGCGGTGAAAACGCTGGCAGTGGAAAGGTCAAGGTTTTGACAAGGGGTTGTAATGTGGGGGTTAGGGGGGGCACTGTGGTATCTCTAAAGCAGCGGTTCTCAACCTGTGGGTCGTGACCCCTTGGGGGTCGCACGACCTTTTCACAGGGGTCGCCTAAGACCATCTGAAAACACATATACTATACAGTTATATAGTATCAACGAAAATAATTCTGTGGCTGGGGGTCGCCACACCATTGGGAACTATATTAACGGGTCGTGGCATTAGAAAGGTTGAGAACCACTGCTCTAAAGCGTGACTGATTTATTCCTTATTTATTTCCTTCTCCTTCTTTGCTTCTATTGGTGCACATGGCATTCACTAATCTTTTCCATTCATCTCTGTGCTGAGCAATGCTCTCTAGATCAGGCCTGCACAACATACTGCCCAAGGACCATATGCGGCCTGCCAGTGCCCACTTTGCAGCCCGCGAAGTAGCGAAATATTCTTTATTATTATTTATTTTTTTAAAACAGCTTCCACCCCTTTCCTGTTTTCTTTCGGCCCGTACAAGTTTTTCATCAAGTATTACGGCCCCACTTACATTTTGAGTTGTGCAGGCCTGCTCAAGATCATTCTATATCTGGCCATACCATTAAGTCTTCAGCTCTTTCTATGGCCCTGTGACTTACATGACAGGAGCTGACTAGTAATATTAGACATTGGTTTCCTCAGAGTATGGCCAAATTAACTCCCTTTTCCTGATCATTCTCATATAACTTCATTTGAAGAATTTATATTTTATTTCTTTTTTTTTAATTTAATATGTTGAGTTCTCAACGCAATTTCTGTATTCTAGTTCCAGTGCCTTCATCAGTGCCACCCTCCTTACTATTGATTCATCCAAGATGGTGCTATAAATCAGATTTAAATATTTTTTTATTTTTTTTAAATATTTTTAAGTAAAATTTTTTAAATCCCCAATTACCTTGACCGGCTCAATGGCTAAAGCACTAGCTGATGTGGAGAAGACAAGGGAGAGCATCCAGTGCAGGGACACCTTACCTCCCCAGTCCAGACTATAGAAGAAAGTTAGGGCAGCACTTGTCAAGATGGATGCCAATACAAGAAAGTATCCAACACAAACAAACCACCATGGTAACAGAGAAGGCTGTTTGGCGGCCAGGCTTCCTTCACTGTGATTAAAATCATGTCCTATGTTATGTGTTTTATCCAGATTCTCCTCTAAAATCTCATCTTCACTTTTATTTTCTTTCAGACGTTGGTAACGGTGAAAGTCCTCCATGACACTTCTTAGGAATTTAATTGATGTATTAAGTTGATCTGGAGCATTAAAAATGGCCGAAGAAGTCTGAGTGCTGCTTGCAAAAGGATGTTTCCTGAAATAGGACAGTAAAACATTAAACACTTGTTTAACAGAAATTTTTACACCATCGACTTCATCACACTGCTGGTTATTTATGTTTTAAAATTTGTGTAAAAACAGATTTTGTCATGTCATTTTTCAGTTTGTCTCAGTCAGTACATATGAAAACACCTCATGATGACATCATCTGAAGTTAGTGTTACACTCTTGAGTACAAATGGCTTGTGCAGAGAAAAAATGATCAGTAAAACTCTAGAGCCCATCTTTTCCTAAATAATACATTTTACAACAAAGTGTTGCTTTAATTCTTCAAAAGGTGTCTCACTTGCTGGCCTGCACACAGCCTCTAGCATAGGTTAATGTCAAATAGCTCAAATGTATTTCACATTCTATAAGTCACAAGTTGATTAAAATAAAAATCTAAGATGCTTTACTTCAAAGACAGTACAAAGAAATGAACGGTTAGATTAAAGTCATCTTCAGTAGACAATACAGAACATTCAGTAATAATAATTATACAAGTTTAACAGGAGGAGACCAAAAAAAAGGGAGCTAATCCTCAGACAATAAATAAATGAAATATATCTAATGATGGGCTCTACATTAAGAAATAATGAGATAATATAACATATGAGACGAGACAACATAATGAAGAGATAATATAACATATTGAAGAAATTAGTTTCCCAGTTTGTTATTGGGCTTACTCAAATGTTGCAGTATTGCCCCCTGTGGTTGGCCCAAGGATTCTGTATGGGTCAACTTTGTTTGTTCCCTTGTTGTGGTTAACCCCCTTTACTTTCCGATGGGTAAAGATCCATGTCATGAGAAATCCAGGGATGATTATAATAACAGCTGAGACAACCCCTACGTAAACGTCCCTAAAGGATGAGAATACAACAGCTGACACAACATTAACATAAACCTCCCTTAGTTAAGACACGATGTCTGTTAAATAAAGTTAAGATAAAATCAATAACTTTCAAGTAAAGGACTGCACAGAAAAGAACATTGAACTATTTTTAAGTCATTGAAATTAAAATAGATTTCATTATTTGATTAGAAGTTCTTATTTTCAAATAAAATTCATTTTAAGAAAGATTTTAATGTTCACGTTGAGAACGTAAATGCAGTAATAAAAGAAGCACAAAAAAAAACAACATAAAGATATGGTAGCTTTTTAAACTACAAAACTGAAAGCTATGGCACCAATCAAATGTTTACCACAAAATATTTAGATAAATAGAATTCAGTTTTTCCTTAAAATTAATTTAGTTTGACTTTAAAGGTTTTGCACATTGACCCATAACTTTTAAAAATACTTGATGTAATAGTCTTGCTCAATGTATAATGATAGTTAAACGTTCCCCACCCCCACCTACATTTTTCACATCAATATTCTTCTGGCAGAAAAATCAGGCCTTGTAATTGCACCAACATATTTTGTTAGCTTTCATCAAAGAAATTTCAGTTTACAAATTGTGTACTAAGTGTTCTAGCAACAAGACTAGTAGGACTGATAGCCCATTTATACCTATATCCTATCTCAAAGGGTCCAAACTTGACACCACTTGACTTATCACTGGTGTCATCTTTGTTGTAGAACATGGCATTTGTTATCATGGTGAGAAACAGCAGGGCTATGGCGCACAAGAATCTCTGGACACGAGTGAATGTACTGTGGAGAAAATCAGCAAATAGATGAACATTTACACTTCCTATAGATTAAGCAAAATATTTATTAAAGAAAGTTGTCTGCGCACATGGGTAGGAAAATTTGAAGCCTCGCATGTTATAATAATGTAAATGAATTATTTTGAATTTCTATTTTGCTGTTTGTGTTTCATTTACACAAAACATTAAACATCACAAAAAAAAATAAAAATTAAAAATAGTTTATGCACTACTGAGTGATTCATGGGCAATGGTAAATATAAGATAACACCTAGCAACAGAGATTAATGAAATAAAACGGGAACCTGTAGTTTGGCCTTTTTGCCACAGACAGCCACAAATGTTGATCATAGAGTTTCTGTTTCGATATAAGAGAGAAACCAGACGTCCCTTCAATGGTGTCCATTCTAGTAACTGGAATGGAGAAGCACAGCTTTCCTATACCCCTGGTCAGTGCAAACCATTCTTGGCAGACAAACACATAGCTGGAGATTTGCAAAATATAAACAAGTAAAACAAATTTAGCCATAATCTAATATCATATAAGACCACATTATAAGAATATTATGAAAAAAGGGTAATAATAGTTCCTTTTTACCTTAAATTCTTTGATGATTTTAAATACAGTATTAGGCTACAGTAATTTGAGAGCACATGGAAATACAATATAATAATAATAAAGATTACATAAGAATAATAAATACTGGAGCATACAATGTGAAGCATACATTGCATTTTATGCTTAAAACATCTTGTTGATCATGCATTAACAGAAAATAACAAAATTATTTGAAACATTTTTTGTTAATGCATGATAATATTCAATAGGATTTCTGAAAATAGCTTTTATGTATGTATTATTCATTTCAAGCCATAAACAAATTTCCTCAAAACAATAAATAAATATCAACATAGATCATTACTTCTATCAAAAGCTTTCAATGTCTCCTCAAGTGATGTGGATTTAAAAAGAGCATAGATTATTAAATATGAAATATGTTACTTTTCTGTTTTGTTTTTTTGATTTGTCAATTTCTTAATAGATTTACCCATTTTCAACATTAAACATACTTTTTATCTTCGGTTAAATCTACAATGACAAGTCTGTCCAGCAGCCAGTCTGGCTGGTCACCTTTTCCATCTGTCCAGAGCTTGATTGAAAACAGATCACCAAGCCACACTGGAGATTTTAGGACAAAGTTGGACACAGTTCCACCAGCAAAGTTCTACAAAAGATGAATTGATTATATTGAAACAATTTAATGAACAGTGATTGTTTTTATAGTAGATCTGTCATGCCACAGTGTCTATAAAAATTTTAGTCACTCTCAATTAATGACCAGTTAACTGCATTTACAGATATAAGAATAAGGATGCTAAAATGTACTCTCCCCAATTTCCACATTTTTATATTAAACTGTCCAAAAATGGCATTTGTTAACTTTAGGAACAGAATTATTGAAATTTAAATGTATGGGCTAAAACAATCTGAATGGCATAAGAAATTGATTTTCTTATTTGTAATTAAAATATTGTCACCACATAGCAGTAGTCACTTGACTTATTTAATGCAACAGCACAACTATAAGCCAACTGTATCAAATAATGTCAAATCACCTGTCTTGTCCCATCACTGAGGACTCTGATGCGTGTGACAGCCTGGCTGCCGGTGATCACAAAATAAGGAGTACAAGACATGGTCTTGGGTGAGCCTAAGGCAGTGTGGACAGATATTGTGTACATGTACTCATTGCTTTCAACATTGTCTACTAGGGGCAGGTAAGTCCACTGTAAGATGAACCAGAGATAAATTAAAAGGACAGCTTAACATGCAAATGACTTTTTTCATGGCGATGACATTAAATAGGTAGCCTAATAATATGAGTAGTTAATATATCAGAAGCTAACCATAAGTGATTCCCTTCTCTACCATTGCTAAAAAGTATTAAAGGAAATCAAAATCAGATTGATTAACAACTGTTCATTGGAAAGACATCTCCAAAAGGAAACAGGTCAAGTTTATTAAACTTGAAACTTTCATTCTTGAGGTTTGACAAGCAGTTATGCTGTATATTATAGGAGTCTCGTTTACTTTCATTGGTCTTTTCTGGTGAATGAACTTAAGCTGACCACAAGTTTGGCAGCGCTATTAGAATGTGACTAATTTAAAATAGTCTCCCTTGACCTTGATTACAACAAACTAAAATCTATGGTCTGTATCATTATTAGAATTTTGTAGAATTATGTAGAAATTTTGAGAAAGGAATACAATGTGTAAGCCTTTCGAGATGTATCTATGAAACAGGCTATATATTTACGAGCGACAGGAGATCAGACGAGAGATATTTTGAGCATGTGCTATTTTTTTCATCATTGTAACTTTTTGCAATATTGTATCTTCTTCAAAATTGTACAGGTACAAGCCAATCGTTATTCTGTAAGTCAATAGCTTTAATTATATTTCTTTTTGATTTTGTAATTCATAATTAAGATAATAAAATTTATTAATTGTAATTAGCCCTGGTTTGAGTATCATATGCTGTGTCATTGGACTTAATTTATGGTATCGTCTTTTGTTGTTTACTGTTGTAGAACAAGCCATATACTTAAATAAGAGATTACTTTCTTCATACTGATAACAGTACGTAACACTGTATAACACCAGTTAGACGCATTTATTGTCTTAGAATTGAGTTGAATTTCTTCAAGTAATTGATGAACATAAGCAGGCTAAATGTGATACAACTTTTTTATGATAATTACATTTAAGCACCCTTAAAATTACAGCAGATATCTTAACAAAGGACATACCAAAATCTTATCAAAATGGTCAAATCGTCGGAGCAGCAGTGCCAGATTTATGGTGAGAAACAAAAGTATGAGATTCAAAGCCAGGACGTAGGGACTGTCCTCTAATGATGTCCAAAAGTCAGAGAAGATGTGATCAAAGTTGATGATGTTTGGTGGAATGATGAAGCGGCTCAGAGAAAACGATCCAAACATATTGGAAGAGAAGACAACTCTTCCAGCCTGGTCTACATTGGTAATCAGTATACTCTGTTAAAGAGAAGGTACTTATATTATTATGGGGGAGCCATTTATCTTATATTTTGAATATGTCCAAAATGGTTTAAAATTATAATTTTAGTCACTGACATAGTATGTTAAATTAAACTATTTCCGATATTTAAACATATCTCAATGTCAATTTGTGAGAATACATCATCATTCAGATCCAGTGGCCATTTGGGCATGTGTACTTTGACTTGTGGTCATGGTGAAGAATTTACACATTCTATGCAGCTGTTATTTGTTGGTAGATAGGGTTCTGATGTAGTCTGGTCTTCTTGGTAGATAGTTTAGATGTAATTCTTAAAAGTGCTGGGCAGTGGATGATGTAATGTGTTACTGTCTAATTTGGATGTTTGCAGTGGGAGACATTGGTGATTTATCTAGTTATATGCGGTTAAGGTGGGAATTAAGACTGTTATGTGTTTCCTGTGTGCAGGCAACAGAATATGTCATGTTTGTGTCTTTGGATGCAATATATTGGATCGTTAGAGTATGAACTGGACATGTGTTTGTGAGAGCAGATCATAGCCAATCCATGTAACCACTCTTCTTTTTTGTTAGCTCTGATAATCTGCTTCTCAATATTGAATGATGTAGATATGTTTGGCTGTTCATTTGATAATTACAATTGGATAGTTAAAATATCATATACAAATTATTAAATTATTGTCCATTTTGTTGAAAATTTACCAAAGAAAGATTTTGTGAAATGTACAAACAGACTGCAGCCCTGGTAATGCAAAAATAGCCAGTGAAATGTTTTTATATTTGCGAATTTGATTCAGCAAACATTAAAAATTGCCTTACTGTATTTCCTCCATTAATGGACAAAAGCTTTCTCCGTGTAAATGTCTCACCCTCCTGGAAACCAAAAATACTTTATGAATATTACAGGTTTTACATTTTAGTCTACCACAAAATTTAAAACTAAACATGATTCAAATGATCAAAATAATTTTATAATTTAATTATAATAACTGAGTCCTCATTTGCTTCCAGTCCCTCTATCTGGAATGTTACAACAAGCCAGACAAGAGTGTTTTTAAATTATTAATCAATCCTTTTTGTCTTCTTTTTATACTAATCATTCCTTGTTATTTCAAAAAAACTTTACCCAAAGATTATAAATATAGCCTTACACTATTTGATGTTGCCTGCTGCCAGCAAATTTTCTTTGAGTCCCAATAGTTGACAAATATCCCATAAGCAACAATAAAAGTTTCAACATGGCCACCACTTACTATTGCTGTATCTGTGAAAATATAGCATGGCACAAAATAAACTTGACTGTACAGAAAGTTAGTCAGTCAGAGATTCAAATTATAAAAGAGATATTTTTTGTCTTTAAAACTTTTTAATTTACTTGTAAAAATTGATTCAAATTAAATAAATTTAATAATCATATGTCTAAAGTTTGTTGAATATGAAACAAGGATTACACGTGATATTCAAGCTTAAATTTCCAGATACATTTTAAAACTTTGTTCTAGTTAAAAAATATTTTTAAAATATTTGAAGGAACCAGAAAAATGGGGTAGTAGATCATTCATGCCTTTGAAAGATTGCTTTGTCTGTCAATACCATTCAATCAGTTACGGACCACATTTTTAGAAAATTAACTTACCATTGTAAAAGTACATGAGATAGAGGGTAGTCCCATTAACATTTGCCATGAAGATAGTGAGTATGTCACCAGCCAATGTAAACGTATAGTTGGTATTATTGTATACTATAAGATGACGTAAATTATCTACTTCTATATAAAACTCATATTCAATATCATTTGGCTTGACATCCACCTGACCTTTGACAGTTAATGTCTGAGAAAAAACAATTAGTCAAAAAAAGTGGTAACGTTTTTAATTAACATTAGGCTTTTGATAATGATAATTTGTGATTATTAAGTCTATTCCAAAATCATTGATAGCTAAAACATTTTTGTCTGGATAAAAATCATTCACAAAGGCATAGACAAGTTATTAGATTAGTTAAGTGCTTTCCAATGTAGGGCATTTAACATCATAATTTTAAGAAATCTAGGAAGCTTCTTAAAGATAATTTTTATTATTATTCGTCATTTACTTAATAAAAATAAATAGCTGAGTCAAATGAAGGACCAAAGCACATTATAGGCTGTATGTCATCTGAGATGTCTGTCTGGAAAAGGATGATCACTGAATTAGATATCATTAAAATATTTAGCAGTTGTCAGTTCAGGGCACTCAACCAAGCTGTATGGCCAACCAAATAGAAATATTATGTTGACTTACCTGAGTTGCAGACACACCCATCTCCACTCCTACGGCAGCATTTTGAAAGTCTGTTAATGGAATCATATGAATTCCTTCACTTGTCAAATTCGTTAGCACGTGGTCAACAGGTTTGACTAACGGATCAATAGCCATGGTAACTGGGTCTGGATAAATCAATGTAACTAAATATATTAACCAATACAAGTTTCTATTGTATTATTATTACCTTAGGCTGCATGACAAAACAATAAAATTTACAATGAATTGAAAAGGAAATATAATAAGATACCGAATGAACATTAAATATAAACTTTGACTTAAGAGTGACCAAACAAACCTTCAGGGTTGATTAACAGATCTTGACCTTGGTCATTTTTAAGACGGAAACTAAAGACGTTTTCATCTGGAGTTAATGACGTATTACGATGGAAGTAAGGATCCACATCATATTTGACAGCCTTAAATAATGGAGAAATTTCATACTCAAATTTTACCTCTGTCATGTATTTCATTCAGTGTAAAATCTTCCCTATTTAATTTTTTTAAAATAAATATGTCCATAAAAGCACAATCTAATCCCTACAAATATTTTTACAAAAAATTTTAACAAAATAACTAAAATGAACACAGCTGTCCTTGAACTATGGCAGATACAGACACAATTAATATGTTTACCACAATCATAACTTTCTCTTGGATCTGTTCATCCATGCTGCGTGGAACATTCACCTTCGCCCCAGCAGTTTGAAAGGTGCGGTTTAAATTTTTATTAAACCTTGATAAAGTCATGGTGGCGTCGCCCTCTCTCAGTGTATTTAAGTAACTAGTACCTGACGCAGCTTTGATGGTAGCAGCCCCCATTGAGAAAATTGAATTTTTTAAATTCTTGAACACTTGTTCCACCTGGGAGAAGCAAAAGAAGAGGATTCTTATATCCAAAATATATTCTTTTATCCTCCATAGTAATTGTTAAATTCATATGATTTTAGCAGTCTAATACTATTTGCTTACAGATGACAGCTGACATTATGAACTCATTTTGTTCCCCCAAAGTGTAAAATTGATCAAGAAATTACTCTGCAGTGTAAGATAAAATTAAAAATAAAAGCAATTTGTTTAATTTAGATAAGGAATTATAAGATTAAAAGCAAACAACTATAATAATGACATATGAAAAAAACCCACCTAATTAGTAATGGGGTGTTGTTGTATTTGAAGTAAACTTTTCAAATTTTGTGTCTTGTTTAAATAACTAATTACTAAAACATTTTATGAAACACTAATTTTTTGAAAAAAGCTTTATTTTTTAAAAAACTTTTGGAATGTTCTACTTTATTTATTATTTATAGAAAGCTTGATTCCAGATCCATGACTGTTTGTACACTTTCAGTAATTGCCACTCAACCCCCACCAAAGTATTTCTAAAATGTATAAGTATATTTAACTAGCATAACTTTCAATTATTTTATTTCACCTATTTCCTCAAGATTTTAAATACTCACATTGTCTTTCCTGCACATTGGAACATCACCCAGCTCTGTACAGTTTATATCCTTCATACGATCAATTATCTCATGAGATTTTTCTATGGTCTCTGAAATAAATAATCTTGGATTACTACTAATAGTGTAGGTATTTCTTTAATTTTTGTATATGTTTGCTGGTTAAATAAACTTCAATCTATTTCAATTTTTTAATGTAAATGTTAAGTTTTACAAAATGATTTTTTGAAGCAGTGGTCAGTATCAATCCTGTCAAAACATTGATTCCAGTCAACATGTGTTCTTTGCTGTTGATTAAACCCCTAAACTATGATTATGGAAACAAGAAAAATTTCAATAAAGAAACTTACTTTGTGTCATACTATGAAAAGTGTCTTTATTCCATGTGAAATGTGCTCCTTCAGCAAGCAAGCGTTGAGAGTACACAACAATGGCTTCAGATGAAAGAGACTGTAGAAATGTTTTTTTTAGGATTTAGGTTTTTTATTTGCTATTATTTATAATCTATACTTCTTTAGAACAGAAGTACTATTTAATTAAAGTCAAACAAAAGAAAAGTTTTATTTACCTGAAAATCTCAAGCTAGATGTTTGATAAATGATTAGATGCGATATCAATTTCAAAAGAAACTAATGGTTTAGTGAATTTCAATAGATTTATAATAAGCCCCCTTCAAGTAAATATGAGAGGACAGTAACATATCAGTTTTCAAATGTGATTGTAATATCATCAAAGTGACATATTAAATAGGATAATCGGAACTTTACAAGGTTTCAAATATATTAGGTCAGTACAAAAGAAATTGATTTCCAGCTCTATATGAAAGAGGAAAAAGAAAACAGGGCAAGCATTTATATCTTTTGCAGGCATTTTCTATTAAAGTTACCCAGTCGTTTGTAAAGAACAAAGAAATGCTATTAAAGACTAGCGCAGAGTCAATTAGGACCAGTTTTGCAGGGGTGGACGAAAAAAATAATCATTGTTCAGTAAATGCCAAGAAGGAATATGGTAGGCAACAGTCTTAAAAGATTTGGTAGGATACATTATGAAATGACATTGAAATGTTAAGTGTGCAATGTTGCAAAATGGCTAGCAGAAATTATTTTTTGTACCACACGGTGGGGAAGTAACTAAGCATATCAGTTGTATTTCAACCTTAGTGCCTTGTCTATGCCTATATCCTTTAGTTAGATTGGTTGGCATAGTTTATTGACATGTATCATAATGTGTATATAATGGACTAAATACTAAAATATCAAGTGACAATGTTGTTGTTTTCATTACTTACAGCTGCATTAAAAAGAAATTACAAGTCCAAACAACTGCTTTAATGGTTGAACTTACAATTCGAGAAATGGTGGCATTCGTCATATTGACCATTAAGTCACGTGACATTCCAGTAAGAATTTCCTCCACAGCTACAATACTGTTTTGCTCCACACCAGTATTAAAAGAGTTTGCAATGACCATAATTATGACCTTAATGGGAAAAAATTAAATATTCAGAAAAAATCTTATGGCAATTTTTTAATGCTATTGCTATGGTGTGTGTCAGACTCACGGTGGGCCTAATCCCAATAAATATTGGTGTAGTTATTTAAACAGTACTGGGTCCAGTGGAATAGTTACAGTTTGTGCCACCCAGGGGATCCCTTAAGTTTAACACCCACCCCCCTTTTTCCAACCAAAACTATAAACATGTTTAACCACTGGAAGATATTTGGTGATTGTCCCTTCCGAGGTTCACAGAAATGTTTTACATAAAAAAAACAATTTTACCAGCACCCACCCCCTGACTAATTCTGGATACACCCATGACATCTGGCAATAAACATAAAGAAATTATTTCGAAGGTGAAAAAGCAATTTCAAAATTTCTTCAGCAGTATGATATTACATAATATATTTTTAGTTTTTTAAAGAAAAATTGGCAGCTCAATTTCCATTTCATCAGTTTAATTTATGTATAGATACTTTAACCTTGACTTAGTGAAAAAAAATTTTTTTTTTAAATCTCCAAAGTTCCAAAAAAGAATTTGAAATAATGCAACAGAAATACAATTTCTGCTTTTCAAATACATCTTTAAAAGCCAGTATTATGACCAAGATTCAGAGCAGGGGCAGAAAGTTCAATTAATTTTGTCAAGAAGATTGAAGGCTAAATTGGCCTTGGCCTAGGCTAACAGTCATGAACTGACAAAGCACTTATGGTTGTGAGCCCATAATTTGTCCATGGCCCTTAATGGCTGTAATTAGACCAGGCATCATATCAAAGAATAATTAGATGGGTCAGCATATGATATTTTTGTTAAAGATTAATGGTTGCAGTCAAATGTTTACTATTATTTCAAACTAGCCCATGGCTTACGTTAACATATTTCATACTAGCCCATGGCTTATGGTAACATATATCAAGTAATTATCAAACTGATTTCTTCAGAAATGAGGTAGCCCTTAAGTAATTATCAAACTGATTTCTTCAGAAGTATGGTAGCTCTCAAGGTAATTATAAAACTGATTTCCTCTTACACGTTCACAAAATCTTCCTTCAAATCCAGGATCACATTTGCATGCTGACTCGTTATAGCTGACAGCATAACACATTCCATTGTTCTCACATGGATTAGGTGTGCACATGTCCTGTACTAAATTACCACCAAAAAAAAAATACAGTAATTATTTTCCCCCCAAAAAACAAAAAATTTGATTTTATGGAAGATGACATATAATCATTAAGAGGTAGGCTAAATAAAAATGTTCATTCGAGTAGTGGTGCAAGCTTTTATAGTTACAAAAACAATGATAGAATGCCAGTTTGGTCAAAGGCTAAAAATAGTGAAATGAACTGAACTTTTATAATGATACATTGTTTTAGAGCTTCTTTGTTCAACTGGAACTCTCCTGGCAATTTTTAAGGAACACATATGATAATTAATTTAAAAAATAAACCCACCTGTATAGAGAATAGTTTGTGTGAAACTCTGTGTTGACATTCCCTTTCCATCTGATATTTTACAATGGTAATTCCATCTGTTCATTGGAGACATTGAGGTATTGACAAACTTTGCTGAATTTTCATTATCAACTTTAACATTATTGACAAACCAATGGTAAACTGGGGGACCTTCCAGAACAGTGACATTCCGGCAGTAGAAATTCACCCAAACGCTGGCCCACACCCAAGACTTGAAGCTGGAGTCGAGCAAGGGCATCCCAGGTCCAGCTTTGGTTTTGAAACAAATTTCATTTCAAAATCAATAAAACAATTGTTTGCCTGTGTGACATTGTCTAGTAGTAAAATTATTTCAGGAGTATATGAAACTCTCTTATGATTAAATTAATAATCAAATATGAAATTCTGTTCAATTTATTTTGCATGCTAAACAAAAGCAAAAAAAGATTGAAGAAACCCACCTATAAAATAATAACCATGAACTATTTATAAAAATGAATTTATTAGGATTTTGATGTGACTCTTGCATTGATTTGACAAAGACCTTCTACTAATGAATCTTCTTACGTGTAAATGTCAATGGCTGTGTTGTGGCCAAGGATGAGTTGCCTTCTTTTATCTGAAATCTACATGTGTAGTTGTTGCTGACCACTGTGTCTATTAGACTTTGATTAACCATTAAATTATGGCTATTCATGTCTGGAAGCATCACATCATCTGATAAAATGAAATTTTTCTGGTTAAAAAACAAATGTCTTTTATTTCTGGAAATGTTGTTGATGTTACAAACTTTAAGAGATTACAGCTACACAAAATTCCTTAGAGTTTTTTTAAATTATCATGACTCTATATTAATCTTCCTTTTAGTTTTGTAACCCTAAAATGAGACACAATAAATTAAAATACAATTATACAAGTTAAAAAGATCAGTAATGACACGCAATTTAAAAGACAAGGTTGAAACATTTTCTTTACAAGATAACAGATTTTTAGGGAATTTTTCTAATATTTTATTAATTATAGATTTGTAGTAAAATGAATCTTTTACCATCTGTGCATGCAGCATTATATAAAATAAAGAATGTGTGTAAACTGTAAGGTATGTCCTTTATTTAAAAACTTTTTGTGTGCTTGCTGTCTCCAGGCATCCACTGATTGACAAAAGTAATGGATTTAAATGAACATAAGAATGTATTAAATTCCATTAATCAAATGCCCTACCTTTGAACCATATGAATTGAACAGCTGTGAGAGCAGCAATGGTGGCACAAGTGAGGGTGACAATGGTTCCACTTGAATACTCAGACAATGAAGGGATAGGACTTATTATTATGTAGGGCTTTTCTGCCAACAGATTAAAAAAAAATTGATGCATTTTGTTTACAACAAATGAAGATACAAGAATAATTATTAGTAGTTGTTATAATGATTTTCAAAAATGGTATTGTTATTATAAAAATGAATATAATTGATAAAGGGTATACATGTTACAATGAGATTTATTAATAAAACTTTGAAAAATTTCAAATGTTCCTCTATTTTTCAATTGATAAAATTGAGGATTCCTTTAGAGAATTGGCAATTACCCATTATTATAAATATAACAAAATCAGGAAGCAAATAATAGCAAAAGCCTTTAAGAGATAACTTAAGCCTTAAAAATATAAATTTCAGCAGTGCTATGGCATGAAAGCCTTTGCTAATAAAACACATAGGAGGGAATTATTTTTCTATTTATGCTAATTCATAGGCTATAACATTCTCTCAGCATACACCCAAAAAAAATTTATCCATAAAAAAGAAAACTTTACATAATTCATTCTGACGACTGTAACTCCTCAGACTGAGAAACATACTCGATAATTCCAAAAAAATGTGTGGCAAGGTGCCACTTAATATTAATAATGTAAGACACCAAAGTGACAGCCGTCAGTAAACCCTCAGGCTATACTATAACATGTACACACCCACTCAAAGTTAAAAGTAGCACAATGCTGTATGCTGGTAAATAATGAGGTTAGTTGATCAGCATTTGACCCATGTCCTACTCTTGGATCTGATGCTGACATAGTTGCCCTCAAATATATCTGCAGGGATCCTATCTCAGGGAGGTTCCAGTTTGAACCAAGATAGGAGAGACAACTTGTGTAAAGCAAAATTATTTCATCTGCCTATCTGGCCACTTCATATTGTCCTTTTTTTTCTTTTCTTTTCTGCTTTCACCATACTTTAAGAACCAATAAAGCTGTAGTTCTCAAGACCTCTTCCTAGATTTGTAAATATTTAAAACTGTAGTGAGTTAACCACCAATCAACCACTTGACACACAGCTACAAAAGTATAACTTATCCAGGAGAAGCATCAATCATCTTACCGATATAAAAGACAGTATGGATATCAGAGACAGCCAACTCTCCAGCTTGACCCACAGCACTACATGAATAGTTCCTGCCTTGTGTCTTGCTCGGTGACGCAAATTTCTTGACTGAAGTGTTTGATGTTTCAAAGAACACACCATCGAAATACCTTGATTTCAAAAGTGTCATTTCTTGATTACATGAATACCTTGATTTAAAAAGTGTCATTTCTTGATTAAATGAATACCTTGATTTAAAAAGTGTAATTTCTTGATTAAATGAATACCTTGATATAAAAAGTGACATTTCTTGATTAAATGAATACCTTGATTTTAAAAGTGTCATTTCTTGATTAAATGAATTGCCTCCATATAAAAACATGGCAGTGTGTTGGCAGGGGAGGAAGGGTTGGGGAAAGGAAATACCAAATTCAAAACTAACTATAGTGCACAACAGTTGTTAAAGACATTTAAAAAATTAATTGATGTATTTTGTGACAGTAATACAGTTTTCATTTATAATATTGTATCTTGATGATGCATGTATTTATAACCTACTTTGCACTTAAGTAAAATTTTGTTTATAAAATTTGCCTTATATCCTGCCACTTTTTGTCAGCATGCTGGTTCAGCTCTAAAGAAATATTTTCTCACCACTTGAACTCCTTAGCTCTGAATCCCACACTGCATGTGACATTCAGCTCAGTGCCAACATTTAAGAGATAAGATGTGGTAGAAACAAGCAGTTCAACGGCTGGACCATCAGACTCTGCAATTGAAGACAGTTGCATGATATTTCATTTTCTGTTTGTCTAACATTAAAAAAAAAAAAGAATTCTTTTTGCTGCTTTTCAAGCAAAATGTTTTTTGTTGTAAAAATGTAAGGATAACTATAGATATGGAATAAAATAATTTTAACAAAACATCATTCATACTAAAACTACAGATCATAAAATTAGTTATGAAAACTATTAAAGTTCTATATCCTATGATATGAGAAAAGTATCCCATTCAAGTTTCCCATTCAAGTATCCCATTCAAGTATCCCATTCAAGTATCCCATTCAAGTATCCCATTCAAGTATCCCATTCAAGTATCCCATTCAAGTAAGGGGCATCAGTGAGAAACAAATGTATGTTTAAAATCCTTTCACATGCACCAGATGTTTTAGGAAACATAGTTTATTATTTTTAATGATTTTCACTGTAAATTGTGATGGATCACTTTACTTAAAGGTTATAAAATTTTTTTTTTTTTTTTTTTTTAAAAATAAGCTTAATTAAATTTAAAATTTTTTTTTTTTTTAAATTTTTTTTCTATTTGTTTTTTTTTTATGAAACATAGTTTATTATTTTTAATGATTTTCACTGTAAATTGTGATGGATCACTTTACTTAAAGGTTATAAAATTTTTTTTTTTTTTTTTTTTACAAATAAGCTTAATTAAATTCAACATTTCTTTTTTTTTTAAATTTCTTTGCCACTGGCTCTTAACAAAGTTATCATTTATTACAAAGCCATTTCATAACATTTCAATAAACTGACATATCACGAACCTTTATTGCATGGGACATGACATAGATATCCCAGTGCATCATCACAACCGTACAGCTTCTCTCTCAGTTGATATTTTCCAGTGTTTAGATAGTTACTGATTGTTACACATGTTGTAAGGGGATTGCTGAGTGTGTCTGTGAATTCTCTCATGGACACTAAGGAGTTGTCTCCCCAGCAGTAGGCTGTCAGGGAATTAAACAAATACTGAGAATTTTATTCAAAAAAAATTACTATTTTGATTTTTCACTGGCTAAATCACATTTTTACAATAAATTTTAAAAAGCCTAGTTAAAATCACAGGACTTTCATGCAAATGAAGTAACTCTGACCTTTATTATAAATATGTGAACATAATGTGGGCTACTCATTTCTCATTTAGAATCCATTACACTTACAGTTATTTAGAACAACGCTATTCACCCAGTAGTCCGTGACTGCTATTTGGACTTGCATCATCTTCTTTGACAAAATGTCAAACTCTGACCATGTGTAAAAATTAGCCAGAGAGATGTCTGGACCAAGTGTGGTGCACTGGTAAGTGGCATCATCTTTGTTGACTTTCACACCACTGAACAGTGTGTAGCAGAAATAGTTGGCAGCAGTAAATGTGTAGACATCAGGCACTGGATGATTTATTGAATCACAACTCTTAGATTCCAGATTCACCATTTGTTTTTAATCCTTTATCTAAAGGAAGTATTTGATTCATTTTCTTATTTTTAATAAATAATTTTATGACTTGTTTTTCCTTTGCTTTAGCATTGAATTTTTAATATTAAAATATGGCTTTAAATGGTTATTTTCCAAAATCATTGAAATCAACATACTTGGTTATTAAAACTTGATTGAATGGTGAGCCAATGGAAATAATAAAAACATTCTTACATTTGTATTGAACAGAGTAAGGATCACTTATAGTTGATTTGCCAGTTGTATCAACGGCTCTACATGCATAGGAGATGATCCTTGGCCACTGTGATGTTGTTTTAAAGATGGCTGTGGTTATAGTTGGGTCCAGAACATCATTAATGTACCACTGTAAGAACAAAATATTTGATTTAATAAGATTATGAAAAGAATGAACAATAGCTTTCATCCCAAACCACTCCAATAAACTTTATGTGTAACACTAGCTTTCATCCCAACCACTCCAATAAACTTTATGTGTAACACTAGCTTTCATCCCAACCACTCCAATAAACTTTATGTGTAACACTTGCTTTCATCCCAACCACTCCAATAATTTGTGTAACACTAGCTTTCATCCCAACCACTCCAATAAACTGTGTAACACTAGCTTTCATCCCAACCACTCCAATAAACTTTATGTGTAACACTTGCTTTCATCCCAACCACTCCAATAAACTTTATGTGTAATCCTAGCTTTCAATCCAACCACTCCAATATACTTGAACCATTCTCCAATGTTGTTTTGAAGAAGACTGCACTGGTTGCCTTATCATAGAGGCTGCATATCATTCTGGTTAGGTTTGTGTTGATGTTGTAGTGCCTCATGGTGACCCATAAAGCAGCATGCCAAACCCTCTCGAATGCTTTCTTGAAATCTACAAAGACGTGTTCAATATGACCTTGCTTGGATGGCTTATTAGGCTAATTGTGCTATAGATTTGGCAAGCTGTAGGTTACCTTTTTTGGGGAGGGTGACGATGAGCGATTGGGTCCATGATTTGGGCCATTCCCCTGTCAGCCATATTTTGTTACAAATATTGAATAGGGCACTTATCATTGCTTCTCCTCCTTGTTTCATCAACTCGGCAGGGATATTATCCACTCCTGCGACCTTTCTTATTTGGAGTGCCTGGACTGCTGCTTCTACTTCTGCGCGGAGAATAGGGTAGTTATCATTGTCTGTTGCTGTAGGGACATTAAGGATCTCTGGGTCTATCTTTATATTTTCATTATACAGCTCTGAACAGTACTCAGTCCATCTTTTAGGATATCATTTTTCTCGGTCAAACATTTACCATTCTAATCATGTATGGTAGTACTACACTCTTGTTTTGCAGTGGTTAGTTCTTTCACCAAATGGTATGCTTTTTTGCAATTATTTTTCTTCAAGCAGTTTTCAATGTCGTAGACTTGCTCTTCAATCCAGTTCTTCTTTGCCCTTTTCATTCCTTTTGTGATGGCTTGATTAACTGTCCTATATTTATTGGCCCCCTTTGTATTGACCATTTTTGTTTTCTTTAACTGCCTCCATTTATCACACAGATCAAGGATGTCAGCTGTCATCCATGGTTTTTGGGTTGGTCTATGTTTATCGATGGTGTTGCCCTTAGACGAAGAGTAATGAGCCGGCTCGAAACTGGTTGACAGCTCATAATACTTTTCTTAATGTTTTTATAGACGAGGAAGCCAACTCCTTGTTCATGTGTGTCGTCCTGTCCACTAAAATACAGTATGTGGCCTTCTTGGGTTGATGTTTCTCCAAAGTTTTTCCATCTCATTTTGCATAGACCTAGGATGTCCCATCTGTATCTGCTCATTTCATGCACTAATTCCTCCACCTTGCCCGTTAAGGAATAAATCTTATTTAAAAGATGTGAAATAGTTGGGTATGTTAACAGCTCCTAGCGAATGCTAGGGCAGTTTTGAAGCTCTCGCTTGACGTTAAGTTTACGGCGCTATTGTCCTGGTGGTTCCAAGCAATGACTGTGTGTGAGAACAATGATTGTGTATATTGAAGTGTGTTACACCAAGGCATAGTGAAGCATTTACTATTGTTCCGGATGTAATTGCTCATGGGGTTGTCAGAGGTGAAGTCGGTGTTAGGCGGAGTCCCTCTCATCTGTCTTTAAGGGACGGGATGTCAAATCTTTTTAAGAGGCCCGTGACAAAGCCAGAAGTGGTGGATTTGTAGTCTTATTCGATGAAACGCACAGCATTACGTTGAATTCGCTCCATCTTGTCCACGTCTTGCTTAAGGTGTGGGTCCCAGATGATCTCACCATATTCTAGAAGTGGACGAACGAGTGCAAGATAGGCATTTCGTTTGCAGGAAGTTGGGCAGTGGCGCAGATTTCTTCAAATGAAACCTAGGGTGGAGTTGGCTTTTTTTTATTTATTTTTTTTTTATATGGGGTGACCATTTAGGTTATTTGAGAAGAGAATTCCCATGTATGGATTATTTGATACTGTTGGAGAATTGTACTTACAGTTTATTGGAATGGTTGGGTTGAAAGCTAGTGTTACACCTATAGTTTATTGTGTTGTCTAGGGAGTATATATAGGTTGATGTTTTTTCTTGAGATGGTCATTGTATAACATTTGGTATCATTAAATCTTATGCCCCATTTGTCCGCCCAATTCATAAGGCACTTCAAATCTGCTTGGAGGTGGTTGTGGTCATTGTCACTGTTTATTTCTCTGTAGACAAGACAGTCATCTGCAAATAGCCTCACTTGAGATTTTACAGTATCAGGGAGGTCGTTTATGTGACAGAGAAATAGAAGGGGGCCCAGCACTGTGCTTGGAGGAACCCCTGAGTCTATGGTGGCTTTGCGTGATCGGACGCCATTTACAACTATTTGCATGCTCCATTGTGTTAGGAATTTTGAGAGCCAGAAATAAAGGTTGCCGGTAATGCCGTAGTGGTGGATCTTGTGTATGAGAAGGCTGTGTGGAACAGTGTCGAAGGTCTTGGAGAAGTCAAGAATTGTCATATCGACCTGGTTACCTATGTCATAGGAGGCAAGGAGGTCGTTGGTGGTGATGAGTAATTGAGCTTCTGATGAGAATCCAGAGCGGAAACCGTGGTTTAGGTTGGTCAAAATGTTGTAGTGTTCAAGGTGAGTCATGATGTGGCGACAGATGATGTGCTCTAGAATTTTGCATGGGACGGAGGTCAGGGACATTGGGCGGTAGTTTGCTGGGTTATGGCGGTCACCTTTCTTGCAGGCACTAGTGATGTTTGCATAAGCCAGTCTAGAGGGAGTTTGGGCTTTCTTCAACAGTCTTTTCTTTCTCTTCAGCAGCTTCTTGAGCCGTGTGTACATGGATTCTTTGCTGTGGCTGAGGGGACATTTTGATCTATGGTGTTGGATAAGACATTTTTGAAGGTCGACCATCCTTTTGCTAATTATAATTTTTTTTTGGATGGCCTGTTCAGCGTGCAGCGAGATCTTGTCCCAGTTTGCCTTACAAAACTTTTGAAAGATTTCCTGGCTTTCTGGTGCATTATTTGAGCTATGGAGTAGAAGTCAAGTACCACTGCGTCATGGTCAGATATGCCTGGATTGTTTAACACGGGTGGGGTTGGACGTGAATATTAGATCTAAGATGCTGTTTTGAAGTGTCGGTGTCTTCTGCATTTGTGTGAGTAGTGAGGATGAGGTTAAGTCGACCAGTCATTGCTAAATGGTATTGTCTTTGCCGGTGGAGTGGGCATTATGCGTAGTCCAGTCTATATTTGGGCAGTTAAAGTCACAGGCGATGATGATGTCACGTGGATGCTTGCCGTTGGCTGTAAGAATGTTGATGGATTTTTGGAACTGGTCAAGGTCGCACTGGGTTCTTTTGGGCATATAGAAGGCACTTATGTAGACGTATTTCTTGTTTTTTAATTTAACCTTTGCCCTTACTATTTCGCAGGCTGTGACCAGGTGCAGTTGTGAGGGATTTATGAATCAAGATGAAGACGCTGCCACCTTTTGTTCATGACGATACACTTCGTAATCCATCCGTGAAGACTTCTGAGGAATTCATATGGTCTAGGGTTGGTTCTTTTCCAGGTTCTATGCCTCTATTATGTTAGGCTTGGTGTATTGGATGATGGCTTCGAGCTCTTGTCTCTTTGATTCTATGCTTTGTCAGTTGATATTTAGAAGACAGAGGTTTGCATTTTTGGGGTGGTTAGGGATAGAAGGGGAGGTTGTAGGATGTCGTTTAGGTTCTTGTGAGCTTTTGGGATGCCTTTGGGTGGAGTAGAGAAGTTGATTGGGATGGTGGGATTTTGGGGATACTGATTCTATCCGGTGAAAAAGGGTCAGGCACTAGTAAAGATTCAGCGTTTGGATTGGGTGATGAGAGAGGAGAGGAGTTTGAGCAGTTAAGTTGGTAGCTGTGGAATGTGAAGCTGTCACTGTTGATGCTGTTGCAGCATAGACAAGACCATGCAAAAGAAGGTTACTCATTTGGCTGTAGTCCACGGATCGTTTTTCAGCACATAGCAGGTTGGGGGAGGCATATTGGTACATTGGGGCCGGCAACAAGTTGCTACTAGGTTTGGTGATATCCTATGTTGGCAAAAGACTACCCTGTATAAGTGTGCCTCCTGATGAGGGTTTGTTTTTATTTGTGACTCTAGCAGCAATTCTCCATGAGCTCTACAACATCGACAGCTAAAATATTCAAATACTACTTCAAGATTTCCTGAAGGTTAACGCTCCAACCATTCCGGTGTGGTTACTTTTGCATAGGAAATTTTAGTCCATTGACTGACTTCAATGTGCCTAAAGTTAACACGTTGTTTCACTTAGCGCTTTGTTGCTATGTGTAATAAAATATGAACGGTCGTATAAATACTAACACTTGGCTGCATGCCCCAACACATACAGCTGTTGATGAATTTTGAAATTCCAATTTTGTTTGAAACAAGTAATTAAGGTTTGGTTACAATAGGAACATATTTGAAGCCCAGTTTTAGAATGCTGGTGACAATTTGTTTCACGCCATTTCTTTGTAATTATAATTAAACACATAAGCTACCAGTACTGTAGTAAAAAAATTATTAAAAACTTTGTAAAACACTTGAAAAATAAAAAAAGAAAGTTTTTTTACAATTATTTCTATAAAATCTTCTAGGATGGCTCATTAATGAATTATCACCAAATACATTCCTTCAATAAAAAACAGTTTAACCATAAAGAAAGAAAGTCAATGGCAACAAACCATGATAGTGGTGGGAGCAGGTCCGGCAGCCACGGCACAAGTCAAAGTTACAAAGGTCTTAGCGTCAACAACTCCAGGATCTATGCTTGTCACAGTTGGTCTTGGAGGACCAACTAAATAAAAAAATACATTTGATGAAATAATAAACATATTATTGACATAACTTTTGTAACATAAGCAAAGCAAACTTGAGAGAAGTTAAATAATAGTAGACTATGTAATTATTACACTACCACGTGTTTCAGATGACCTGCATCATGCAAAAATATATTATCCGTCTCTTCTGCATATAAGTGTTAAAAGCTTTTTTTTTTAAATGTCAGTTTTTGAAACAAAACCAGCCGAGTTCACATTTTAGCAGAGTGCTTTTTAATTTTATTTTATAAAGGCTTTTCTAGCCCTCATGTCTTGATATTTTCTTTACTATTTTTCTGTCAGGAATTCATTTAGTAGGGCTTAGTATTTGAGTTTGAACAAGCTTCTTGTCACAGAGATTTGACTTAAAAAGTATAAGCAAATACAAATTTGGAAATTGCAGAAGAGAATCAAACAGTATTAGAAGTATGTTAGGTAACAGTTATATTGTCATGTTTAGAACTAGAAGTAAACTCACTCAACCATTATTATTATAACATAAAAAGTGAAGTAGCCTTTTTAATCTCTGCAACTTTTCAACCTTAAGCAATACTCTAATGGCAAACAAAATAAATGAATCCACAATGAAATCTTGCCTCTGTAGGTCAAAGGGTAGACAGCAGCTTGTGATACTCCCAGAATTGCATCAATAACTGTGCACCTGATCATGCTCGTTGCACTCAATAGGTCCGAATACATTACAGACATTTGTCTTCCTATCTGACCAATAAAAGTTTTGGTGCCAAATGAGTCATTGTTTGTCCACATGTAAGTAGGATTGGTAAAGATCAAGGTAGTCACACATGTCAGTGTAACATTCGTCCCGATGCTAAAATTATTTGGCACATGGGTGTCAACAGGGACGGCTGTTATTATAGGGGTTTCTGAAATGGTAAAAATAATATCAAATACTTATTGATTATATATCTATCAAGGCTAACAAGTAAGAAATGGCTCAGTACTTATTAATAAGTATGTTAGATTTACTTCTTATTTTTAATTTATCAGAATACATACATTAACTAGCAGTAAATACATTGGTAACTTTCATGTTATAAGTGCACTGGAAATATATTTAATGTATATTATTTTTTATTTTAACATTTTTTAAAATATTTATTATCCATTAAAGTCTTACAAAGCCATCTCACCTATGTATGTAATGTTTACAGGATCTGTAATTTTGCTATATTCTCCATTTACTCCAACTGATGCACAAACAAAGCCCATTTTAATATTTCGTTTAGGAGCAGCAACTGATATAGTAGGGGAAGTAACTGAAGCAAAGGGAAGGTCATTTTTGTAGAACTGGTATTGTGATGTTACATATGAGGCTGAACAAGTGAGGTTGTTGGCCTTTGAAGGATCCATCCTGACTCCATTGCTGCTTATCAAACTCAGAGCTGATGCTACATAAAAAGTAGTGCAAGTTAAAATATGACAGCCAACCTTGAATAGTAAGGCAAGAAAGTCGATTTATATAACAATTATATAGGAGAGTCTATAACATGCAATACCTGGTGAATAAAACAAGATAATTCATGAAAAATATCAAAACTAAATGTTATAAAAAAACTAGATGGTCATTTGATATTTTCTTTAACAGTTTGTCATCATGTCAAAAACTCTTATCTGGTCAAGAAGAACTTCTTTCTTTTTTGAACACTATAGCTCATTGGCAGCACTAAAATATTTGATAGCTCTAACCAAATTTTATTATTTAGATTTTTAAAAATTTTTCTATAGTTATGAGAAGCTAATAATGAAGAGTTTCATCTGTATCAAATTTACTCACATTTTTTTTTACCATTTTACAAAAGGTTTTTATTCAGACCAGATTCAAATAAATAAGAAGAAAAAACAAAATTATGTATTTATATGAGGTCATTAAATCGGCTGATTCCTTGTTGAGACCAATAGATAACAACTTACATTGACAAGGGTATTTACAAATAACAACCTACATTGACAAGGGTATTTACAAATAACTTACATTGACAAGGATATTTACAAATAACAACTTACATTGACAAGGGTATTTACAAATAACTTACATTGACAAGGGTATTTACAAATAACAACTTACATTGACAAGGGTATTTACAAATAACAACTTACATTGACAAGGGTATTTACAAATAACACCAGCTAGAATACTTGAGTCAGTTACTTCTAACAGACCGAAACTAGGCCATTTCCTGTAAGGATTGTATAAGTTTACCAAGCCTGAGTATTTCAGATTGTTTGAATATTTCCAGGCCCAGAATGATATGGTCGTCCCATCTTCCCAAGTGTAAACTGAAAGAAAATACAATTTAAATAAAGGCATACAGGCCAGTGCTTAAAATTTAGAGAAATCTGACCAGATCTTTGCTAAATGGGAAAAGTACAATAAACTAAAGGACATAAATTTTAGAAACAATAAGTGACATAATGGTTTAAGAACTTCTATACATAAAAAATAATGTAAATGTATAACAACTTCTAGATACAATAAATGAAATAATTGTATAAGAACTTCTATAAATTCAAATCATTAAAACAATGATTCAGTATTAAGCTTTTATCATGTGTTTTCCTTTTAAAGGCAATTGACTTTTTCTCTTAAAAAAACATAAATTTAACATAGTCATACAAAATTTTTTTTTTTCTTATTTTATCATCCCAAGTTCATTTATATCTGTCAGGTGAGAACCTGATGTTTCCCATGACTGAAATTAATTAAAAATTGACCACTCACTTCCAGCAACAGCTATCCAGTATTGGAATGGATCTCTCTGAATTGAATTCAAAAGGTTTTGTAAGTAGCCGAGTTCATTATTAGTGTATGGCTTCACTAAATGACTCCCAACCCCACTATATTGACATGAAGCTTCAGCATCTGTCTTAGTGACAAGACTTTGTTTTATCAAGTAGCAGAGCTGCTTCTTGATATCTGTGTGCTTGTATACTGTGGAGACTGTTAAAAAAAGGAATGTCTTACAATAAAATGACTATGTCTTTTATATATTAATATTGGATGGGGAAATATCATTGTATGATAAAAATGTGAAGAAATAAAAGTTGCGATTGCAATTTTCCCACCAATTAAAAACTGTGCACCAACATAAATATTTTTGCCGAGATTGAGTCAAATATAACATTCTATTGCCTGTATGGTATACAATGACCTATATGGTATACTATAACCTATATGGTATACTACTCCCTATATGGTATCCTATGGCCTATATGGTATACTATGGCCTATATGGTATATTATGGCCTATCAAATATTAGCTAATGTCTCACTCAATGAATGGTTAAGAATCATTACACATTTCTAGTTGGATAAGCATCACTTCTAGAAAAAAACAGGACTTACAAATAAACTGTTTGTATTGTAACATTTCTATATTATTGCTTCATGTCCAAGGGCCCAAATTGAATATTTGTACACACTAATGTTACAGCTTTTATAATTTATTTTTAAATGTTATTGAAATAAAAAAAAAAAAAATAAGAATTCTTACCATTTAGAAAGATATACAGCTAGACACAACATTGAGGCGTGTTAATATATACACTCACTTTTATATTCTTGAAGATAATCCATGCTGAATGTTGACTGGCCAAGTTGATCCATCACAGCACATGAATAGTTGATCAACCCTGGTGTGCTTGATGACGTGCTCAGTGTTTCAACAGTCTCTCCTGCTAAAAGTTGCCCATCCATCATCCACAAGTAACTGGGTGCACCTGTCAATTCAGTAGTGTTGACACAAGAAAGAAGAACTGCGATGTTCACTTCGACTTGTGCTGGGCTGTCTGAGGTGATGGTCGGCATACCTGGACCACCTGCCAATGTATTTTGTCTGCTTGGTGAGACTTATTGTACTGCACAATTTGAAACTTAAAAAGCGTAATAAATTATCTAGGCATTAATCAAAGAAAATTAGGAGACATTTGTTCAAATTTAGCAATTTTAAAAGTGTAATATTTTTTTTACTATAAAATTATAAAAGTGTCATTAGACAAATCATGGTTATTTAAAATGGTGAATTTAAATATTAACCAAAAATAACGTTAATTCATAATTTTTCATAATAATAACTTGATAAGCTTATATGTTTTTTCCTACTTATAAAGTTGATCTTTCTTGCAGTAGAATTGTAAGACTGTATAACACCAGAAGAGAATGTGCATAAAAACTCATTGGTTAAGCTGGGCAGAGATGCCGCATCTACAGTGATTGAGCCGGTTGTGTCGTCTAAAGTAGTTTGAACCCCTGAGTCTGATCTGAACCATGTATAGTCAGGGTCTGGTGATGGGGTGACGAGGCTGCATGTCAAGGTAACAGGTGTACCAGAACTGAATTCATAAAGTTCACGAGGTTGCACATGGATGGTAGGCAAATCTAAAGAAAATTGAGTAGTTTCCAATTTTATCAGAAGAACTTCTACACTTTAAAAGAAATTTTCCAAAAGAAATAAACAAAATTTATTTTCCTCTTCATATTGTTGTAATGAAAATTTTTTATATTTTTGTAATAAAAATTTCAAATGTTTACTGTATTTTAGCATATATAAGACATGTCTTGTGCAAAATTTTACATACCTTGGTTGCTTCTTATAAATGGGTGCATCTTATAATTAGGTGTGTCTTATATGTGCGAAAATATGGTAATTTCATGTCATTTTCAAAGGTTCCAGTATTGAGAATTATAAACAAGAGCAAACATGACTATTGTTATGAAAGCTTGCGATGTTATTTTAAAGAAGGAAACAATGCCAGCCACGTGCACTCAGCCTAACAATACTTACATTTATAAACATGTTCCACTGGAGGGTAACTAGTGCTTGATGTCTTGCCATCAGATGTAATGGCACATGTGTAATTGATGGCCACCTGACTCAGGGATGTTGTGTTTAGAGTTGAGCTTACCTGCCCAACAATAATGATACCATTGCTGTACCAGGTATATATCGGTGTGGAGTCTAAGACTGTAGGAAATTAAATATTAACACCATTACTATGTAGGCCTACGTAAGAATAATTATTTTTTTAAATTTGTATCAATTGGACTCTCAAAACCCATAAGCTAATTTTTGTAGGTCATATAATTGTATTAGTACATTAGTATTAATGACTAGGAATATCAAATGAAAAGACAAAATTTATAGGTGAGAAGTTTAAAATTATTTCAAAGCCAATTTGAAAAATTTTCAAAATGTTTTTTTTTTCATTCAGTCCATGATTTTATGGAGAAATAGACATATTAGTTTACTTCATGAAGTCACGTCAAGAAAGTTACAAAAATTATTTTTTTTTAAATGAAGGTTTGTGTTTGAAAGATGTGAGCTCTACTTAACTGGCAATACAATAAATGAGTTTGATGAATTTTATTTTACCTGAATTGTTAAGACAAGTCAGATTTACAAGACTGCCAGCAACCACCTGGGCAGGACAATCAGATACCACAGTTGGCATGGCTGGACCTTCTACAATTGTAAGAAATGACCT
The DNA here is from genome assembly GCA_964033795.1 of Lymnaea stagnalis. Taxonomy (NCBI): domain Eukaryota; kingdom Metazoa; phylum Mollusca; class Gastropoda; family Lymnaeidae; genus Lymnaea; species Lymnaea stagnalis. Next base: position 629,270 of record CAXITT010000321.1, on the reverse strand, counting down.
CTAAAAATATTTTGGTTGGTTATATTTAACACCATACAAATCCAAAATAAATCCTTTAGGTTATATTTAAAAAATATATTGTTTTTTTTGTTTTTGTTTTTTTTTTTGGGTGGTGGGGGGGGTGTCTTTATTCAGAACAACAGAAATTCTTTTGCTGCCTTCTCAGATGCTACTTTTCTGCCAAGTGCTATTTTTTATTTAATTCTGTTTTACTATTGTTAAAATTAAATTGCTACCATATGTAGGTACATAATCTATCTACACATTGCAAAGTTTTATATTTAATTGCTGAATTTTAAAATATTCCTTGTGTACTTGCATCAAAAGTCTTCTTAATGTCAACTAACCAGTACACGGGACTTTACAGTAAAAGGGGAGTAATTTTGAACAATCCTCCTCCACCAATAGCACGGTTCTGTTTCCTGCCTCAATTCCATTTGTCATAGCAACACATCCAGTAGTAACATTTAAATCGCTTGCTTTCAGTAACTGTGTCGATAGAACCGAGCCATCCTTCCAGCAGTAATCTATAAACATATAAATCACTATATGATTATATACATTGGAAAATAGCAAATCTAAAAGCCTATCAACTACCAAATATAGAAACACCCTTAACTTGCTGCAGTGTGATTCCTACTCAAAGATCTATTAATTTTATGATAAACAGTGTTATAGAATGGTTACCAAAATTCACAATACACAATACTGACCACCGCCACTAGAACAAGTGCTAAGTCCAGTCCAGAAGAAATTATTCTGATTATTTCCATTCATTTTTTGATACGCTGTGAAACTGACTAGCTCATCTTCATCGTAGAAATTTACTAACGGCCCGCCGGTGTTGGATGAAACACAGCTGATATCGGCATTTGAAATGTTCTGTGTAGACAATCCAATTATTATTTGAATGTTTTACAGCAACACATGCAAATGAGGAGGAAGTTGAGTTGTAAGGGAGATAACCCGCAAAAAAGATAATACGCATTCAAAGGGGAAAAGGGGGCTTAGATTTAATAATGTATCGGGGGGGGGGGGGGGGGCGAATGTTGGACCTATCAGTTACATATCTTTTAGAAACAATTTTTGACACTGTGAATTCATAAAATCTTCAGAAGTTTAGAGGTATTCAGGAACGTGCACGTGACAACAAAAACACATATTTATGTAAAAAATAGGTGTAGCTTACTGAACTGTAATAGCCAATATATATACTATACTAGAATGAATGACTCGATGAAATCGGGATAATAATGGTAGATCCTTTGCGATAATTTCTAGCTGCTATTGCAAAAAAATCATCACAATTCATAACTTTAAAAATGTAATGATATTTGCGTTTCTAACATCATTAAGTTTTGAGAAGTATTTATCTGGTATATAGGCCTATTATAGGCCTACCCTACTCCCTTTCACAATCCTAAACTACTTTTTTCCCCCTCTAAACATGACCTTAAGTTACAACTAATTATATCGCTTTTGCCACTAAAGAAGTTTATTGAGGGACAATTACTACGTTAGAGAAATACTTTAGATTTACCCCTTTTCGTGCCCTTGAATTACAACTTTATTCTCTAAAAATTGTTTAAAAAACTTACTTAAATTTACAACAAAAACTCTATATATGGTATAAAAAATATTTTAGATTATAGGAATTCGATACATAGTGATATCTTCAGCAAAAATTTAAACACGTTTTTGCCTTTTTCAAAAAAAAGTATATATTATCAGAAAATTGAAAAAACAAAGAATTCTTTTATCTAAAGAAGAATCACGCAATCACGTCTACTATAACAGATTTGAGTATTGTTATTTTTTAAATTATTATTTGTAATTCTTTGATCATGATTTTTTAATTTTTTATACATTTTTCATAACTTTTAAAAAACATAAAATGCGTAAAATAGTTCCTTAGTTGATATTTAAATGTATTTGTAATTTATAATAATAATATAATTAAACGTTTACTAAAATAAAAGCGAATTTTAATTTTTTTTTCGCATTTAAATTTATTCGATTTCCGTAAAATAATAGAAAATAACTATGATTGTTTTTAGGAATCCGAACGTACTTAAATCGTCTCAGATCTTTGGTGTTATGTCACTCTAGCTCATTCTTATATCCATCCATCCATCCACCCATCCATCCATCCATCCATCCATCCATCCATCCATCCATCCATCCATCCATCCATCCTTCCATCCATCCATCCATCCATCCATCCATCCATCCATCCATCCATCCATCTAATCTATCTATCTATCTATCTATCTATCTATCTATCTATCTATCTATCTATCTATCTATCTATCTATCTATCTATCTATCTATCTATCTATCTATCTATCTATCTATCTATCTATCTATCTATCTATC
>CAXITT010000321.1:579144-610573 GCA_964033795.1 Lymnaea stagnalis | reverse complement strand
GGGGGGGGGGGGGGGGCTAACTTTTTTTACCATCAAGGTCAGCATGAACTCGCCCCTGTTATTTTGTCCTTGGTCCGAGGGCTTGGTGCCATCAGTGTCATGTATCTCTAATCAAATTTCAACCACTGACTCGCTTGATGACAGCGATAAAATGTGTCTCTAATCATAGTTCAACCGCTGCATGGCTTGTCCTGTCGTATTGTAAACCAATTTACGGCCAGGTAAACGTCTACTAGGAGTGTGTGACCCCGTCCTTTGTCTTACAATCACTTTAGGAAACCACTTGTGATTGACACCATGTGTTGCCTTCAATGTAAAAAAAAAATGTGTTGGAAGGCAAATGTATTGAAACGCTCGATTCGTTAAAAAAACTAAAACAAATCTTTCAAATATTTTTAGCATTTCGAAAAACAAGAAAAGTGTGTGTGTGGGGGGGGGGGGCATGAGCTTGATCCAACCCCCCTCCCCCCATCTCTTCCCCGTACGAGGCCCTCAATTGGGAGATGCAACTGGATCGACGCCTCCGTCACCACATGGATCATACTTTAAAAAGTAATCCGTCCATTGATGAAGCTGACCTCTGGTTGTTAAGTTCAAGTAAATGACCCTTGACCCTCACATCTCTTTTTGATAGCAACAAGTTCTCTGACCTTATTTAGTTCAATTTCCTGTCATGTTCACCGTCTGGATACTTTTGTGTTTCCAACTGTCCAAAAATGTTCAGGTAACATGAACGAGCTGTTCCCATTTTATTTTAACTTAATCCATTTTCATCAAGTAGAATTCAGCGTTTCTCAGCTTGGGTCATATGACCTCATGTCGGCTACAGCAAAGGGGGGGGGGGGGGGGGGTTTAAAAATATTGTTGAAAAAATATAGCACTGCTTTATATTAATAACATGGAAGTGATCTAAAGAGGTAAATATAATGTGGTTACGGCCAAAACAGTTTGAGAAACGCTGCAACAGATGATTCTTATTATTCAAACATAATAAATTATTAATTTCCCAAAAATTAATTTCCCCTCTTGTGTCTCGGTTTTTATGCTTCAAATATTAAAACAATAAACAGAAATTAAGGAATTTTAATTCTTTACACAGTCCACCGTACCCAGGCCTAGTTAAAAATTTGTGTTGAAAGTCGCATCAAAATATTATTATTTTTTAACAACTTCGTATTCAAGTATGAAAATACAAGTTGACGTGTCTACCAGACAGAGATATATTTTCAGTAGATTCACTTTACTGTATTTATTTTCATAGGTCGGCATCTTAAAATGAGACACAATCACGGAATTCAATTCAATACAATTAGGATTTAATAATAAAAGTTCATGTTTGAAAATTGATTTCTTTTTTTTAAAAAGTCAGTCGTTCTGAGTTTTTAGTTTTTATAATAAGCAGGTCATGGGCCCTTAATATAGAGGAGAAGAAGAAGGTATGAACTATAAATAAGTCTCCCCTTAAACACTTATTAAAGCCAATGAACACTCGCGTTGAATGTATTAAAACCGGCCTGCACAACATACGGGCCGGATGCGGGCCGCCAGAACCCACTTAGCGGCCCACTAAGTCACGAAATACTCTTTATTCTTCTTATTATTTTTAATAACTTTCCCCCGTCTTATTTTCATTTGGCCCGCCCAAGTCCTGACCTATTTTCTTCTGGCTCGCCCAAGTCCTGACCTATTTTCTTCTCCTGCATAAGTTTTTTTTTTTTAAATTTGAGTTGTGCGGGCCTGCATTAAAGACACTGGAACTCGATCTGAGAATGCATACGGAATGGTAGGAAGGACTGCCATGAGAAACGAACTATTCTAATGACCAACTCTGTCAAGTGGGACAGTACAACAAATAAAAACCGCAAATTTGTAAAAAAAAAATAATAATAATATTTTTGCGAGTCAAAACTTTACCACGATATAAAGATAATTGTTGATGACTCCCATGAAATTTGTTGAAGACTCCCATGAGATTTGTTGATGACTCCCATTAGTTTTGTTAATGAGTTCCATGATTTTTTTTTTGATGACTGCCATGATATTTGTTGATGACTTGTGATTATATTTTGATGACTCCTGATGATATTGTTGATGATTTCCAATATTTTTTGATGACTCCTCATGATATTTTTTTATGACGACCCTGATATTTGTCGATTACTTCCATGATATTTGTTGATGACTGGTGATTATATTTTTTGATGACTCCCGATTATATATTGTTAAGGACTCCCAAGGTATTTGTTGTTGACTACCGATGGTATGTCTTGATGACTTCCGTGGTATTTGTTGAGGATTTCGGAAATATATTTGCTGAAAACACCCATGGTATTCGCTGATGACTTCCGAAGATTTGTTATGACTCCCAAAAATAAATGTTGATGATTCAGGATTATACTTCTGATGACTTCCAATGATGTTATTTAAGGAGTCCCATGATATTTTATTGAAGACTCCAGATGATAGTGTTGATGTAAAGTTCTTTTCCTATTTACACTTTCTTTACTGTTCATGAAATCGATTTTGTTCTTTTAACTTCCTTTTCTCCAAACAGCTCAACAAAGAATTAGTTTTGCAATAGAAAGATAATGTCAACACGATAAATTGCACGTGAATGAAACAGTCGTCGGGCTGATTAAATATTGGGCGTGAGTGGTTGGCATGTGTTTCTGTGTGTTGCTGTGTGTTTCTGTGTGTACTCACATCAAGACGGTTTAAACCCTGGGTGTCATGACACGCATTGACATCCATACATTTGACAATGCATAAACATAGGTTGTCAATGATATTTCCCCACATTACAAACAAATGAAGCATCTCTACGTGCAGTGGTTCAGGTTCCGAAGCCCGGTCATCGTAACATCTACGTCATTGCCTGTACTGTTAGATTTGGTAAACGATAAAAAAAAGGTCCGATATGAGTACTTGTCAATAATGTGTTTTAAGGAAGTAATCTATGTTGTTTCATGTAATATGTAATAGCCATCATAATCTACCGTCATATTGTATCTTTTGAAGTTATCATAGAACTGTTCATCTATCTATTGACATGTCGTATGTCTGATCAACTTTTATTAGCACGATGAACGGGAAAGTAAAAGAAAATAATTATTATTCAATGATTTTTTTTTTAAAGTTCCACTATATTTATTTTAAATACGTACATGAATCAATTAAATAATACAAGCTTTAAGTGTGTTGCTATAAATGTATTTATAAATGAAATGTAGATAGACGGAGGTGGCGATGACAAGAAATTTGGAGGTCGTATGGCCAGATTTCACTTGATGATCATATCCATCGCAGGCATAACAAAATGGAGCGGGTTTTCTACGTCTGTTGCCATGACTACACATGTGAAGCCGAGTTCGCGCGTTTTTTTTTTTTCTGCCCCAGTCATCAAGGTTTACCAAGTAAGCCACAGACATTGGGGCATGGTTCAGTTGAGCCTATCTTCAAGCCAGATAGCATATGATATTTTTGACGTTAGGCATGTGCCCAATATTCTGAACTTCTCTTCTGCGTTAAACAAAAAAAAGTCCCTGAAGCCTAACCTTGTTGTATTACATTTATTGTTAGAGGAAAACTCAACATAGCAGTTTTCCCCCGTCATTATCTTCATAGTGTCATTTTTCGCACTTCTAGAATCTGCCCACAGAGCTAGTGTTCGCACGTCCAGACTCTGTCAACAGAGCGAGCTTCGTTTGATAGGTTCTACGTATTTACACTGGAAAAGGTGTTATCCCTTTTGTTTAAAAATTCTGAGCGCATTATTTTTTTGATCATCGGGGAAGAAACAATTTTAAGTCAATGGTGAACATTTAACAGCGCCATTTTTAAAGACATTTTTTTCAACTTGCTAATCCATGGCTTTGTCCGAGCGAATTTTTTTTTTTTTTTTTTTTTTTTTTTATTTTGTGGTTTTTTCTTGTTTTTTTTTTTTTTTTTTTTTTTTTTTGTGGACTCAGGATCCGGTCGATTCACTCTTCCTCGTGCTGACCTGTTAGGTCGCTTCAGAGATGACGACACATAGTTTTAGCTCCAGTATGTTGCCTCGTTGTGGGGATGTGGAAGGTTGAGTTATGGGGAATTAAGAAAAGGGGATTTTAAATTAACACAACTCTAATCTTTTGCTTACAATATACATCAATCCTAACTGTAGAATTTTGGGATGGAATGGGGAAAGTTGTCGGGGTGGGGCATTTCGGGAATAAAACTCAGATCTACGCAGGGCAAGCAGCCGTTAAAAATCGTTCAGTTCGTATCTCTTTAGCGAGTTGAAACTCGTATGTGAAAGGTAGTCTTTTTTTTTTTTTTTTTAAATTTATGTGGGTTTTTTAAACAAATACTTTTTACTAACTTTGCTTTTTGTTCGTGAGACTCTTCGCCGATGCCAATGGCATTTCGGGAATAAAACTCAGATCTACGCAGGGCAAGCAGCCGTTAAAAATCGTTCAGTTCGTATCTCTTTAGCGAGTTGAAACTCGTATGTGAAAGGTAGTCTTTTTTTTTTTTTTTTAAATTTATGTGGGTTTTTTAAACAAATACTTTTTACTAACTTTGCTTTTTGTTCGTGAGACTCTTCGCCGATGGCAACACATTCTGTAAAATTCTGCTTTTGTTGCTCATTGTTGATGGCTGACAATAGTACACCCTTTATCTGGAACTAATCATTATCATATTATAACCTGTCGTTACCTTAAGGAGTCGATATTTCAAACAATTTGATAACCACTGGTTATATTGAAACTAATGGTCCACGAAGCTGAGGGTTTTGGAACAATAATTATGATGCCGTTCGAGCGAGCGGTTACAATAGCAATAATTGGCAACAACAAAAAAGCATGATATAATTGTTCAGGACACGTTCACTGTGGATAGTTGTTAGAATCTCATGTGTAATGTCACTGACGGCATTGTAATATATAGGAAGCATGCTCTCATAGTGTTAGTCAATATGTTTCATTTTAGCTTAAAACAACACAAAAGAGTGAAGTTTAAAAAAATGAGGATAAATGAATGAATAAAATATGGTCTAAATCAGTGGTTCTCAACCTTCCTAAAGCCGCAACCCTTTAATACAGTTTCTCATGTTGGGGCGACCCCAAAACACAAAATTTATTTCGTTGCTACTTTATAACTGTAGAGTATATGTGTTTTCCGATGGCCTTACGTGACCCCTCTGAAAGGGGGCTTGTGACCCGCCAAAGGGGTTGCGACCCACAGGTTGAGAACCACTGGTCTAAATGATCTCACTGATTCACGCCTGATGCCCAGGGCCTAAATACTTTTTTTTTCAAACCAATTGATCAGATTTCAGATAGTGGTTGCTCTTCTCCTGGTTCAAGGCTCGGGCCGTTTAACGAACGGCCTTCAGTTCAATGTCACAGACAACCAAGGTCAAGGATTCCTTGTATCTTTGGGAAAACTTCAGGTGAGTAAATTCCTTGGAGTTTGAAGTAAACAGAATAGGTTCAACAAATTTGACGATTGGTAACATTTGTCAATCCAATTATTGTTTCCATTGTCGTTTGTTTGCTATTTCAAATTTTGACACTTTCATTTCAATTTTCAAGTTTCATTTTTCAAGTTTTCAAAGTGTTTTTAAAGTAATCAATTTTGATAACATTTTTTTTAAAGAATGTCACCTCAAGATTTTAAATTAATCTTTGCCTTTAAATAAGGTCTGATCCTTCTTTTTTCTTATGTATACGTAAAATATTTCTGACTTGCTGCCTTCATTAAAAAAAAAAATGTATCCAAATAATGACACTTGTACCTTGCCCCACACAGCTGTTCCGACATACATTTTCATCCCCCATTTTATTTGTTGGGACGGGCCTGACATCTTTCTCCGAGGATTCTGGAAATTTTTTCATCGAGGACTACATCAGTTCCAGGTTGCCTTTGAGCAATTATTCCATTGATTGTGGCCAGACTTCCTGTACCATACGGCTGAGCAGAGGGGACACGTTCGTGAGTTTTTCATTCTAGAATTTTTACTCCATTTCAGATTTCATATTCACGAATGTAATATGTAAAAAGCACGGATGGTTAGATTAATGGTATCCCAGCAACTGATAGTCTAATGCAGCGGTTCTCAATCTGTGGGTCGCGACCCCTTTTGAGGTCGCATGACCCTTTTCGAGGAGTCGCCTAAGACCAACTGAAAACACATATTCTCTACAATTATGAAGTAGAAACGAAAATAATTTGTTGCTGAGGGTTGCCACAACATGAGGAGCTCTACCAAAGGGTAGCGGCATTAGGAAGGTTGAGAACCACTGGTCTAATGCTATTTTAAGTGTTTATAGGTTTACGGACATTGGGTTTATTTACGAAGTTAACTTTTAAAACTTCCAAAAGTCAATATCTTTCAACGGATCGGTGTTTCTGGTTCAAAAAATTAGCTGTTTGTACATGGAAGACTTCAATAGAACAACTGCTAGATAGCTTGGTCTGTTGGAAGTCAATAGCAATGTTTCAATACAAAAGTTGCTGGGTGGCCGAGCGGTCTAAACTGTCTCAAACGAAGTAGCTGGTGGTCTGGAGTTCATTCCCCACCAAAGCCAACATCCCAAGCACCCCGGGTGGATGGGACTCGTTAGTCTTGGACAACAACTTGTCTGAGAAAAGGCAAACTCTGAATTTAAACCAGGAGCCAGAATGATCAACAAATTGATCGTGGGCACCTCAAATATAAGAAGAAGAAGAACCCATATATATCTTGATTAGTTGGAACTTAATTGCAATACTTCAATAGAACAACTAATAGATATCTCGTTTTGTTAGAACTCAGTTGGAAGAAATCTTTGTCGTTTCTTGGAAAAGCAACCCCAACAAAACACAAACACATCCACCACACACACACACACGACAAAACACAAATATGTCACACATACAATGATAGACGCGAAGCTATTGTCACTAAACTGAGACATTATTTGCTACATATTTGTATCATTTACAAAGGCTTTTCTTTCTTGAATCGCCGACCCCGGTCCAGCCTCACTCTAACATAAGTACATGTAAAGTTTCCATTGAATAAACACAAGGGGTAAAAAATCTCCATTTAATCAAATATAATAAATTGCTGTTCAATATCATTGTATTGTGTTTTATGTACACATAGATTAAGTGCTAACTGTTCATTGAAAAAAGTTCAGTAATCGTACAAAGGCATCAGATAGATGTCCTGCTATAGCAGAATGAAATACGTGTAACGCCTTAAGAACTGAACACCCCGATTAAACACAAACACAAAACTACAAATAACGTTTATTTGAACCAAAAAAATGAGATGGTTAACACCTTTGGTAGATCGCTTCATTTTTAATAAAGAATAAGTACATTGTAGTACATTGTAGCCTCGGTGAATAGTTCAGGAAACCCGTGCTAAGAATAGAACAATAGAGTAGTTGTTTAATGTACACACCAGTTGTAAATAACTGGGTTAGCTGTATAAATATGGCCTATAGTTCAGGTGGACTCCAAAAATTGATTACAAGAAGTAGTAAAGAGAGATGACTGAAAGTGTAGCACGTTACTTGAATACATTGTGACAGTGTTTATTTTGTGCCTTAGCCATTGTAGATTTGGAATTTTGGGTGCTGCAAGCTAGCAAGAATTTAAAATCTTGACTCATTTTAAAACATATCTTTTTAGAATGGTATTGAAACGAATTATGACAATAAGTCAGTGACAGTACAAACACAAGATCATAAAGCAAATGAAGACAACAAAGTCAGTTGCCGTACACACACACACAAAATGATCTTACAGTTTCAAAAGGGCTAACGCTCTGTATGAACTGAAATGAAATGTAAAAGCTTAGCGTTAGAGATTATTTTCACAAACGCCTACGCCATAACAGTTTCGGAAAAGAATCATTAATGACGTCATGTGCCGGGATCCATCCGTCTTCGAGAGTAGCTGTTGTCAGTTCTATCTGAACAATGACAGAGTCCAATGCTAGAGAGGGGGGTCACTGCTGCACTTCCGCGGGGATCCTCGAAGGCTGCAGTTGTTCAGCCGTCCTGTCAAGGACGTTTGTGTAACGCCCAGCCCCCCCTCCCCACCCTCACCCCCCAGGCTTGTTAAGTTTCCAATCAAGAAACAGGGTGTTTCGTTTCTTAACTGGCTATTCACGGCAGTAGAAAAAAAGCTACCTTAAAGCACCTATGCACCTCATGCTCACACGTTAAAGCACCTATGCACCTCATGCTCACACGTTAAAGCACCTATGCACCTCATGCTCACACGTTAAAGCACCTATGCACCTCATGCTCACACGTTAAAGCACCTATGCACCTCATGCTCACACGTTAAAGCACCTATGCACCTCATTCTCACACGTTAAAGCACCATTGCACCTAAGTCCCATTGTTCATTCCAATTCACAGGTAGCTCTGCGCCTGCAGTCAGAGCAAAGCCAACCTCTTGTCATTGACTTTGAAGACCAAAGTTCAGATTTCGATCGTATTTGGCTGAGGTTGAAGGCAGAAGATGGCGAAGAAATTTATGGAGGTGGTGAACAGTTCTCTTACTTTAACCTCCGGCACAGGGACCAGGGCAGAGAAAACGTGTTTCCTGTGTGGGTTCGGGAACAAGGTAGGAGATGCTATGCATATAAATATCCGTCTTTATAGTGCAGGGGTTCTCAACCAATGGGTCACGACCCCTTTGAGGGTCAAATGACCCTTACACAGGGGTTGCCTAAGATCATCGGAAAATACATATTTATGAAGTGGCAACGCAAATAATTTCATGGTTGGGGGTCACCACAACATGAGGAACTTATTAAAGTGTCGCGGCATTAGGAAGATTGAGAACCACTGGTTTGGTGGATCGATAAGATAATTATAATATTTCTTTCTTTGCGAGACAAGGCTATTGCTAAATTCGATGTATGCACGACTGGGTGCTATTGTTTTATTTGATCTATGCCAGACTGGGGCTATTGTTTCATTCGATCTATGCAAGACTGAGGCAGGTAATTGTTTCATTTTATCTATGCAAGACTTAGTGCTATTGTTTCATTTTATCTACGCAAGACTGTGGCTATTATTTGATTTAATCTATGCAAGACTGGTTGCTACTGTTTCATTGTTGTATGTAATTTAAATAAAAAATTAAATGGACTTTCCAGGCTGATTAATTTAACCAAGCGATACCTCTTCATTTCAATGTTTTTAAGATCTCAACTCGTCAATGGTCAATTATTCTTAAAACGGTTTGGTAGCGGGGGGGGGGGCATCAGTGGTTTTGCAAGGATTAGTGCCACCTCTGTCGGGCAAAGATTTTTGCCAAACCCAGCAAAAATGCAACAACCCCGCAGTTGGCTGAAAATGCTGGTCCTAAATATACAGCAAAAAGTGCCGTCCGGGGCGGACAGCCCACTCGGACCACCCCCCACCCCATCCCACCCTCCCTGGGTCATTGGGTGGCCTTTGTAAAGTGAATGCATTTATCTAATATCCGATTTAAGTTCTTTTAGAAAAGTTCATTTGATGACCGCACTAAAATCCAACTGCACTCGGCACGGTATTGAGAATGCAGCAATGCCGTTTCTTATCCAGCTTACATGCTCCTTAATATTATGGAACATGTCCTACATTATCAAAACTCGTGGTGTTATTCCTTAACGTTAAGCTTACTATCAACATCATGTTTAGCCCCTGTCCCTTTCAATGTCACTGTCCCTGTCACTGTCACTATCCCTTTCACTGTCCCTGTCACTGTCCCTGTCACTGTCCCTGTCACTGTCACTATCCCTTTCACTGTCCCTGTCACTGTCACTATCCCTTTCACTGTCCCTGTCCCTGTCACTGTCCCTGTCCCTGTCACTGTCACTATCCCTTTCACTGTCCCTGTCACTGTCACTATCCCTTTCACTGTCCCTATCACCGTCCTTGTCCCTCCACTTAAACTAAACTCCTCAATTATGAAAAAAAGATTTATCACGACATCTAGATAATCTTACAGCCACGAAGACTATCTTATCTAAATATCCGAATTGTCTCAATCTTCTACCAGATAATCATCTCACCGTTCTGTCTAGCTCTGAATAGGGGATCAATGAGCAGAACTCGACATGATCAAGATGGCGCTCCAGTAGAACTACTTTAATGCCACAGATGGAAAGGGAGATAAGTCTTAATAACATTGCTATCACGCCCATGTCCTAATGGGCACCGTTCTCAACACAGAGCGTCGGGAATAAATATCACGTCATTAAATTGAGTTCACTGCAGTAAAAATAATATTGAAGCAGGCAATCCATCAGTATTACATGACAACCAGATGACGATAAATAGCACAATTGTTGTAAAGACATTGGGGGTTGTCTTTTCCCTCTTCAAATAAACAACAACCCGTGGTTGGAGCCGGGCATTGGTGCTGGTGGTCAAATTATTTCACACTTTCATCTGTTACAAAACGTACATGAGTGATAATTTTTTTTTTTATTATTCGCTAATTTGGCTCGTCCAGTTTTAAGGAAATTAATGTCAGCTTCCATATTCTCAAACTTATGTTTGCTTTCATATGTTACAAAACGTATCTTCCATATTCTCATCCTACTGTCTGCGAACTCAGGCCCTACTTATTGGTTATACGATGAATTATTTCCCGGCTGCTTGTGACGTTCCAGATTTAACCATCAACAAGGGAGAGTTACTCCAGATTTAGCCATCAACAAGGGAGAGTTACTCCAGATTTAGCCATCAACAAAAGAGAGTTACTCCAAATTTAGCAATCAACAAGGGAGAGTTACGTGATGCACACAAATTATCGGTGTTTTGATAACCAGCGTCGTAAATAGTATTTATTATTCCTTTCACCTCAAACCATATTTTAATTGAAGCGGATACCTTGCCACTCTTTACATTGTCACGTGGCTCTTTACATTGTCACGTGACTCTCTACGTTGTCAGGTGGCTCTCTACGTTGTCACGTGGCTCTCTACGTTGTCACGTGGCTCTCTACGTTGTCACGTGACTCTTTACGTTGTCATGTTGAACTGCTAGGCTTGTTCTTAAGGCAAAAAAACGTGATCACGTCACTCCACTACTCCACTCACTACATTGGCTCCCTATACAGGCACGCATTGACTACAAGCTGTCTCTTCTCTGTCACAACTTTTTCTCGGATTCCTGCCCTTCCTATCTAACTGAACTTCTTTCTGTCTATTCACCCCTTCGACAACTTCGCTCCTCCGCAGACTCGCGTATTCTGTCCGTTCCCAAGACACGCACTAAATTATATGGTGAACGATCTTTCTCTTTCTGCGCCCCCAAACAATGGAATTCTTTGCCACTACACATCCGCAATATAACAACCACACAGGCCTTCAAAACTGCACTCAAAACACATCTATTTAAACTATACTACTCTGACTGATTCTCCTCCTATAAACCGATAAACGTACATGGGTTTCCTTGTAAAAATGTCTGGTGTGGGTGGATGAATAGACCTATGGTGTTGTTTTGCTTATATGTTGTTTTTATTTCATTTATGTATTTTATTTTAATATTATGATTATGCCTCTTTGCTATATATGTACAGCGCGGTGAGCCCAGCCCTAGGCCGGGGTACCGCGCTATATAAGACCACTTATTATTATTATTATTATTATGTTACTGTTTACATTGTTTTAAATAACTTAATATACATATTTCAGATATAGTAAAACATTTTAGATAGACACATTGTTTTACTAGTAATGTAGCAGATTTATACCTTTATTTAGAGATATGAAATCTTATTTAGATAAGTTAAATCTTATTTAGAAATATCAAATCTTATTTAGGGATATCAAATTATTATTTTTTTTAACATCAGAAATCGGAAAATAGCAGTTCATTTATTTATACTCAAGTTTTAGGAATCTCATGGAAACCGTAATGACGCCATTAACCCACAGGTTGCTATTTATAAATATATTATGATAAATAATTAGAGTGGGATAAACATGCAAGGAAAGACATGCAAAGTAAGTTTAGTGATCACAGTTTAGCAGGACACAACAAATCAGCTCGATCAAAACCGTATAGTGTACTTAAATAAAGACCACGTTCAAGCTGTGTGAAGGAAATAGCAGATCAATGTATGTGGAAGCTTGAAATTAGAAAGAAAAGACAGTTTAAGATGAACCTTTTAGCCAAGAGCCCTCCTCGGGAGACAGGACAAATGAAGAAATAACAAGAAATAGAAATTATTTTTTTTTAAAATATTTTAAAAGTTAACAACTTCCGGCAATGAATGTGGCGAAAACTTAATACTATTTCTTAGTAGCACCGTCCTTCTTTTACTTTCCTGTCTTTCTATTTCAGAGCGTCCACAAACCTTGTTCTGCTATTTTCTAAAATACTAAATTCTGTTACCATGTAGCTTAGCGCAGGCATCTTGTTCATACGTTCAATAAAGTAAGTCACGGACACAAACTTTAGTCTTTTGCGATCAGTCAAAGAAAAAAATGATAGATTACCCAGTCCAATCTGGGGAAATATGAGGGATTAACCCAGTCCAATCTGGTGGGAAATGTGATGCATTGCCCAGTCCAATCTGGGGAAATATGAGGGATTCACCCAGTCCAATCTAGTGGGAAATGTGATGGATTACCCAGTCCAATCTGATGGGTAATGTGATAGATTACCCAATAAAATATAACAATTATAAATTATTATTCAATAAATGTGGGAAATAGACTAATTATGTAACAAATTGGGAAATATAATTATTTTAAAAAGCTGGGAAATGTAATTATTATTCAATAAATATGGAAAATATTATAATTATTCAATAAATATGGGAAGTATGATGATAATTATTCAATAAATATGGGACGTATGATGATAATTATTCAATAAATATGGGAAGTATGATGATAATTATTCAATAAATATGGGAAATATGATAATTATTCAATAAATATGGGAAATATGGTAATTATAACTAATAAGAAACGCTTAAAAACAAACGGTATTTTCTAAATTAAAGAATAATAATTAAAACCCATACTATCCACCAGTTACCCAGATAAATTGATCAAACATCATATTTGTGGTAATTAGTTCTGTGAAGGTATCATGCATTGTTATCAAGTATCATGCATTGCTAATGACGTATCATGCATTGTTGTCAAAAGAAACTCGACCGGGACTCTTAGTATCTAACTGTGATAGGACCTCATCGCCATCTTCCGACATATTTGTGACGGTGGGAGTCCCGACATAGGACATGGAGGCCAACGCATCAAGCCTCGTCTGGTTGTCAATGCTCAGGTTCGGTGGCGAGTTCCTCTTCATGATGAAGCTCGTCTTGGACCCCAGCCTGACCACCGACGTCTGGTGCATCTGCGTGCCCCCCACGTACATCCACTCGGGATCCGTCTCGTCGTCCCTCTTCCTCGGCTTGGTGTACTTCTCTTCGATCAGCCGCTTGATGGAGAGCCTGTTGATGTCGGCCAGCTCTGACGGCGGGGACTTCAGCTCGCCCGTGCTGCTGAACGCGTCGTAGTCCACAATGTTGGTGGGTTCCTGCTCCAGCCAATCGGCGACCTTGACCACGACCTCCGTCTCGTCGAGTTCTTCCACGCGGACGATGACCTCGTGCTTGCGCAGTCGGCATTGGCGCACGTCCTCGTCGTCGTCTTCGCTGTCACTCTCCAGGGAAAACCTGGTGAACAGCCGGTGGAGTCGATCTTCTTTGTGGAGTCGCATGATTTCATAGTAGCCGCCTATGATTCTGCCGCGGACGAAGAGAAGTGGAACTTGTCTTGAGTTGAGCCCCGATAACAGCAGCAGGTAGTCCTCAACCTGTCAAGTCAACGTAACGTAAGCAGGGAGCATTGGAAATTATGTTTAAAATTTTATTTTTGTAGCAATTAGTTTTGATAGAATATTTTTGAGTGGCCTAGTTTTGTCCGATCAATGTTGGTGACATTTTACGTCACATAAACAAGGATTACCATCCGTTTCAATGTTCGACATTTCGCTAAAGAGTCAATGCCTAAAAGATGTCCACTTTTACGTCAACTCTGGTCTGCATCGTCGGAGCCACGGTCCGAAAGTCGGAAAATATGGCTTAAACGTTCTGATTTGACTTATCCAACTAATTGTACGGAATACTTTGATTGGAGCAGTCAACGACTTACACTGGAGCAGTCAAAGACTTACACTGGAGCAGTCAAAGACTTACACTGGAGCAGTTAAAGACTTACACTGGAGCAGTCAAAGACTTACACTGGAGAAGTCAACGAGTTACACAGGAGTAGTCAAAGACTTTCTTTGGAGCAGTCAAAGACTAACATTTGAGCAGTCAAAGACTTACACTGGAGCAGGCAAAGACTTACACTGGAGTAGTCAAAGACTTACACTGGAGCAGTCAACGACTTACACTGGAGCAGTCAACGACTTCCACTGGAGCAGTCAAAGACTTATACTGGAGTAGTCAAAGACTCACACTGGAGCAGTCAAAGACTTACACGGGAGCAGGCAAAGACTAACACAGAAACAGTCAAAGACTTACACTGGAGCAGTCAAAGATTTACACTGGAGCAGTCAAAGACTTACACTGGAGCAGTCAAAGACTTATACTGGAGTAGTCAAAGACTTACACTGAAGCAGTCAAAGACTTACACGGGAGCAGTCAAAGACTAACACAGAAACAGTCAAAGACTTACACTGGAGCAGTCAAAGACTTACACTGGAGCAGTCAAAGACTAACATTGTAGCAGTCAAAGACTTACACTGGAGCAGTCAAAGACTTACACTGGAGTAGTCAAAGACTTACACTGGAGCAGTCAAAGACTTACACTGGAGCAGTCAACGACTTACACTGGAGCAGTCAACGACTTACACTGGAGCAGCCAAAGACTTACACTGGAGCAGTCAAAGACTTACACTGGAGCAGTCAAAGACTTACACGGGAGCAGGCAAAGACTAACACAGAAACAGTCAAAGACTTACACTGGAGTAGTCAAAGACTTACACTGGAGCAGTCAAAGACTTATACTGGAGTAGTCAAAGACTTACACTGGAGCAGTCAAAGACTTACACGGGAGCAGGCAAAGACTTACACAGAAACAGTCAAAGACTTACACTGGAGCAGTCAAAGACTTACACTGGAGCAGTCAAAGACTAACATTGTAGCAGTCAAAGACTAACATTGGAGCAGGCAAAGACTAACATTGGATCAGTCAAAGACTTACACTTGAGAGGTCAAGGACTTACATTGGAGCAGTCAGATCGTTTCTCGATGTCCACATAGGTCCACCATTTGTCGGTCAGTTGATGTTGGTATTGCTTCAGGATTTCTTTGACCATTTGGGTCTCGGGGGAGTAACTCTTGCCAAACATGACTATCTAAGAAAATTTTTTAAAAATTTAAAATAATAACATGGATTATTCATTTGACCATCTACGCATAATATTTGTATAATAATCTCACACAGAAATCCGAACAAAACAAAATATTTTAAAAGTTTGTTTAAAAATTCAAGTGCTTATCCAACTGAAAAAGTGCAAGATGAATTACGTCAATGTGACTGAGACAACTCCTATGGCATAAGTTGTTTACTTCTTATTTGGAAATATTGAATTCATCTTGGCTTCCATCTGTCTTTCTATTTATATTTATTTTTGTAGGAGTCTGACGTTTACTTAATTTTTATTTATCTAATTACTCAGTCCTCATTTTGAGGTCAATAGTCACAGTTATATTGTCATAGTTTTATAGCCATCTTTCTATTGCAAATAGCTCTATAGCCATAGTTGTATAGCCATAGTTATATAGTCATTGTTTTATAGTCATCGTTCTATAGTCATTGTTCTGTCCAATCCTATATGACCGAAGGGGTTTACCACACAACAACCTCGCCAGTTACGCTTCTCATGGTTGATTAATTAGACACCAACAATTTGTGTCAATATAACAATATATGTTAAGCTTTAATAATAATTTTACATAATACACTAGTCATCGTTTCGGCACATGCCTTTATCACTAAAATAATAAAACATTTAAATAAGTATAAAATAAATGTACATAATATTTTTATATATGTATCCTACCCCAAAAAAGATAAAACAATATGAGTGGTGCAAAACCCAGACAGAAACAGAGTAAAGAAGAATGGAAAGGAAGTGATTTGAAATAAAATGTAAAAAAAAAAGGGAAAAAGACATGGCAGCTATGCATTATTGGTATTATTTTTTTTTTTTAATAATTGATATAATTTAATAAATATACCTTTTTATGTTTCAGTCGTTGGTTTACAAAAGGAATAGCGTTGGCCATTTCTAAACTCTCGCAAATTCAGTGAAACATTTGCAAAAGTTATCATTTGAAATAATAAGATGCTTTTTTAATATATTCTACGGAGCACCTGTACTGGAACTAATGGACGGCACCCTTCGATTCGAATCAGGGACTCTCTTCTAGTTTCAATCTAAAACACAACGCAACACAACAATGCGTGGGCAAATCTATATATAGATTTAGTGAAGATATGTTGAAACACTTGGTAGTCATGCACTGTTGTAGAGCTCAGTTGTGCTCTAGCGTGTTAATCCTGTTAATCCTTTAATCCGTTCGGGTCGAAGCCGGCATGTCTCTCAACTTAAATCTGCTGGATTGGAAAGAACTTTTTTTGTGTGTGCCGTGGAATTGAAAAGCAATGCGTTAATTTTTCTTTAATGTGCCCATTGGTGCACAACCCGGTGTACGGGAATATCATGTGCCCATTGGTGCACAACCCGGTGTACGGGAATATCACAAATGTAACATGGTTTTATTCAACATTCTCCTGGTCTATAAAACGTATTACATTTTTAAAATTAAAATAGACCTCAAAATGTTGACTTGAGGAATCAAGAAAATTGTGTGATAACTTTAGGCAGTAACACAATCAAGAAATCTTTTTTTTAAATCAAATGATGCACATCAAAGCCAGAAATCAAACAAGACATAATTTTTTTTAAGACTGCAAGAACACATGACAGTGACATCCCTTTGACTCCACGTCCTCTGGCATGATGCGCATGATATAGAAATAGTGTCAGCGGGGTCCGTGAACTGCAAGTTTATTTTGTAATTTTATTTGGTGCCTTTTATAAACAAAACGTAATTCTAAGAAAAGACTCAAAACCTTCACCTGATTAGCAAAGGGTACCATGACACACAAAAAATGTTAAGAACCCCTGATGTCGCCGGATTTTTTCGGAATGACATAAAGATTCTGGTAACTAAGGCACATATTCACTGCCAGACTGTGCCTATATGGCTCTTAGTCCAGATTCGTGGGCTCAGATTAGGGCCGTCTGAGTTGAAGTTAGGGTCAAGCCAGGTGTTGACATCATTGGTTGTATCATCAAAGACATTTCTAGAGATACAAAATTATGTATCGTCATTAATGGGTATCATTCGTTTCCCTGGGATGTTTGAAATTCCTTGCATAGATGCTCCCATTGGTTGACCATTCCTGATTCCTTATTGGTTGCATGACTTTCTGATCAGTTCGACCATAGGCTGAACAGCCCTGACTCTTGATTGGTTGCAGTATTTCTGATCAGTTCTATGTTGAACAGTTCTGACTCCTGATTAGTTGCATGACTTTCTGATCAGTTCTATGTTGAATAGTTCTGACTCCTGATTAGTTGCATGACTTTCTGATCAGTTCTATGTTGAATAGTTCTGACTCCTGATTAGTTGCATGACTTTCTGATCAGTTCTATGTTGAACAGTTCTGACTCCTGATTAGTTGCATGAATTTCTGATCAGTTCTATGTTGAACAGTTCTGACTCCTGATTAGTTGCATGACTTTCTGATCAGTTCTATCATTGGTTGAACAACCCTGACTTCTTACCTTTTTACCGGAGTTAATACATTACGCATGAAGCTCGCTGCGTGACAGCCTTTTTTGCACTCAGTATTATTAATATGAAATAGGTGGATTTGTTTGGGGGGGGGGCGGTTTTGAACAGGAAGCAGAACGCAGCAGAAGTAAAATATGTATAAGAGATTCTAATAGGCTTGAATTTGCCAGGTGTTGGACGTAACAAGAGTACCCAGGTGACGTTTGCCGCTGACGTCCAGTCCAGGGCAGGGGGAGATTACCACACCACTTACTTCCCCCAACCAACATTCGTCTCATCCAGGCGTTACTTCCTGCATCACGATGGACCCAACTATGCCGTCTTGGATTTCAGGTAGTCACGCCATCAACAACCCATCTGACAAACCGGTCTGAAAACTTATCAACTTTCAATTTTTGTCTCATCTGTTGATATGATGTATTTTTAGAAACAAATTTATATTAATTCAACATGGGGGATACGTATGTGTGTTTGTGGGTAAATGTGTGAATGTGTATATGTATGCGTTTGAGTTACATATGACTTTTCATTTCGTTAAGGGATTTAAATATTAATTATCTTTCTTAGCTACGTCATCCAGTCAACTAAGTCAATCTGGACGATCAAACTGCTAAATACGCAGTTCAACAAAAAAATAATAATTATAATGATATTAAGGGTTTGTTTTTGTGTGTGTTTTTTTTTTTGTAAATTAAATAAAGCTTTAACTCTCAACACCTCTCTACAGAGCTCATTGGTAAGTGTGGGGGAAGCCCCCATCTAAGTCACAATGCATTCTAACTGTCGTGGACTCCTTGAGTCAGATTGTTTATAAATTACTTTTGCATTGGTTTCAACTCTTTGCACTGCAATTATTTTCGCTCTCAGAAGCCCAGAATTTCATGAAATCTTTGTCCTCGGGCTGCCGGGCAAATTCTTCATCAACTCAGGGGACACTCTTCTGGGAGTAGTCACGGCGATGACGTCATTCTTTGGTCGTATGCCAGCTCTTCCTGATTGGATAATAAGTGGAGCAATCCTAGGACTTCAGGGAGGAACACAAACGGTAGGGAGTGGAGATTTTTTTTTTTTTTAAATGAAATCAAATCCAGATTTTTCTTTCAATATTTAAATACTCATTAGCAAAGACTTGGCGGATCTTGAGGTGGAAATAATGGGGTAGATATCATAGACACTCATAATTACTACAACAACAAAAATTCAACATTGAATATTTTGATGAGAGGATTCATTTTAAACAAATATTTGAACTTGTAGAAGAAAGTTTTTTTGTGACTAGTATTTTTATATGGGGCCAGACTTAAAGGAGGAGCACAATCTCCCGTCAGGTTAAACAAAAAGATGTCAACAACAGTGCAGACGTGTGTAGTTTCTCAGCTACTTCAATTGATTAAATCAGAAATGAAGAAACATCCTTAATATGTCTCTAAATGGATGTGTCTGATTGTAGACAAAGGAAACAGCCCTAATATGTCTCTAAATGGATGTGTCTGCTTGTAGACAAAGGAAACAGCCCTAATATGTCTCTAAATGGATGTGTCTGAATGTAGACAAAGGAAACAGCCCTAATATGTCTCTAAATGGATGTGTCTGATTGTAGACAAAGGAAACAGCCCTAATATGTCTCTAAATGGATGTCTCTGGATGGAGACAAAGGAAACATCCATAATAAGTCTTTAAATGGATGAGTCTGGATGTAGACAAAGAAAACAGCCCTAATATGTCTCTAAATGGATGTGTCTGGAGGTCGTTGACTGGCGTTTTCTAATCATCCCACAACTTGGCGGCTGTCTTTTGCGTTCAGTAATTGAGGACTTTTATTCAGGGTTGACTTACTTTCCCAAAATAGTTGCATCGCCTGGCTGACGCGTCTGTTCGCTGTTAACTGTTTTATGGCTGAATATTACTGCGTTGCTATAATTAGTAAATTCGTCAGAACTTTTATTTCTTTTAAAACCTCATTAATTTTTACCTAGAGCAATTCATTAAATCATACAGATGTAAACCTTTAAGTTAGACCTTCCTATTTCATGTGCCCCCACCCCCAACCAAACCGCCCAAAAAAACCAACAACACTCAAACAGATGTTGGCCAGGTACAAGTATGCCAAGGACAACCAAATTCCCGTTGCGGCACTCTGGATACAAGATTGGTCTGGAAAGGTTGAAATGCCATTTGGCAAGAGGGTGAACTGGGACTGGACATGGGACCCCGCCTGGTACCCTGGTGAATATTACTTGAATAGTTCATTAGATACAAATATTTACAATTATTTGTATCGTTTAATTTGGCTTGAAATGTTGCTCGGTAGGAAAAAAGACTTAGCTCTCAGTGATGTTGACAGATGTAGCGACACATTGACAGGTGGACAACACTTTCACAGATGTAGCGACACATTGACAGGTGGACAACACTTTGACAGATGTAGCGACACATTGACAGGTGGACAACACTTTGACAGATGTAGCGACACATTGGCAGGTGGACAACACTTTGAACCATTTAAAAGTTAATATAATAAATACAGACATTTTAAAAGGAAAGAGAACTTCTGGATCATGTTCGTATCAATATTCAATACTTGACTTGATAATTTGAATTGAATCATCAAAATGCATGGACGTTTGGACATTAATACATGGTTCCTTGTATGTGTACATTCTCAAATTGTCTTTTTTCTGATGTGGTATTTGATATGCGTGTAAAGGGTAATACATGATGTATGGCTGTCTTTCTTGTATGAAGATACCTATCAGAGAAGCGACTTGGAACGACTCTTTGCTGCTAATTTTGAGCATTACTGTGTACATACTTTTTAAAAAAACTTAATAAAAATGATACATCTTCAGGTTTAGATTCAGCCATACAGAACTTAACTCGGGAAGGTGTTCGAGTGTTGGCCTACATCAACCCTTACCTAAGACAGAATGGTCATCTCTTTACCGAGGTGGGTACCACGCTTGGGTAAGCCATGACATCAGATCATAGCGTTATTCATCTCACTAGTCTGCATCATTTATTGCTTAGGATCTATTCAGATGTTCGTGAATATGCTGTCCATGTATAATAAACTCGTTGTGTTACAAGCACGAACATGTTCGCTGGTATTTTCATCACAGGATTATTTGTGTGTCTGTCTCGCAGGCGGCAACAAAAGGCTACCTCGTGAAAAATGAAACCGGGGGTGTCTACTTGCAAAGATCTGTAACGCTTGTCTTCGCCTCGGTAGACTTAACCAATCCGGATGCCTTCAAGTGGTATAAAAATGGTAAATGCATTGATGACATGCCAGGTTCTTGTTACGATGAGTTCTGCTTTGCTCAGAATGTAAATTAAAGTTTGTTAGAAACATCTTTAAAATGGAGCAAATGGATTTTTACTTTTAAAACATCGGTCAAATTTACATTTTCAAATCACTTCCGGGATAGCTGTTCGTGGCTTCCTAATAATATAAAACTGGGGAAATAGTTGATATTGTATTCTTTAAAAAGGTGAAATTCATTGGATAAATCAGTTGTGATACACTACTTTCGTTTGGGAATTAATTTTTAGCAACACTGTTTTTTTGTTGTTGTTTTTTTTTTGGTCGGAAAAAGTCAAATATTTTGATCATGACAACTGTGTCCACAGTGATAAGGACTAATATGATTGACCTGGGGCTGGGTGGCTGGATGGCCGACTTTGGCGAGTATTTACCCGTGGACGCCAAACTCTACGACGGGCGTTCTGGTCTGCAGGCCCACAATGAGTGGCCCGTTCTGTGGGCCAAACTCAACAGAGAAGTGGTGGAGGATGCTGGGAGACTGGGGGATATCGTCTTCTTTATGAGGGCTGGATACTCAGGTAGTACGAGGTCATGTCAGATGTCACAACTCAGATGATACGAAGTCATGTCATGTCATATGTCACAACTCAAGTAATACCTTGTCATGTCATGTCAAATGTCACTAACTCAGGTAATACGAGGTCACATCATGAAAAATGTCACTGTTCATCATACCCCGTTGAAATGGCTAGAAAGACTTTGCAATTATATGCTAGTAATTAGTTTTTGTAGTGTTGCGTTTGTTTTAAATGTGGTAAATTATAGATTTGTTTTTTGTTGACTTTGTACCGCGCTTCGAGCCTTTGGGGATAAAGCGTGTTTTTGAAATGAACTTTATTATTATTATTATTATATCAAGTAAATAAAATCATAGACTGTCATACATTTTATTCTTGATATTTTGAATGAAGTCCTTATTTTTCTCAATTGATTTGGTTGAATTTTGTTGTAAAATGATTTGAAGATACCAAGGACTTATTTCATCTGATAACGATTATTGATTTCAATCTCGTGTTGTCCTCCAGGTGGACATTGTGTTGCTGTTGTTCAAATTACGATATTAAATAAGGATAAAACAAAGTAAACTATCAAACTAATGGTTAGGAAGGTAATGGTTTTATTTTTTGAATATTATGAAACCATGAGTAAAACCAATTTTCATTTACTAACAGTACAAGTGTGTTGTTCTTTTCTGTTTAGGGTGGATGCCACTAGGATAGGGATTTGTTTCGTTTTGGGTGGATGCCACTAGGATAGGGATTTGTTTTGTTTTGGGTGGATGCCACTAGGATAGGGATTTGTTTTGTTTTGGGTGGATGCCACTAGAATAGGGATTTGCTTCGTTTTGGGTGGATGCCACCAGGATAGGGATTTGTTTCGTTTTGGGTGGATGCCACTAGGATAGGGATTTGTTTCGTTTTGGGTGGATGCCACTAGGGTAGGGATTTGTTTCGTTTTGGGTGGATGCCACTAGGATAGGGATTTGTTTCGTTTTGGGTGGATGCCACCAGGATAGGAATTTGTTTCGCTTTGGGTGGATGCCACTAGGATAGGGATTTGTTTCGCTTTGGGTGGATGCCACTAGGATAGGGATTTGTTTCGCTTTGGGTGGATGCCATTAGGATAGGGATTTGTTTCGTTTTGGGTGGATGCCACTAGGATAGGGATTTGTTTTGTTTTGGGTGGATGCCACTAGGATAGGGATTTGTTTTTTTTGGGTGGATGCCACTAGAATAGGGATTTGTTTTGTTTTGGGTGGATGCCACTAAAATAGGGATTTGTTTCATTTTGGGTGGATGCCACTAGGATAGGGATTTGTTTCGCTTTGAGTGGATGCCACTAGGATAGGGATTTGTTTCGCTTTGGGTGGATGCCACTAGGATAAGGATTTGTTTCGTTTTGGGTGTATGCCACCAGGATAGGGATTTGTTTCGCTTTGGGTGGATGCCACTGGGATAGGGATTTGTTTCGTTTTCGGTGGATGCCACTAGGATAGGGATTTATTTCGTTTTGGGTGGATGCCACTAGGATAAGGATTTGTTTCGTTTTGGGTGGATGCCACCAGGATAGGGATTTGTTTCGTTTTGGGTGGATGCCACCAGGATAGGGATTTGTTTCGTTTTGGGTGGATGCTACTAGGATAGGGATTTGTTTCGTTTTGGGTGCTTGCTACTAGGACCATGATTTATTGTGTTTCCACGATACGATGTATCATATAAATGAGTTAACCTGGCGTACAGGTTCGAATGCTACGTTAAAAAAAATAAACATCTCAAGACTGACAACTTCATTCCCGTGCCAGGCATCAGCAACTACACCACACTCATGTGGAACGGTGACCAGGACGTGGACTTCTCCCTGGCCGACGGGGTGCGCTCCACCATCTACGGCTCCCTCAGTATGGGCATGAGCGGTGTAGGCTTGACCCACTTCGACATAGGCGGATACACGACCTTCGCTTTGCTGGGCCTGGTCAGGACTAAAGAGCTTTTCCTGAGGTCGGCAGAGATGGCCGTTTTTACATCTGTATTCAGGACTCACGAGGGTGAGTGGTTCATTTACAACAGTGGGATACTTAGTTTCTAAGTACTCGAGTACTGTAGAGCAAGATACTTAATTTCTAAGTACTCGAGTACTGGACAGCAATAAACTTAGTTTCTAGGTACTCGAATACTGTACAGCATGATACCCAGTTTCTAGGTACTCGAGTACTGTACAGCATGATACTTAGTTTCTAGGTACTCGAGTACTGTACATCAGTATAATTAGTTTCTAAAAACTCGAGTACTGTACAGTGAGATACTTAGTTTCTAGGTACTCGAGTACTGTACACAGGATAATTAGTTTCTAGGTACTGGAGTACTTTGCAGAAGAATATTTAGTTTTTAGGTACTTGAGTACTGTACAACAGAATATTTAGTTTTTAGGTACTTGAGTACTGCACAACAGCATACGTAGTTTCTATTTACTCGAGTACTGCACAGCTAGTTGGTTTTAACCTTGTGTTTTTATTTGCGATGATAAATTATATTTATTTTGATTTGGTTATTTTCTTAAAAAGAAAATTTTAAGGAGAAAAGTTCAACAAGAGGAATAGAAACATTTGCTTTTGGATATTACACCAGGAATGGCGAAATTCTGGAATAATCACTCCAGATAAGGAGAAGATTTCCATTAGAGTTACGTTTTCAATTGCACGAATAAACACGAATCACCAATGTACGCAACCAAAAGTGCGCCACCAATAGTCTGCCACCAAATAGTGCACCACGAATGTGCGCCACAAATTGTGCGCCTCAAATAGTGCGCCACCAAACAGTGCGCCACCAATTAGTGCAACACCAATAGTCTGCCACCAATAGTCTGCCACCAATAGTCTGCCACCAATAGTCTGCCACCAATAGGCTGCCACCAATAGTCTGCCACCAATAGTCCACGGGCTTTAAGACATCAACTGTACATCAATGAAGATCCACCATTAAAATTATCAACTCTCGCAATTATTAGTAAATTTTTTCCCTTACATTTCACAACAGAAGTCATCTCCCTTGTTTGTATTTATTTATAGTAAATAAACAATTACCGTCAAATTCAAACTGTCACGTCAAACTAGGGGAGCTAACACACACTTTTGAATGATGTTTTTGTCAACTTAGGTAACCAACCAGAAGCCAATGTGCAATGGTACAGCAATGATACAGCGCCATCTTTTGCCAGATTGGCCAAACAGTTTGCTCTACTCAAAGACTACAGGTGTGTCATTTGTTCTTATTCTAAAAGACTACAGATGTATCACATATTTGCATACAGCATGATCGAATTATAATTTTTTGAGGTTGAAATTGTGATGTTTTTGAAGTTGTTGCAGTTATAAATTTGTTTGTTGTAAGATGAATGTTCGACATGATGCTTTGGTAAGTTGAAATTTGGTGCCGTGTTGCGAGACAGTAATGGTTTTTAAGACCTTTCTCCTGGTTTGTAGTGAGCTGAAACCAGTTTATTTTAAGACTACATATGTTTTTTAACAATTTTTGTTAATTCATCAAAAGATCTTGATAAATGGAACAACTAAAGAAACAATTGATTCAAACTAGCAACACAATACAATAAAATGGTCAAAAGAACATCTCATTGAGAAAAATTATGCCTCAATGACAAATTAGTTCTCCATGTAATCACATTTTCACCACCCCAGTGGCGCTAAATATTTGAAATGTCCAGGCTCTAAATTTTTTTTTTTTAAATGGTCACCTTATGCTTGGGATATTTTAAATACACTTACGTCACGGGTACTCTAATATAGTCTCTGGAGAAGGTTTGTCCTGACCCTTAAACTGTTAAGTGTTGTTCACTGAGAGATAGGAAGTGTGTAAAAAATCAACTTGACTTACATACATTTCGCATTAGATCGTATTGGAACAGTACATGACTTAACCAGTACAGGATCAAAACGATACAGGACTTAACCAGTACAAGACATAACTAGTACAGGACCCAACCAGTACATGACCTAAACAGTGTAGGACCTAACGGTACAGGATATAACCAGTACATGACCTAACCAGTACATGACCTAAACGGTGTAGCACCTAATGGTACAGTAGCTAACCAGTACATTACCTAACTAGTACATGACCTAAATGGTGCATATTTTAACAGTACAGTACCTAGCTCCAAACTGTTTAACATTCCCCCCCCCTTTTTTTGTACATTAATCTGGAATGAAGCGTGGTTACGTGCATTAGATTCAGAATTTGTTAACGTGCAATTTTATCAATACTTGATTTTAACACTTTATAAAATTTGTGTTTTGATTTTAGGAAGTTTGTGGTGAATCAAGTGGCTGGCGAAGGCATTCCGGCGATTAGACCGATGAAGCTCATCTATGAAGACGACGATGCTCCCTACAGCCAATATCTGTTTGGGCCTGACCTACTGGTGGCGCCAGTCTTCACTGAAATGATAAACGAATGGCCAGTGGTGCTCCCAGGTGGCTCTGATGGTGAGAATACGGTTGAACAATTAGTATGTATGTTACGACCAGAGCCCGAAATCGGCCAAAGTGGGATCCGGCCGACCAAATCAGGAAATGGCCATTATCGCCTGACATTGACCGGTCAATGTCCGATCTTTTCTTGATTTCGGGGCTTGGCCAGCCAGTTTGCGAAACGGCATGGTGTGATCGGCCAAAGTCGGAAGAAGGTCATGAGCAGATTTTGGGTGCTTGTGTAACGTAATGATAATCACATTACAATGATTATTAATTATACTAAATTACTAAATCAGTAAAATTAGTTTATTATAGAAAATTATCAATCTCTATCATCACCTTGTTAAAACAAGATGATCTTTTGTGACATTCCGAATTACACAGCAGTTTGTTATTTTTACATTTGCAAATGATTTGTTGAACACTTCGTAGTGCTATTGCATCGAGTATTGCCTTGGCCACCAGTCAGTGATTGTGAAGACACATCGAGTGTTGCCTTGGCCGCCGGTCAGTGACTGTGAAGACACATGAGTGTAGCCTTGGCCACCGGTCAGTGACTGTGAAGACACATCGAGTGTAGCCTTGGCCGCGGGTCAGTGACTGTGAAGACGCGCCAATTCGTAGTGATTTCTTTTCTGTGCTCACGGATGCCAATGTGAACAGTTACTCGTGCAGAATGGAAAACTCACTTCTGGAATACTGTTGTTTGAGAACGCCGCGCTCTGCTCCTAGCTTATAGAAAGCGCCCTCGACGTTCATAACAACTGCAAGGACGCTTCGTGGATCACCGCGGCCTCTGTCAACCTGGTATACTGATGCGTAAATTATCTCCAACTATTGCTTATGGGAATTTTGCATCTGACTTTTTAAAATATCTTGTTGGCACCTTGAGTTTGCAAACTAGCAGGAGTTGCTGACCTCTTGTTCCTGATTTCTATATTATTATTATTATCATTAGGTGGTTTTATATAGAGCACTCACTGCAGTACATCAGCCTAGGGCTAGGCTCACTGCAGTACATCAGCCTAGGGCTAGGCTCACTGCAGTCCATCAGCCTAGGGCTAGGCTCACTGCAGTACATCAGCCTAGGGCTAGGCTCACTGCAGTACATCAGCCTAGGGCTAGGCTCACTGCAGTACCCCAGCCTAGGGCTAGGCTCACTGTAGTACATCAGCCTAGGGCTAGGCTCACTGCAGTACCCCAGCCTAGGGCTAGGCTCACTGTAGTACATCAGCCTAGGGCTAGGCTCACTGCAGTACATCAGCCTAGGGCTAGGCTCACTGCAGTACATCAGCCTAGGGCTAGGCTCACTGCAGTACATCAGCCTAGGGCTAGGCTCACTGTAGTACATCAGCCTAGACCTAGGCTCACTGCAGTACATCAGCCTAGGGCTAGGCTCACTGCAGTACATCAGCCTTGGGCTAGGCTCACTGCAGTACCCCAGCCTAGGGCTAGGCTCACTGTAGTACATCAGCCTAGGGCTAGGCTCACTGCAGTACATCAGCCTTGGGCTAGGCTCACTGCAGTACATCAGCCTAGGTCTAGGCTCACTGCAGTACACCAGCCTAGGGCTAGGCTCACTGCAGTACACCAGCCTAGGGCAAGGTTCACTGCAGTACATCAGTCTAGGGTTAGGCTCACTGCGCTTCACATATAAATTCACTATTAAAGAAACCTATACATTTAAAAACAACAATTGGTGAATAGCTTGACATCACCCACCCAAGTACTATCTACCCCTGACTAGCCATGGACAGCACTCAGCAGAATCGAGCGTTGTTTATCAGCCATAAGGGGGTGAGAATGAATCGGTATAGTACAGTTTGAAAAGATGGGTCTTGGGGCAGTTTTGAAGGCTGTGATGGTCGTTATATTGCGGATGTATAATGGGAGAGAATTGCATTGTTTTGGGGCGCAGAAAGAGAAAGATCGTTCACCATATGTTTAAGTGCGTGTTCTGTGAACACAAAGAGTACGCGTGTCTGCGGAAGAACGAAGCTTTCGAAGGGGTGAATAGACAGTAAGAATTTCAGTAAGATAGGAAGGGCAGCAACCAGAGAAAAAGTTGTGACAGAGAACAGACAGCTTGTAATCAATGGGTGGCTGTATGGGGAACCAATGGAGTGAGTGAAGCAGAGGAGTGGCGTGATCACGTTTCTTTGCCTATAGAACTAACCTAGCAGCTGAATTTTGAACTTTCTGCAGTTTTTCTATGAAATGTTTTGGTGAGCCTGACAGAAGAGAGAGTTGCAATGGTCAAGACGAGAGAGAACAAGAGCACAGACTATTGTTTTTGTGGGGTTTTCTTGACGGATAGCAGTCAACGCAGAGCGACAGATGTAAGAAATATGATTTATTGAGAGACATGTTGCCAGAAAGAATGTAACCAAGATTATGATGTAGTCTGCAAGTAATTTTCCTATCGTTCCCTTCGTCTGCTTCATTACTTATTCGACAAACGGCATGGACATCGTTGGCAGAGTATCCACAAGAATGGGCTGAATTAAACTCTTTTTCACACACTACACCAGGGGTCGGGAACCTATGGCTCGCGAGCCAGATGTGGCTCTGTTGATGGCTGCATCTGGCTCGCAGAAGAATGTTCGACTGTTAAATAAATGTTTTTTAGACTCCTTTGATTAGCAACAGCATAAAAATGTTATTTTAAAAGAATTCAGAGACATAATTATTGTATTTTTAGTGTTGTAATTACACAAAATGCACACATTTACTTGAATTTTTAGTTTTAAACATTATGTATGGCTCTCACAGAATTACTTTTCAAAATATGTGGTGTCCATGGCTCTCACAGAATTACTTTTCAAAATATGTGGTGTCCATGGCTCTACTAGACAAAAAGGTTCACGACACCTGCACTACACAGAATATGTTCGCATTGTTATTAGTCTTGCATCAGCACATCGAATATTGGCCAGGGATTTCCCGGCACTTCGGGAAGTGGCCGGCCAAAGTAGCATATACACTGGCAATTTCAAGTACATCGGACATTGGCCAAACTTCGGGGTTTGGCCGTAACATGTACCTGTTGGCTGTGTTCAGTGTGCGTGCAATGAAGGATGATAAATTTTGGGATAGTCACATGTCTTATTACTTTTAAGGACATAGAATTGAGTCCATTTTAAAAAACTTTAAATTTTAGAGAGGACCTGCAAAGAAATAAAGAGAGTATAACAATGAAAGATTTTTGTTTTAGATATAATCAAGAGAGGGCCATTTAAGTATTATGTATCCTTAATTTGCGCGACTTTTATTTAGACATCACTCATTTTTTTCAGACAGCATTCAATCTTATCAGACAGGGTTTAGTCTTATCAGACAGCATTCAGTCTTATCAGACAGCATTAAATCTTATCAGACAGCATTCAGTCTTATCAGACAGCATTAAATCTTATCAGACAGCATTCAGTCTTATCAGACAATCTTCATTCTTATCAGACAGCATTCACTCTTATCATTAGACAGCATTTATTTTATCTGACAGCATTCATTCTTATCATACATCATTCAGTCTTAATAACGTTCACAATAGGCAAATAGGCAATTTTTGTATTATGTACACAGCGTACAACTGGATCCACTTGTGGAGTGGGACGGCATACAGAGGAGGTCAGACAGTGACCGTGGCTGCACCCCTGGGCCAGCCTCCAGTTTTCTACAGGTCTGACTCGACTTACAAACAAGACTTCGAGAGACTGAAAAATGAGAGCAAAATGGCTGACCCAATTATTGGTTAAATTGATGCAGTGGTCCTCAAGTTTATAAATATTTTATAATCATTTTCATCAATGTGATGATGCCTCGTGAAAAAATATGTCAGGAAAACTATTGTAAGAACGTTAAAATAACAGCCTCTTAGCTTATGTTTTATTTCATTGTGATTGTACGTTGTCTGATATTTGGTAATACATTTTGATTGTACGTTGTCTGATATTTGGTAATACATTGTGATTGTACGTTGTCTGATATTTTGTAACACATTGTGATTGTACGTTGTCTGATATTTGGTAACACATTGTGATTGTACGTTGTCTGATATTTGGTAATACATTGTGATTGTACGTTGTCTGATATTTGGTAATACATTGTGATTGTACGTTGTCTGATATTTGGTAATACATTGTGATTGTACATTGTCTGATATTTGGTAACACATTGTGACTGTACGTTGTCTGATATTTGGTAACACATTGTGATTGTACATTGTCTGATATTTGGTAACACATTGTGATTGTACGTTGTCTGATATTCGGTAATACATTGTGACTGTACGTTGTCTGATATTTGGTAACACATTGTGATTGTACGTTGTCTGATATTCGGTAATACATTGTGATTGTACGTTGTCTGATATTCGGTAATACATTGTGATTGTACGTTGTCTGATATTCGGTAATACATTGTGATTGTACGTTGTCTGATATTCGGTAATACATTGTGATTGTACGTTGTCTGATAATCGGTAATACATTGTGATTGTACGTTGTCTGATAATCTGTAATACATTGTGATTGTACGTTGTCTGATAATCGGTAATACATTGTGATTGTACGTTGTCTGATATTCGGTAATACATTGTGATTGTACGTTGTCTGATAATCGGTAATACATTGTGATTGTACGTTGTCTGATAATCTGTAATACATTGTGATTGTACGTTGTCTGATAATCGGTAATACATTGTGATTGTACGTTGTCTGATAATCGGTAATACATTGTGATAATACAAATTTACCCATAAAAATATAAACGTGATAACTTTTTGTATAAAATATATAAATTACTTTTCGCATAAAAATATCAAAATTATAACTTTTCTCATAAAAATATAAACATGATAACTTATAAAATATAATTAAGAACATAATAAGTTAAACCTGACAAAGAAATATTGTGACGTATTTATTATCTAACGATAAAACCGATGTCAGCAGAGAACGCATAGTTCTGACATGCGCAGAACGATCAGCTTATCCTCTAACAAAATGGGTTGGGTAGTAATTGGCAATGGGAAACAAGTGGGATTCATTTCTTATGAAAGATTTTCCTTCCACTAACATGTCTGTGACGTCATATCATTATGACTTGGAACCACTGATGGGAGACAATTGATAGAGTTACTGTTACTATACTACCCGTGCATAGTACACAGGGTATTATGAGATATAAAGACTGGCCAATCAGAGTGTTTGATCTGATCATTGGGGGGGGGGGGGGGG
>CAXITT010000321.1:543801-578837 GCA_964033795.1 Lymnaea stagnalis | reverse complement strand
TCTATCTATCTATCTATCTATCTATCTATCTATCTATCTATCTATCTATCTATCTATCTATCTATCTATCTATCTATCTATCTATCTATCTAATCTATCTATCTATCTAATCTATCTATCTATCTATCTATTTATATATATATAAATATTTATATATATATATATATATAGAGAGAGAGAGAGAGAGAGAGAGAGAGAGAGCGAGAGAGAGAGAGGGGGGGAGAAAGAGAGATGGATAGACAGACAGACAGACAGACAGACAGACAGACAGACAGACGGACGGACGGACGGACGGACGGACGGATGGATGGACGGATAGAGAGATGGATAGATGGAACGTTTGTTTTAAAAAGTCTTTCTATAAAAGACGAGCTCTAACGAATTTAAAAGCACTAAAAAGTTGAAAATATGTTCAAAAATTTGATAGAAATAAAACATTCAAGTTTCATCAAAGATTCAATTCAGATCCTTTGGCTACATAGAGTGCTCATCTACATTGCTGCACAGTCTTTCTTTGGCTACATAGAGTGCTCATCTACATTTCTGAACAGTATTTTTAAGAACATTTAATTATTTTCTAGGTTTAATTGCTTTTAAAGTCTTCTTTGATATGAAGTCTTTTAAAAAACAAGTTTCATTTTTGTTGATCACTTTTTAAAAAAAAAAATGGAGATCAATACATCCTATAACAGTATCATTCACGAGGCCCGTCAATTCTGTACCGGTAATATGTTGATGCAGTGGCGTCACTAATAGTGGGGAGGGGAGGGGGTGTACGGGTCGCGTCGGATGACACCTCACACTCACGCTTCCTGTTGGTGACCAGGTGACCAGGTACTGTTTCGTAAACGACTTGTCTGCCAGGACAGTTCAATGCAATACAACTATTGAAATTTAAAAAAGAAAAAAAAAAACTTGTACATTTACAGTGCTAATGTATTAGCCTGTTAGAGACTAAGCTTTCTGAAACAGGAGAAAGTAAAGTTTTATTGAGAGTCATGGGGTGGGGAGGGGGTGTTGGTGGAGGTAGTGGGAATTCTACAACTAAGTGACCTTGACCACTAGATAAAGGCAATTTATTGAAAATATGTAAATGACCTAGAATAAACCCGTGCTGGCGGTCAGGGCCATCTGGCCCTCAGCACATGTGTAGCAGAAAACTGAACAGGTCTTGTATCAGTGAATGAAGGACGAGATACGCGAATACTACTAGTACACTGTGACAGCTGATCGTGTTGGACGGTCTCTGGACGCTATCTGGGCAGTCGTTGGAAGGTTAGGTCAGGGACTTGTTTATTGTTCTATTTACGGTAATACTTTCACTACCACGCCATCTCTCTCTCCTCTCTTTTTCTCTCCCTGTGGCTCTCTCCTTCTCTCTGGCGCTCGCCTTTTCTCTGTTTCTCTCTCTGGAGCTCGCTCGATTTCTCTCTCTGGCTCTCTCTGTCTCTCTCTATGGCGTTCCCTCTTTCTCTCTCTCCTTCTCGATATCCCGTTCCCTATTTCTTCAATTTTCTCTTTATCTCTCTCTATCTCTCTCTTGCTCTCTCTAACTCTCTCTCTCTCTCTCTCTCTCTGGAACTCTCACTATCCGGTTTTATCTCTGTCTCTCTCTTTGTCTCTCTCTCTCTCTTTTTTTGGCGCTCTCTCTGGCTCTCTCCCTTTCTCTCCCTCTCGCTATTCCTTTCCCTATTTCTTCAATCTTTTTTCTCTAACTCTCTCTTTCTCTCTATCTTTCTCTCAAAATGATGAATACATGTAAGTTATTAGATTTTCACTTGCTTTTATCTTTTCAATTCAAGTTCTTAAATGCGTCTCAATTTTTTTACATTTACTCAACTACATAGAACTATACTATTACGTCACAATGGAGCAGCGGCTCTCATTTTCATCGGGAAGTAGGGCGGAAATTGAGGGCGCCGATGAATCTTGATCGGTGGAGGGTCTGGGTCCTCCAGAAAATTTTTGATTATATCAAAATCAAGAGGGTTTTTTTTTTTTTTTTTTTTTTTGAGTATATTTGAATTCAATGTTTTTATTTTACTTTCTTAACAAGGGATGGTATTTTTAAGGTTGTGTTGAAGGCATTGTGGTGCCCAGTGCCATACAGGAACTGAATTCACTCAATTTGTGGCGTGCCCCAGAGTACACATTTGACACAAGCTTATTATCAACCCCATGCTGTACCATTGATCTGAGTGAGTGAAGGGGTGCAGAAATTTAGGGTGCTTAAGACAGTCAGGCAATCTAAAAATTCAGAGGTGCATTTTGGTACATACTTGAATTTGTTGTTTCTTTCAGACAATTTTGAGGTTGTATTTCAAACTTTGGGGTGGGGAGTGCCGAAATAAGCCGTAATAATAATCAAAGACATCTTAAATTCGGCTCCAGTGAGACGTAATCTATATTCATTCTAGTTGCGTCCCTCTTGAACTTCACACTCAGATATATAGACTTATAACTAAAATTTGGCAGGAATAGAAAATGCCAACAGAATGGGAAAAAGCATAAATAACCCAAATACACAAGAAAGGCTCCAAACTTCAGTGCACAAACTTCAGAGGAATCTCCCTATTAAATGTTTCTTACAAAATACTGACAGAGCTAATTCCCAAAACACATTTATAAAAATGTAATCAGGCAAGTTGTAACAACCAAGTGAAACTTGTACCCTAACAAAAAAAAAAGGCTGGGTAGTTCACATGTCATCTGTGGCGCCCCAACGGTCCAAGGACTAAGAGATATGATGATGATAACGATGAATATCACCTATTAAATCTTATAGTCCCAGAAAATTTTTGATAAATTAAAAATACAAGAATTCATTTTATTACAGATCTGAATTTTGTTTCGCAACATTCTACACCTAATTGGAGCGCAACGGAAGAGATACTATTTTAAAAATGTAGGTGCCACATGGCCTTAGAACCACCGTGTGTGCCCAGCAACCGCTACGAAGCAGGGTACCTCGGATATTTTAAGGGTTTAAAGATGTGATGATGATATTTTCTTAATTATCATCTTTTGTCAGTCAAAAAAAAAACACAACAACAACTGTTAATTAGAAAGGTCCATACATTTTTATGGGTTTAGAAAACTAGTCTTTTTTTATCAATCGTACATGAATAGCCTAACTATTTTAGGAAGTCATGAGTTGTTAACAAAAGACATTAGCCTATGTAGGCCTATTTATTAATGTGTGATTTTATCTAAGGGAAATCGTAGGCAAATAAAGTATAAATTTCCCAAAATTCAGTTGAAATGTTTATTTGTAATATCAAAATATTATACCTTTTTTCAAATTAATTCCACATTGCCTATTAGATGTACTTTAAAACACTTTTTTTTTAAAAACCGAATCCACAGAATTTATTTTAATATGAACAGATTATGAATAAATATCTTTTTCTAAAACAATTACTAACAATTTTTAAAAAAAATAGAATTGACCATCCAAATGATAGTTGACAAAAATCTTTCTTTTTTCAGTTTTCTGATTGATTCCCATATAGATTTTTTTTTTTTAATTCGTGCAAACAGGTAGGGCATAGTAAATAGAAGATACTTTTTTTTTAAACCTCTGTCATACAGGAAACTTTGTTACAAAAGTAGCACATTTTAAAAAAACAAAAAACAAAACAAATGTCAAATGCTTTCGATATAATAATTGATGAAATGTGCGCAATTTTTGTTAGCACCCGTTAAATTCTTAATTTTAAAAAAATTGTCTCATTTTTTAAAGTTTCCATTTTATAACTGACCATACATAAAATCGATTAAATGTATTTATAATTTATATTTTTTAAAGCCTAATGCCACCATACAATTTATAATTCACACATATTTCCACTTTACATGTCATTTTTTTATGATGAAATATAATTTAAAAATAGATTGAAAATAGAAGAACTATTATTAAAATTGTTGACCTTTATATTGATGTAAAGTTAATTAAATACAATGTTATTAAAATCATTAAACTTGTGAAGTTGCTAAAAATTAATGACTAAAATTACCGATATAAAATATTATGTGAACTTCAGGGATTAAGACATCGGCTTATAATCTGGTGCAGCCAGATATTTATAACCGAATATTAAACGTCTTTAACTAGATAAGCCTTAAATATACAGATCATCAACTATATCGAAGCGATATTTCATTGATCCACTAATTGTAATTGGTTAAAGGCACCAATCCTTTTACTAATCCTTTTAAAGCCGTTTCAAAAAGACAGTTCGTTATGAATTTTAAAAAAATAAAAATCTTCATGATATTTTGCTCCGGGGCGGTGGGATCCCCCCCCCCCCCAGATCTGCCTGAAAGAAGCCCTGTTTACAACCAGTCTTTGTCGTCGAAATGCGGTGTTTATTGCTAGGATTGGAAAGGATTTCAGGGCATAATTCGATGATTCTTATTGCTGTGGTTGTTGTTGCTGGTGACGGTGTTTTGTTGGTGTTTTTTTTTAAGACTCCGTTCCCCTGGTTTCGGGTGATAATAATTCCTTTGCATTTGGCTCAAGCTCCTGGACTTCCCATCAGCCATGGCGCACGGGTACAAGTTGTTGGTTGAACATGTACACCAACTGGTGCAGGTGACCAACCGTGGACAGAGGTTCCTCAGAAGTGACACCATGGGGGATTTCACAGTCTTACAGGGGGCCAGTGGGGGCTACAGTGTTCTGGTTGGCAGGTATGGGGCTGGAGTAGTCGAAATTTTAAATACGAAATATAGTTATGCTGACCAGAGCTCTCAGATTTTTTTTAAAAAATGTTGATTTATACTTCTAATATGTGCCGTAACAGAAAAAAATATTAATAAAATAGAAAATGGCAGTCATTCAAATGTTTTGTAAGATTATTATTACATTTATTTGCATAACTTTTATAATTGTATTAGTATGTCACGGGGGGGGGGGTCGATCAGTCTTTGAAACTCTGCTTCTACATCTTTACAGAGATGGATTAATAGCAGATCTAGGCACCAGTGAGGAGTTGGCCAAAAAGTATAACCGTCAAGATGTGGAACTAGTCTTAGATGGAACAGGAAAATGTCTTCTACCTGGTGAGTTACTTAAAATGTCTTCTACCTGGTGAGTTGCTTAAAATGCTTTCTACCCGGTGAGTTACTTTAAAATGTCTTCTACCTGATGAGTTACTTAAAATGTCTTCTACCTGGTGAGTTACTTAAAACCTCTTCTACCAGGGGAGATACTTTATGATTTTAAAATTAAAACCAAAGGAATGAAAACAATTAAAATTAAGGGTAGATCTGCAGGTTCATCGGCTATGCAACTTTCCCACTCAAAAGTGTCCAACCTGTTACAGACACAACTTAACCACTCAAAAGTGTCCAACATATCACACATTAGTCATTAATTCGCTAGTCATAAATTCATTAGTCATAGATTCGTTAGGTCCGCTGAGCAATAACAGGATCTACAAAAGCTGTTTAAAGTTCTTCATCTTGCATGCAAAGAAAGAGAGCACCATTAACTAATGAAGCCCGCAATGAGACTAAAACAAGGCGGCAGACTGGTCCAAGACTCACCCAATACAATTAACACTGATCTAAAATATCCTAATTACAAAATTAACATTGTGGTATCCTTACAGACTCAATTTGTTGATTGGAAAATCAATTAGCAAAGTTACTGGAAACAATTTGATTTAAACAGGGGCTCCAAACATTTTTTTCCCCATGTACCCCTTTCCCGATGAGATCAAGGCCTCGGGCCCCTTCTTAGAATAAAATATTTAAATGCATATAATAAAGAAATTCTAAAAAGAAATACAGCTCAAGAAAACCCTTACACTTTGACTCACCCTCACCCCCCCCCCCCTTAACCCCTAACCATTGGATACTTGAACCACGGGTTAAGAAGCCCTGGATTAAAACAATAATATTACTCCCTATTCAGGTTGACAATTAAGTGATTTCTAAATGGAAGTCACGCATTTACACCAAAAAAAAAAAAAAATTGATCGAAGCTGAAATTGTCAACTTGCATTTGATGTTTGGAGTAATGAAACTAATGAAATTATCAATTTAGAAGAGCTACGTCATTTTATTGTAAACTTTTCATCAGGTCTCGTGGACGCTCACACCCATCCTGTCTGGGCAGGGGATCGAGTCCACGAGTTCGCAATGAAGGTGAGTAAAATGTGTCATAGAACATGTGTTCTGTGACCAACAGCACTTTGAATGGACGTATTGTTTCTATATGAACAAAGGAACGTATTGTGAGCAGGCTACCGACATACATTCCACTTAATATAAACAATGAGCAGGCGTTTTGTCCGAACTTTCCACTCGTCGTCCGACTTGTCCGAACTTTCCACTCGTCGTCCGCCTTGTCCGAACTTTCCACTCGTCGTCCGACTTGTCCGAACATTCCACTCGTCGTCCGACTTGTCCGAACATTCCACTCGTCGTCCGACTTGTCCGAACATTCCACTCGTCGTCCGACTTGTCCGAACTTTCCACTCGTCGTCCGCCTTGTCCGAACTTTCCACTCGTCGTCCGACTTGTCCGAACTTTCCACTCGTCGTCCGACTTGTCCGAACATTCCACTCGTCGTCCGACTTGTCCGAACATTCCACTCGTCGTCCGACTTGTCCGAACATTCCACTCGTCGTCCGCCTTGTCCGAACTTTCCACTCGTAGTCCGGCTTGTCCGAACTTTCCACTCGTCGTCCGACTTGTCCGAACATTCCACTCGTCGTCCGCCTTGTCCGAACTTTCCACTCGTAGTCCGCCTTGTCCGAACTTTCCACTCGTCGTCCGCCTTGTCCGAACTTTCCACTCGTCGTCCGACTTGTCCGAACATTCCACTCGTCGTCCGACTTGTCCGAACATTCCACTCGTCGTCCGACTTGTCCGAACATTCCACTCGTCGTCCGACTTGTCCGAACTTTCCACTCGTCGTCCGCCTTGTCCGAACTTTCCACTCGTCGTCCGACTTGTCCGAACTTTCCACTCGTCGTCCGACTTGTCCGAACATTCCACTCGTCGTCCGACTTGTCCGAACATTCCACTCGTCGTCCGACTTGTCCGAACATTCCACTCGTCGTCCGCCTTGTCCGAACTTTCCACTCGTAGTCCGGCTTGTCCGAACCTTCCACTCGTCGTCCGGCTTGTCCGAACCTTCCACTCGTCCTCCGACTTGTCCGAACGTTTCGCAGTGACGACTTGCTTGCCTTGTTTTGATTTATCTTATTTCTTCGCACTGGCCAGCGCAATGAATAGTTTCAGCGCCAAGGTGTCGAACATTTCTCGTTTACTCAAGCATTACTGCTTTACCTGCATTAAACCGTGTGAGACTATCTGGGCAGCCTGTGTGGAGGGTGACTCCCATCTTTCGTGTTACTTGTTGATTGTCTTT
Organism: Lymnaea stagnalis; assembly: GCA_964033795.1. Lineage (NCBI taxonomy): Eukaryota > Metazoa > Mollusca > Gastropoda > Lymnaeidae > Lymnaea > Lymnaea stagnalis. Next base: position 571,453 of record CAXITT010000321.1, on the reverse strand, counting down.
GAAACTCTGACAGAAATGTGGGTCCTTAGTGCGTACTGCACAAACATTTTTGAAAAGCCAGCTGTAGTTAATATATTGATAGGTCTTGTTGTATTAAATGAAAGGTCAGTCTGACGTAGTAGTGTAATAGACATTCAATCTTTAAAAACACATTTCAACCCAAAGTGTGTTGACTTGTTGTGTAAAGCTCAGCTATATCCTTCCTATTTTACCTCTTACAACACAACATTCGCATTAGTCACATATGAAATAACTGACTCACAACATACACGTACCAAGTCATCTTGACCAGGTCATAACCTAACTATGATCTTTTCACAGCTGGCAGGGGCAACATATATGGATATCCACAGAATGGGAGGAGGCATCCATTTCACCGTCCGTCACACGCGGGAAGCAGACGAGGATACTTTACTGACGTCACTACGGAGCAGATTGCGTCAGATGATCATGGCAGGCACCACACTTGTTGAATGTAAGAGTGGGTACGGACTGGACCTGGACAACGAGGTCAAGATGCTGAGGGTGATTGAAAGAGCAAGGAGAGAGGAGAAAGTGGACATATCGAGTACATACTGTGGTGCTCATGCCATTCCTGCGTAAGATATTACCATATTGATGGGATGGATAACCACTGGTTCGGTTCCCGTGTGTACTTATGTGACCATTTCAAACAGCCAAGTCCAGTGGAAGAGGGTTTTTTTTTCCCTTAGCAGACACTATTAAATGCGTAGATGTGGTATTGATATTGTCATGTAGTGTCAACCAAACCTTATCATGGTGAGTAATCCAAAACTTGTCATGGTGTTTCATCCAAACCTTTCCATGGTGCGTAATCCATAAATTGTCATAGTGTGTAATCCTAACCTTTTATGGTGTGTTATCCAAATTTTGTCATAGTGTGTAATCCAAATCATGTCATGGTGTGTAATCCAAACCTTGTCATGGTGTGTAATCCAAACCTTGTCATGGTGTGTTATCCAAACCTTGTCATGGTGTGTTATCCAAATCTTGTCATGGTGTGTTATCCAAATCTTGTCATGGTGTGTAATCCAAATCATGTCATGGTGCGTAATCCAAACCTTGAAGGGGCAATGTACAGTTCGGGAATATTTCCCCACCCACCCCCACAAATAAATCAGTTAGTTGCGTCAATAACCACCTCAAACGGTTAAGGTCAATAACCACACCAAACGGTTATGGAAGTATGAGTCAGGGACGTTGTTCTTAGTAAGCATCTGGCCAAAAATAATCATCAATCGTTTCACGTCAACATTACACTCACTCCAGTAAGAAGAGTGTGTGTTTGGGGGGGGGGGGTTCCCCGGGGGGGGGGGTAATTCGTAAGAGACAACACCAGGACAAATCTGTCGCATCTGGCTCTAATCAAAACATCGCGTTTGGCCTGTAAGTTATATTTGTTAACCAAGAATATTTAACTGAACAAGGAATTAAGGACATGGGCTTACCCTCGTCAAGTCTTTTTACACCGCGTACTTTGAGAGAATTTTCGGTGGGTCTAAGTGTTACAAAAAAAAGGAGTTAACTTCTCATTTTCTATATTATAGCCCACATTTAAACAAGAGTCTTACAGACAGTCCCACACCCTATCTGCCGGCCTTTAAAAAAAAAGTCTTACAGAGAGTCCTAGACCACACCCTTTGCTCTTTAATGATAACATAATATTGAACCCCCCCCCCCCAGGCCCGCACCTAGGACCTTCTGGGCCCCAGGCAACTGAAAGAATTCGGACCCTTTCGTGTCTAAAACATCTGCGTATATTTTAAAGCATATTTAAAGAAACGCGAAAAAAAGGTGGGCCCCTTTCTAGCTCGGGCCCCTGACAAGTGCCATGGTTGTCACCCCCCCTGCCCCCTCCCCTTTTTTAAGAAAAAAATAAGTCCACATTTTTACCTGAGTTCAACTGTCACGCATGACGCTTGCTGCTGAACAGCTTTTCTTCCACTCTTCTTCTTCTTCTATATCTTAAGGGCCCACGATCAATTTATTGATCAGTTTGGCTCCTATGCATGTAGATGGGATTTGCAATGTTTCTGTTACTGGTGGTGATGAGGAAATTATGCACTACGGATTTGAAGGCTTGAGGCAATAGACACAAATGTGTCTAGTGTTGTCGCCTCATCCGTTCCTTTTGAAAGATGGTTCCAGTCCCTGCTTGTCTTGGGCAGGAATGAGCTGCTCCTATACTGGCTTCTTGCTATTCATGGAACAATAATATATATGTAAGAGATGTTCTTTGTAAAGAATGTTTCAGATCTTAAATCAGACACTAGTGAGGGCCTGCTCATGTATTTGAATCATCTGAATATAAAGTGGTTTTTGTAAGACACATGTCTAATTTAAGGGGATTTTTCTTTTTTAAAATCAATATTCTTGTGTTCAAATATATTTTGGTTGTTCTATTTGGGGTTTGGAAAATAAGTTTTGTAGCTAATAGAATAATGAGTATTTGAAATTAACGACACCAGAAGGAATCAGACTTTGAAGAAATCTTCTTCACCATGGCAGTTTTCACGTGATCACCTACTGATCAACAATTGTTACAGCCTATCTTCTCTCATACAGTGGCAAAACTTCCCAAGAAGCCACTGAGGATATTATCCACAAGCAGATACCAGAGATACAGAAGCTGATGACGACAGGAGAGGTGCATGTAGACAACATCGATGTTTTCTGTGAGGAGGGAGTCTTTAGTCTGAGTCAGTCACGTGACATACTTTTAGCGGGAAAGCAAGCAGGGCTGCAATTGAACTTTCACGGGGAAGAGCTGCACAGACTCAATTCGGCGGAGGTGAGTTTAGAGGGCATCCAATAGACCGTTTAAAACATCGTTTCTCAACCTATGGGTCGCGATCTTTAGTGCTCGAACTACCCTTACTTAGAGGTCACCAAAGATCATCGCGAAACACATATTTATGAAGTAGCAACGAAAATAATTTTTGGTTGGGTGTCAACACAACATGAGGAACTGTATTAAAGAGTGGCGGCATTTGGAAGATTGAGAATCACTGCTTTAAAATAATTTAAGTCATGTTACAATACGTGTACACTTTAAAAAACAAGTTAGGCTAGAATGGAATTAAGGAGGAGAGACAGCAATCAGGTGAGCACAAACGTAAGTGAGTGTAACAAAGTATGGGAGAACCTGAAAAAAAAAGGAGTGCAACGAAACAACGAGCGTGTCGGCAGAAAGCCTTTCCCAGCTAACAAGCAACAGGAAAAAAAAAAGAATTAAATTAAAAAATAGTTTAAAAGTAGAATCCCCTCTCGGATACTACTATGCTAGAACTCGTGGACAAAAGCTTGGGAAATGTTCCACTAACCAACATACATTATGTGTAATGGTACTTATAGAAATACAGTATCCTACATTAAATTATTCCTCAGATGGGTGCAGAGCTGGGTGCCCAGGCCATCAGCCATCTTGAAGAGATTTCGTACTCGGGCATCCATTCGATGTCAGAATCAGGAAGCGTTGCTGTGGTACTGCCCACCACAGCCTACAACCTCCGTCTCAGGCCTCCGCCCGTTAGAGATATGTTACAAGCTGGTGTCATTGTAGCGCTCGGCTCTGACTTCAATCCCAATGCTCACTGCCTCGCTATGGTAAGATTTGTTTTATCACACGCTTCATCAAATATACCTGAAGAACAGGGCTGACAGTAACAGTAACAGTAACAGCTCAAACAAGTCTATTAAACCACGAGAGGAACGTTCAAGTCTATAATAAATGCATTAATGGTCGCATGAGTCACCCCTCTTTTGGGATTCATAAATAGGCCTAAAATTTAGTGTGTGATTTATGTATAATCTTTTCTTAAAGGCTTTGGTTACTCCCGGGGCCAATTGGCAATATCACCACCATGCTTGGGCCTGCATGGACAGACAAAGGGGGGTGCATGGTATTTGTCCAAAATTGTTGCATCTACTGTGCCATCTGTAGTTTTTCCCAACGTATCATTATGTACAATTTGAAATTAATGCAGAAACTGGGTAGGGATCATGATTACTGTTGCAGTTGACTGACATGAGGTAGGCCTATGTGGCGAAAGATTGGCGATTAGTTGCAGCTCATACTAATGATTGTAAGGAGGACTGTTTTGTCTCAGCTACTTTGTGAACTATTTACGAGGTAAAAACCAAATATAGAACTAAATTAGAGAGCGTCCGACGACGACCTGGGATGGGGAAAAAAAGGAGGGTGGGGGGTAGGACGTTAATGTACCATCCCGACCCTGGAGGTTCGGTTTCTAGTGTTGTAAAAAATGCAAAACTCCGATTGATCCGTTACTCTTTGGTTGGGTTTGCCCCCGTCTGCCTAACCAATCGAGCGGAGTTGAGGCCTGGGGCAGTCCCAACAGGAGCTTACCTCCAACGTGTCACTCGTGGCCCTATAGTGGGAGCTATTTGGGTTTGAGTTGGAAGGGGGTGAGTGGATTCTTCGGAGTGCATTAAGAGCTTTGGCTCGTCGTTGTGAAGTAATGTCTTAGACATTGTAAATTTTGAGAAGTCATATGATTACCAGTTGTGTTGCACCAATTTATTGGATCATATCGTTTGGTATAGATTTCTGATTACCTACAGAGCTGAGCTTTGGTAGTGAGCTTACCAGGTTCAAATATTTGATCACTTCGTTGGGTAGCCGATAGAATGAACTACAGAGTAGAGATTATGTATTCTGCATCATCTAGAATAACTCGTTCAAATGTTATCTAAAATGAAACATTTCTAAGCGTATGCTGTTGCCGTTGAAGACCTTAGATCTAAAATTACTTAATTCCCAGAATACCCCTTTTGAGATGATCCACTTCAAATATTCTTTTTGACTACCTATAAAATTGTAATAATTATTTTTTTGGCTTATTTAAATAATGGACTTTGGTAAATTTTAATGTGTTCAAATGTATGCAGTTCACTTGGCTAAAATATATAAGAAAAGGCGACAGTTTAGGTTGATTTTGACAAAAATGTGGATCTTTAGTACTTTAACTTTCAGCACTAGGGTCTTCTAAATACTACTATTTTTAGGATAAAACGGGCCATTCAGGAAATGAAACTAGAAACTTTTTTGTTTTATAATATAAAAGTTGCTTCACTGAATTTTAAAAAAAAATAAATTATAAAATTTAAAAAAATTAATGAATATGAAAGTAGCCAAACTAAAACCGGTATTGACAGTGACATTCTCATCAAACTTGTATCTCTAAATGTTAATGACTTGCTTTTTTTTCCTTTAAAATATTTTTAATGCAAAAAAAAAAAAAAAAGAAAAAAGCCTGAAAGATTATTAACGAAATGAACTTCATTGGAAAAAAGTAATGGCTTTATTTTATAAAGAAGGTTTTTGAAACTCTAATTTTTTTTTCCTTTAAAAAATTTTTAAAGAAAAAAAAAAAAAAAAAAGAAAAAAGCCTGAAAGATTATTAACGAAATGAACTTCATTGGAAAAAAGTAATGGCTTTATTTTATAAAGAAGGTTTTTGAAACTCTAACAGCCTCTTGTCATGAACCTGGCTTGTGTGACGCTTAAGATGTCAATGCCTGAAGCACTTGCTGCTGCTACACTTAATGCTGCCCATGCCCTGGGCAGGTCGCACAGCCACGGGTCAATTGAGCTTGGAAAAGTTGGCAACTTGATCCTTGTGGAAGCACCCAGGTGAATGTTATGCGTCAATATGTGTCACTGGCATGGGGTGAATGTCGTGTGTAAATATGTGTCAGAGCCCTGGTTGAATGCCATGTGTAAATATGAGTCGCAGCCATGCGTGAATGGCATGTGTAAATTAGGTGTCATTGACATGGGTGAATGCCCAGTGTAAATATGTGTCATAGACATGGGTGAATGCCATGTGTAAATATGAATCACAGCCATGGCTGAATGCCATGTGCAAATATGTGTCACAGACATGGGCAAATGTCATGTGTAAATATGATTCACAGCCATAGGTGAATGCCATGTGTAAACATGAATCACAGACATGTGTTAATGTGTCACAGCCATGGAGTGAATGTCATGTGTAAATATCAGTCACACATGGGTGAATTTTATGTGCAAATATGAGTCACAACCATGGGTGAATGTCATGTGTAAAAATGAGTCAAAGCCATGGGTGAATGTCATGTGTAAAAATGAGTCAAAGCCATGGGTGAATGTCGTGTGTAAATATAAGTCACAGCCATGGGTAAATGTTATTTGTAAATATTATTCACAGCCATAGGTGAATGTCATGTGTAAATATGTGTCATAGACATGGGTGGGTGAATGTCATATTTAAATACGTGTCACAGACTTGGGTGAATATCATATTTAAATACGTGTCACAGACATGAGATTGTTGAATACTCCTTGATTAAGCAAACCCTCCAACTCCAACCTCCACAAAAAAAAGCCCCCAATAATACTCTGCTAGATAGAGTCAATGGCAATTTAAAAAACTTATGGGGAAAAAAAGCATTACTTAACAGTACTTACAGTACAATTTTTACAGTGTAGGCCTACATTTAAATTCTCATGAAGCTCTTGGCAAACTACAGGATGAGAATACCTGATTTCAAAGGTACCAGTAGTTTTATATTGTTACAGCTAGTAAGAACTGTGATAAAATGAATGGAGGAGTAGATATTTTTGGTGGGTTGCAGAGATATTAAACCTCTCTATTCCGGTACGAACCTAATGTCCAGGAGGATTAAGTTTATTATGGTTATGCTTTTGTGTGTGCTTAATGAGTGATAATGTACCTAGTCCAGGAAACACTAATACATGTATTTCAATAAAATAATATTTATTTTGAACAAGAGAAGAAGTCAGAGATTTATTTTTATCTGGCAGAAACACTATTACATTGGATGGACAAATCAACCAAAATATATATATATATATATTTTTTTAAAAATTATTCTCACAGCTGGGAGCATTTGATCTATCAGATGGGAAGTCACCATGAACTCGTTGGTGCTGTGATATGGCATGGACAACTAGTGTATCAGAAGAAATCTACTGATCACATCATGAACATATAACTTTTAAACAATTGTAAAGGCTTTCACTTAGATAACATGGGGTTTAAAAATAAACATGCTGTTGGTAAATTAAATCTCGAACCAAAATGGGAATGGAATATTATAAATATTTGACTAGGTTTTCAACGACTCAAACAATGGTGCTGCCAGGGGCTCGTGGCCATAACTAAAGAAGAACTTCGGCGCTCCAAGTGGTGTATGGTAGTTCACCAGTTAATAAACTTCTTTTTTTTTTTTTTTTTTTGTTGTTGTTGTCATTAACAATGAATGAATTCTGTTTTAAATGAATGTAACAAAATTGTTCAAATTTTTTTTTTTATTTGTTTTTTTTTTTTTTTTTTTTTTTTTTGTTGTTGTCATTAACAATGAATGAATTCTGTTTTAAATGAATGTAACAAAATTGTTCAAATTTTTTTTGTTATTTGCATCCCAGTTGTAGAGGATTGTTTTTAAATCATATTAAAAATAAATTGTCCTGGTATTGAAATTTTTAAATTCAAGGTATTTTTTAAATAATATCCTTTAGAAAGCAGCCAATTAAATTATTTCCTAATTCCATTAATGCAAATATACATGGATAAAAAATACTATCAATCAACTCTGTTTTTGTTTATATACAAAAAGAGACGTAAATTTTATAAACGTATAATTATAAATAAATACCATACAGAACAAGACCAGATTTGTATCTTTTGAACAATTAACAAGATCAATAAGGCTTCACACATTTTATTGATATTTGTGATTCAGTTAAAATAATTATTCATGATCATAAAATAAAGTAATAAAAATAGGAAACATTTTTAAATAAATTAAAAATACATGTGATTTATGGTGAGTGAACACAGAAATGAACTATTGGCATGCAATGCATATTATGACAATCAACTTTATTCAAACAAGATAGGGCTTAGGAACTTTTTTTTTAAATTTATGGATGTTATTACCAGTACCCAGTACTGTAAGGGTACCTCGCAATGTGTTTGGTGCCAAGATAGCCCTGAACCAGATAACTAACTGTATATGTGTGGTTGAATTTGTTTTTGACAAGGGCCAGTTCAGTAATTAAAACTTTTGTTTAATTAGTTGAAATTGTTCTCCAGTAATGGTTCACGTTTTCTTTAAAAATGTCATTAAACAAAATGAATTAAATCATAACAGATTTACGTGAAACAGTATTGATAATACTCAAAATCAATTTACATTAAAATACACATATTTTGTAAATTTATTGAAAAGCAACATTTCAATTTCAATAGAATATTTACATATTTTGGTGTTATCAAAACCATCAATAGCTGCTTGAAAATGACTGTAAAATCATAATAAGTATTTTAAATATGACAAGGGTAGATAACCCTAGCACTTCATTTATGTATGCTCCTATTATTTTACTACCAGTACTGTCCATAGCATCAGTGCTGCTAAAGTTTCTTCTCCCATAAATTATAAAATTATTACATTTCCCTTGTACATTCAAGACTTGCACCATTGCTAAAACAATCCAATTTTAAAATTATGACAGGGCATTCTATTAGAATTTCTAACTTATTTTTTAGGGCCATTCATGAATGACTTCAGATTTTGTGACAATGGGTGATGAGGGTGTCTAACTTTTGTAACATTGGCGAAAGGGGGGTAAAAGAAATTGGCCACAATACTACAACATCATTTATGGCATTATGGATGGTCAGCGCTTATATAAGGAGCACAATGCTATTCTATTGATGCTTAGCTGTTGTTCTTTAAAGAAGGTGATGAATCTTCCAAAGCGATGAAAGAAAATTGTCAAATTTGATATACCTGGTAAGAGCTATTAAATTAAAAAGTAATAATAATAGCCATAGCATTTCTCAACTAGTTAGAAGCAATCTATTTTATCTTCACACTGAGGGGTAAGGTAATTGATGAAAAAGATTTTGCATACAGGTATGAATGGGAAGGGGTCTTGGCAGAATGTTTACATAAATTTATGCACAAATTTTGCATCAAATATTCTGAAATTCTGAATAAATAACCTAATTATCTAATTAATATAACCAATTGTAAAAGGGTCTAAAAATATCACTACAATGTTTCATAACTATCATGAATGAAATATTTAAATATACCCAACAGTAACATTAAATCTAATGACAACCAACGTTCCCTCTAAGGTTTGCTGGTTCATGTGTTAAATCATACAGTTGTGTGCAAAGTTTTACAGCATCAATTTTGTTGTTTGCAAAATTTTACAGCTCACAAACACAAACTTACAGGGAAATTTGCTGCGCGGATTCTCAAAACTGCTGGGCGGCGTCTGTAAGATTGCTGCGCGGCCACGCAGCTTAAAGGGAACATTGATGACAACTGTATCTTTCCATGATGGGGTGTAATTGGTGACATAATTGATTAGTTCTGCTGAAGGTGGCAAAGATGGGTTGAAAACATTTAATATGGTTTATGGTGACATTTAATTGGTTTGTATGATATCTTTGTCGGGGGAGGAGTGGAGTTTCGATTGGGGAGGGGTTCCAAATATGTACGGTTGCAACAGGACGAAGGGTTATAAAAATATAACCTTTTTTATTCTTGCATAATAATCAGAATGGCTCCTTATGTTAGGGGTAAAATAATTAGGGAGTGGACACATAAATTGATTTATTAACATAATCATGGCATATATATAGTCATTTAAAATTATTTGGGATGAATCTACAGTTTTGATACAGCATCAATTTATTTTTTTTTAAATCATAGAGGAGGGAGGTAAAAAAAAAGAACTAAAAAGTGAAAGTAAGACAGAGAACATTATTAGCATAAAATGCAACTTTTACATGCATGGTACATTTGACATGAATTCCCTAAGCTGTTGAATTTTTTAACTACAGGCAAATTTAAAAGTTATAAATAATTTACGATAAAAAAAACCTTCACAATAATCAAAATATAAATGCATGCAAGTGAAAGATTCAAATTATGAGTTGCTTACTGAAGTATTAGCATAATAGTATATTCTTAAAACTGAATATAACTGAAATATTCCAAAGTCAACTCAATGGATGAATGTTGAATAATTTTTTAGATGCTGATGGCTTTAAAATAAATTCAACAATCATAAATTATTTAATTACCACACTAAAATGGGTATAATATTTTATATGAAACATTTTTTAAGGCATATTATATAGTATTTATTAAGACTAAGAGTAGTGGGTGTTGAGTTTTAACCTCTTATTGACATTTTATTTGAAAAACCTGTTAGCTTATAATTATAAGGAAAGGCTGGCGATGAAGATCCTGTATGAGGAGTTCATATGACTAATAAAAAACTTAACTGTGCGTGAAAAACAGTGATAAATCAGATGCTATCACGCTAAGACACATAATGACTTATGAAAATAAAATAAACTAACTCCTTTCTGGTAGCGGACATGACTCAGACATATCATCACAGTTTGGATACAAGCTTAAATTAGGATTATCTAAATCACCCCTGTCTTTGTGATTTGTGCTTCTTAGATCATGAGAAGGTGGGCCTGTTGTTCTGACACAGGCACATCTTGGCTGTGGGCTTCCTGCTGAGTAATACATTCTTGGCACACCAATCCAATCCCTAACTATACCACCACTGCGTGTTGTGCACCATATTCTGCCTCCATTGGCTTGGCTCCATTCAGAATTACAGGGAGGAAACAACTGTTTATCATTTTCAATTAAATCCTTCTCAAGCAATGCTTTCTTAAGCTGTTTTTTGTACAGTTCCATCAATGGGAGTGCTCTGCCAATTTTATCAAAAAAAGCTCCCTCGACTTTTCCCACTAATTTATAGTCTTTTTCATAAAAGGATTTCCAGTTCTGGAGTGCTAGAATTTCAGATGGTTTCAAATCAGAAATATCATCTGTTAATCCTTCTTTATCGAAATTCCCAGTAACATATGCTTTCGAAGCATCAACGCCAGCAAAAAATTCATAACCACCACCTGGTCCATAATGTTTTCTTCCTTTTGTTACATCAAATACATGACCAACGATTCCTAAATAAACTTTACCATTATTTTCTCCTTTAAATGTGGCCAATTCATCTTTCGTGAATATTTTGTATTGATTAGTATTCGGTGCTTCTTCATGATAATGACTGATGGTAAACACTTTCTTTACTAAATCCCTTGCAAATTTAGGATTGTACAAATATGCACAAATGCAAACAATAATAGCAACAAAGAAAAACAGTTGTCCCTTCATGTTTACTTATAGGCTCAAATGCACACGGAAGCAGGGGCGGAAATAGTATGAATAGACGAAAATTGCGGTGTTCAGGATCAGCAGTACTTTAAAGCCAGAGAAGAAACATATATTTTGCTATATTTTAGATGAATTAAATTTTATGACTCTTCAATTAATTTTCAGCGATATAAAATAAAACATTTCACATTAACAGATACAAGAAAATGATTTAATAGTAATGTATAATGTGTTAAGCTGTTGACAATTATAGGAATAGAAATTAAATCTGGAAGTATGTCGTTATGAGAAAGCGTCAAAATGGCAGCTTTCGGTTTACATCTGGGCACGTGTTCAGCTTGCTTAGCAGTCTATAGGGTAAGAAATTAATTAGCTATTCGCAAAAATATTGAATGAGAAACGAGTCTACCCTTTCAGAAAATATTGCTTCTCGTTAATTACATTATGAAACGGAAGGCTCAGTTTCTACTACAAATGTATGTGAAGCTGCAGGTGCTATTCAAACTTCTATTATTTTTTGTTTGTTTATGCTTAGGCCTTAGGGAAGAGCTGTCGCGTAGGCCCTGCAACTTCTGCGGCTGCAGGGGACCTAATATATTTAACCCTTTGGAGACGGAGCCTTTTCGGGCTGTCTGTGCCACAAAGACGGAGCACTTTCTACAAACTCGGCACTCACATTGCTAAAAAAAATTATAAAAAGTAAAATATTTATTTTAGACATATATAAACTAGGTCTAGGTAATCTACCACTTGAGCGTCGGCCAAGAAAAAATCCAGCTGGTCCTGTTTGAAGGGCTATTTAAACAACGGTAATCTACCTCTTGAGCGTCGGCCAAGAAAAAATCCAGTTGTTCCGCTTGGAAGGTGTGAATTGTAAAAAAAATGTGCTAATTATTTAAATTATTTTAAGAAGAAAAAATAATTTTCAATAAACTATCTAACTATGCTGATTTCATAAATTGAAAAATGGAAATTTTGCAAAAATAAGAATTGATTTAAAAAATAAATTAAACGAATTGTCATATTGATATAACATTGCTCCCGACCTTGCCACCAATTTAACACAATTTTATAATAATATGTCACAATATGTGAACTATTCCCAAGTTCTTAGTGGTTGAAAAATGTACTAGAACTTCCTATAGTATAGCCTATAGCCTCATTAGAAATTCTAGGAAATTTTGCTTGAATAGTATGTGATCAAAGAAAAAGTGACATATTTTACTTATAGTTTCAGGTACATTAGTAAATTTGCTGTGGCACACCTTGCAATCGTTTCACGGCAGACAGTTGTGCTGCGGCACACCGGTTGTGGAGCTCTGTTTTAGAGTATCCCAAAAAAATTTTTAAAGTAAGAAAAGAAATAATAAAAAAATAAGCCCACTGACGCCACTGTTGTTTAAAAACCGCTTCGTCATGTGATGTATTGTAGTAGAGCTCCTATTTAATTACTAACTTCAGGGAGACAAATCAAATCAATTGATGATTGAGTTTGTTTAACTTTGTTTTTCAGGATGGGAAGACTAATGTTATTGCAAATGACCTTGGAGACCGTGTTACCCCAGCTGTTGTTGCATTTACAGATAATGAAATAGTAAGTAATATAGCACTATAACAACATAACAAATGATATACGTTTTTTTGGAAATAAATTTTCTTCAGCAAAAATTTTGATAAACCTTGATTTTACACCATAGTAGTAAGTTTTACTAATCTATTTAATTATGATATCTAATTTATTTTTTTGAAAACAATGTTCACTATTTTCAGTGTGTTGGAGCAGCTGCTAAGCAAGAAATAATTCGTAATGCAACAAACACAGTTTGTCATGTCAAGCGCCTTGTTGGATGCTCCATTGATGACCCCCAAGTCAAGGAATATATTGATACCTCAAGTGTTCATGTTAGTTGAAATTTTACCTACTTAACTCCACATTTTCACGATTTTTACATATTTGTTCATTAACATGTTTGGTGTATGCGGGTAGCTGTAAAGTAACTGGCTTGATTACAGATATTTTTTTGTAGACATGACAATTTTTTAATTTCATTTAATATCTCAGTGTTTCAATTCATCATCTGTCTCACTGAAATTAATATTATTCTAGTTTGCAGTCACCAGTCAGACTTGGCTGACTCCCAGAATAATAATACAATTTTAAAAAAAAAAACATTTGTTCACATTCCTAAACAAATACACCTATACAAAGACAATGTTATATGACTATGGCAAATGGTTACCCACTCAGGTCTTACCTCCTGCCCAGAAAAATAGCTGTCGGGGGGGGGGGGGGCGTCAATCCTATCTAATTCAATTCTGATTCCACTTTGTAGAGAGGCAGGCAGGACTGACACAAATCTAATTTGATTTTGTAGACAATTGATTAAAAAATGGCTGATTCTAATTTTTGTTTTCTCTGTCTTAGGTGGTAAAAGATACAGGAATGCCATTGTTTGAAGTTGAACAAAAGGGCAAGACAATCAGATACAGTCCCAGTCAAATTATGGAACTCATTTACAAGAAGTTATTGGGTATATTGCTCTTACTGTTTTTAAGCAACAATATCATTGTTTAAATGTATCATGGTTTATGGTGTAATAGGCTTGATAATTGAACACATTTATAGTTTAATAACCGTGTAGCTTACATTGCTCAACCTGATAATCTTTCCGTTAGTACACTTTATTTCAGACATAATACTTTAAAGTATTTTTAAAAATTCATAGCCACTTTTCTCCACTAATGATTTTCTTAACATTAAGACAAAAAGTTGGATTACCTGCTAAAATTCATTTAACTTGATATAATTTTTCATGTCTCTTTCTAGAAACTGCACAAAGCCATGGCGGAAGTGGTATTCAGGATGCTGTATTAGCAGTACCCCCAGATTTTGACATGAAGCAAAGAAATATTGTCAGGTGCCCATTTATTTTAACTGTCAAAGCCATTAAACCACTGCCAGTTTGTTTTAATATATTTTATAGTCTCTTAAATATAAAATACAAAATTTTGAGCAATTTAAATGTATTCTTTAAATCAGATCCTAACATATTTCCATATGCACTAATAAATATTTGTATACATTTTGTAAAGTACAGGTACTCGAATTTAAAAAATTGTTTGAAAGAACTGGGATTTGTTGAGTCTAACACTAAATAATAAAACTAAAATTATGTGCCTGGCTTACATGAACAGGACTGTTAACACTTCTGGTACCGACCTAATTTTTGCTATGTATAGCCTCAGTACCTGCTATTATTTTGCTAATTATTCCCTGTTGCCTAGACATTATTTTGGAATGAGCTAAAATTTTATAGGTTTGCAAATTATTTTGTAACGTTTTTGTTTTAAACAATTGATAATAACATGTAGAGAATTCTCTGTTCAGAAATGGATTAGGGTGTTACAAGTACTAATGTGTTTTGTTCAAACTTTTCATTGGCATTGTCACGTTAGGAGATTGTGTGGCTAGCACAGTGCCCAGTAAATCTTACTAAATCAATATCTACGTTGGCACTAGTCTAAAACCTGTCAAACCTACAGGCTCCGTAGGCATAAATTTTGAGCTATAGTTGACCTATTTCATTAAAAAAAATTCAGCCCCCTCTCCCTCATCAGAATCATCTAATTCCAATTAATGCTCAATAATAAGTTTCAGAACAAAATGTTTCACCAAGGGGGGGCATAAGTCGTCATCAACAATAGCGCTAGGTAGTTCCATGGAAACAACAAATACAGATCAGCACAAAAAAACTCAGTAATTGGTTAATTTTCATTATTTAAAGGCAAAATAAAATTCGGCTATTCCCCTAAGGAATAAACATTCTGCCCGAGACTAAGGTGAAAGATTATATCCTCGTTTTTGTGTTTGTATTAGATACCCCCTTATGTGGCAAAAAGGCGCGCTTGGGCTAAGGGGAAAAAATTGGCTGGTGAAAAAAAGAAGTGCTTGGGAAAAAGCACGTCACTGCAAAGAGTACTGTAAGGGTTAAAATGAATCAGAAGTTTATTCAAATCATAGGGTCAACTGATAAAAATATCAAAAGATTGTAACAAGCCATAGTTGCAAAAGATACTTCAAGTCATTTAAGATTATTCGACTTATGAGTATCTACTTCCTTTTTTTTTTTTTTCTTTGAGCCCTTGCTATTTGAATTTTGCAGGCCATTTTATCCAACTGCTAGAATGTTAAAAATATTTTTTGTAAAATATGAAGTGACCTCTGTTCAGTATTGCTTCTTTATATTTATTTTTTTTACCTTTGTAGACCGTCCTATTTACTGTTTTATGGGTCTTAAAATTGGCTTTGGACAACAGAAATAGACTGTTAAGATTATTTCTGTCATACAATAAAAAGGGAAATTTAGCTCTTTAAATACCATGATTAATAATAAAAAAACAAAACAATTTTTTATCATTATTTTGTAAAAAAAAAGCTAGGTCACATCTCATATTTCTCCATCATTTATTAGAGATAATTTTCTTTACAAAAGTTTGAAAAGCAATTTTTCAAACTGACTCTCTAATCTTAAAAAATCCAAATTTGTAGCGAGGCTGCCAAACGAGCCGGCTTCAACATTCTTCGAGTCATCAATGAACCATCTGCAGCGATGTTAGCTTTTGATGTAGGTCAGCTTGATCAGACGGAACATTTGTAAGTTTTATTTATCTTTCTTCCTTCTATTAATATAGGGGTCAAACTTGCTCTATAACTGTTGAACTAAAATGATTCAGCATTATGTCATGTGATATGTAACTGAATACTATTTAAAGTACCTGACAGCTTTAAAAATCCTATCAACTTCATTATTGATACTATTTATACTGTTCGCTTGGGGTCTTGTCTGATTTTCCTTCTTCTCTTTCAATTTCCCATCATTCAGCAAAGCTCTTGTGTATCGCCTTGGGGGCACTTCCCATGAAGCTGTAGTATTTGATGTTGAACAAGGGATGTACAGGATTGTTGCTGAAGTTGCTGACTACCAGTTTGGTGGTGACAAATTTACTGAAGTTTTACAACAATTTTTAACTTCAGAATTTAACAGGTAGATTTATTAAAAACTAGAATGAGAGGAACATAAGACATA
The DNA here is from genome assembly GCA_964033795.1 of Lymnaea stagnalis. Classification (NCBI taxonomy): domain Eukaryota; kingdom Metazoa; phylum Mollusca; class Gastropoda; family Lymnaeidae; genus Lymnaea; species Lymnaea stagnalis. The sequence continues at coordinate 555,101 of CAXITT010000321.1, read as the reverse complement.
ATAAAATAAATAATTCTTATCATTATAATATGGTGCAAATAACTGTTATTTTTATAACAACAATAATTATTTAAAATTTTATTAAATTTCTTAAGTAAAAAAAATAGTTTTGGTAATAAATAAGCTGTCCATATTCCCCAACAGGCAATTCCGATGCAATATGTCAGATAATAAAAGATCAGTGAGCAAACTAGGCCTAGCTGCTGAACGTTGTAAACATTCATTGACCACCATGATAACAGCTCAGTGTGCTGTAGATTCATTGTTTGAGGGATGTGACTTCCACTACAATATGAGCAGGTCTGTTGATGGCGCTACAGTTTTATTAGCTCTGCCTCTAAATTAAAATATCAAAAGTCTCAAGCTTTTTTCTTCTTTTTTAATCAAAATTAATCCCCAATAGGCTTTTCTGAGCCAAGTAAATGAGTAATTTCATATCTGTTTCATTTATATATTTTTCCTTCTCCACATAATTTTAGGGCCAGGTTCGACAGTCTCTGTATGCCTTCAATAACAAAGTGCACCAGTCTAATAGAGCAGGCTTTGTTCAAGGCAGGATGTCCTAAGGAGGAAATTGCTAAGGTAACTAATTGACTATTTATCACACAACACAATAGTGTAGAATTGTTCCTGAGCTAAGTTTTGGGTTGTGAAAGTTTGCATGAAAAGCATATTAAGTTAATATACGAATTATAAAGGGTTCTAATTATCTTGGTATTTATCTTTAAAAATGTGTTCTTTCAGGTAATTATCTGTGGTGGGGGTGCAAAGCCACCCTTGGTCAAAAAGGTTATACGAGACTATCTTCCGTCATCTACTTTCCTCAACTCAGTGCCTGAAGATGAAATTATTGCCATTGGAGCAGCTAAAGAGGTATGTTCCTTGAGTGTAGACTATATGAGCACTCAATCAAATACACTTGAGCAATCGAGTTTCTATTGTAGTATAAAACAAAACATTTAATTTCGACAAAATAGTGTAAGATGACATTCCCTGCATGGTATATATGATCATAATGTTCTGACTTGTTCTCTATCAGGCTGCTCTACTTGTGGGGGGCAATGATGCTGACAATGTGAGAATTGGAAATGACACTTCCAGTATAAATTTCAAAATTTTGCCAAAATGTATATCTATTCGGGTAAGGATGCAGTGCGATTAAGTCCTCTCAATTATTTGTGTTTAATTTTCAACATTTTTACTTCTGTTTCGTTTTGAAAACTGCTTTGTGTTAATATGTTTACTAATCTCTGAGTGGTCAACCCAGATTTTTAAAGTTGAGCTAAAGTCACCTCCGTCAAATTTAATATGATTACAGAGCAGTTCAGAGGAGTTGGAAGTTGTTATTCCTCAGCACAGTCTGGTGCCGTGTCGCAGACAACATACTTTGACCCTTGACGCACATCAGACTGCTGTTTTACTGGAAATTTATCAGGGTGATGAACCAGCTTCTTTGGAAACATCGCAGCTTTTGGCCAAGGTTTGTTGTGCAGTGGCAGAATATTATTTTTAAAACGACAATTTGAGAACAGCTTAATTGTTAAAACTTATCTATCTTGGGTGCTCTTTATAGGAATTGAATGTCTTGTAGTTATTAAAGTTTTTGGTTGGTTTTTTTTTACTAGCTTTAATTTTATATTTACAACATCATTACATCATTGTCATATGATAGAATCAATGAGCCAATGAGGATTTATCGATATTCTTGTCTGGTTTTTTTTTTGGTTTTTTTTAAACATTTTTTTTTTTAAATTTTGATTTCTTACTCTGTTTACAGTTGGTCATGCGAGACTTACCTCCGGGATCCTCCATAAAATCTAACTTCCATTTGAAGCGGTAAAGTTTTTCTTGTTTTCTATTAATATTTGTACATATTTTATTGTCTTACTTTCTTAATCATACATGTCATGTGATTAAAGTTAAATTAATCTGTGGTTGTGGGCAATTGGCACCATAATATAATATAAGTTTTTAATTTTTAGTTCATCTGGGCTCTTTCCCCTTCATGAATTTTCTTGGTGGGGAAACATGGGACTGAACCAAAAATCTGTAACTTGAGCCATAAAAATATACCTGTCAATATAACAACAGTAATAATAGATTGTTAAACTCAGAAGACAAACTTACGTATCTTTTTTTAATTAAATAAATATTTTATTTTTAGCATTCAAAAACTTATTAATGTTCACCTGAATCCTTTCCTGCTCTTATCTCCTATAGTGTATTTTATAGTGTATCCCTTTCGATTATCGTTGGTCACTATTTAATTGTAAATGTACACAACTAGTATCAAACATACAACTAGTATAAAAAAAACTCTTTCAAAATTCAATGAAAACCCTAGCAAACAATGACATTTGAATACAGGAAATTTAATTTTTTTAAAGACTTTAAACAATACACTCAAGACACATTGCTTTAAAGTCTACTATTCCAACTCATTCTCACCCCCACTCTGACTGATAAATAATGCTCGATGGTGCTGGGTGCCATTCGTGGCTAGACAGGGGTCAGTAGTACTTGGGTGGGCGAGGTCAATATTTTTACACAGCTGTTTATGTCACACTTCTGTTTTTTTTCATTTTGCTAATGTTCATGTGAGGCTAGCCCCAGGCTGGAGTATAGCGCTATAGAAGACCACTTTAATTTTAATAATAGTAAATGTCAACTGATTAGAACTTTTGTCCACAGGGAAGGGGACCTTCACATCACCTGTCATGAGGTGACATCAGATAAGAGTGAGAGTATCAACATCCCCTGCCATTGACGATTGTCTGCATTGTAGCTCCTATGTACAGTCTTGCATTGTGATATCTGTACCAAAAGCTCCGGATACTTAAATTGTCCTTTATCAGATGCTTCCATCATGAACAGAATTTAGGTTACACTATTTTTAGAAAGAATATTATTTACTACTGTTAAGAACAGGATGTGTGGAATACAAAGTTAATAAGTGGGAGAGACTACAAAGTTAGAAAAATGGAAATGAGCGAAACAAAGTATGGGAAAACAGGAAAAAAATAATGCAATAAAACAACAGACCAAATGTGTTCAGTGAACAAACATCAGTAAAAACAGATTTCAATAAAAATAACACTTAGCTGAAGTGTAGTATCTGAAGTGTCTGAAAGGTTGCTCTTCTTCCCAGGATTTCCCATTCTTTTTTTCTCTCATTCCCATAGAATACAAGGGAGAGCATTAGAAATTGTAAATGAGGTATTTCAACATTAATCTTTAAATGTAATTTTTTAAAATTAATGTGAAGGATTGAACTGTTGAATTGCAATGGCAGACTGGTGTTTTAAAATGTGAACAGTTTAGGAACTGTGTGTGTTTTTATATCTCTTCGATGACTTAACAATCAAAGAAAGTTGCTGATACAAAATATAATTCTTTATTGAATTAGCTAGTGGGTTTGTATGTGGAAACTATATTGCTGTACAACAGTTATTTATCTAGCATTTAAAGTACCGGTAGTTAAAGAGAATAAAAGCCTTCCACATGCATTAAAGTTTCTATAGATATTTATTATTATACATTTGTAAAAGGATTCGTTGTCACAAATATTATTTGTAGTTTAGATGGTCTGCATAAAGGATTAATTTTTTAAGGATAACCTGTCACAGACCAAATCTCTTTTTTATCAGTCAACTTTCTTCACAGTTATTTGTCTTAGCTTAAATCAACAGGCTGACCTTAATCTTGACTTGCTCATTGCAATGCATCAATAGTTCATTTTAATCTCATTGCAGAGAATAAAATTGTATCTAAAAAATGCCTTGATCTGAGAAGAATGCAATGAAGATATCACTTTTCATCTTTACCCTAGGATGATTCCTATTCCAACATCACTTGTTTTCAGCATTTTTGTGTGCATCACCTCTGTTACAAAAAAAGAATATCACATCCGCCAATGTAATAGTCATTGCATCATGTTTTGAATGACGGATTATGTTGTGCATCTCTACAAGGCATCTCAAACAGTTTGCTTTTGGAGTCCACGAGCCTTCACAAACATGGGATACATTAAGATATAAGACTAGGAATAAGGACTAGTAATATTCATATAATGTTGACCTGAAAGGAATAACCATTTTGTTAACATGATTTTTTTCATGACTTTCTGCCAATTTTTTGGGTGTGTGTGTGGGTGGGTTTTATAAGCCATTACTCTCATGTAATTTGTTTGAGAAAATAAATGACACATGTTGATATATTCTTATCATTCATTTTGCAACCTATCACATGTTGAATTCATCTTTTGTCCATTTCATCAAGGGTCCCTTCTAAATGTATCAGTGATGCCAGCCACACGCTAGGTGTGTCACGTGTTAGAAACCTCCTGTTATTATCAGTATGAAATATAACGTACAGAGTACCCCGTATGTTTGGTCATTTATTGGAGCACTGCATGTGCTGTGTTCATAAAATATGTATCATTTTATCAAGTAATATAACAAGATATCCCACTTTGAATGGGGCAGTAAATATTTGACATTTCCATATTATTTTAAAACAATTTCTTGAATAATTCAACTCAAGAGGTTGGAGTTTAAGCCATCAGTGTCAGGTTTAATACAATGGATAATTAGATCAGATTCAAATGAAGGGAAACACTTCTAAACAAGTCAATTAATCATGTACGCATGTCTCATTCCATGTATTGGAGACCTAATGCAGTCAATCCTGAACGTACGTCTCAATCCATATATGGGAGACCTAATGCAGTTAATCCTGTACGTACATCTCATTCCATGTACGGGAGACCTAAAGGGTTATAAGAGCCAGTGCCCCCCAGGTCATGGGTAGCTTTTATTTTCATATAAGTCTTGTAGTCCAATTTGAGACCCATCAGCTCAGCAAGGTTCTTGGCCCTCTTGTACACTGAAGATAAAATAAGATATCTGTAGGGATAAGTGGATCATGTCAACTGCAGGATCGGAAACAACATCCTTATCTTTCAAATGTAAATAAATGTTGGATTTCTCAGACTTCTGTGAAGTCTCTGAGTTTGCTATTTGTACACATGGCACAGAGTTAAATACACATGATTTGAGCAATTATGTTTAATGGTAATCTGACTAATAAACATGTTTGTAATGTTCCATGTACAAGTTTTTAAAACCTAAAAATGTAAATACTTTCATTAGAAAAATGCTGTGAAAATCTACTGTAAATCTGTTAAGAAATACACAACTGTGTCCCATCCCATTGTGTCATCCCTGGTATGTTCAGTGACACAACTGTGTCCCATCCCAATGTGTCATTGAGATTGACACAACTGTGTCCCAGTAAGGGAGGTAATACTTACTTGGATCTTCAAAAAAGGATGAGATAATGTTCATGAGACCCGGACAGGGTCGGCAACTCTCCTTCAAGTTGTAGCAGCAGAACTTGCAGGCTATTTGACAGCAGCAACAACAGATGATGAGTAGGAAGGAGAGGCCACAAGCCATGAAGATGACCCTCATGAAGACTGCCTGCCAGTTCTGTCCCAGCTTATCCCACAATGTCAATTCTTTATCCGTGCCATCCTAGGACCCAGTAATCATAGACAATGTTTGCATTTGAAAGATTCATAATACCAGTAATTAATATTTTCACAATGTCTTGAAATCTGACACTGTCACACACTGTCAGTGACAGAATGGAAACTTTAATGCATGAACAGAAATGATAATTTCAAGTAGAATAGCTGTATTTTAAAAAGGAAAATTTTAAATCTCTATCAATGTCTTTTCGAATCGCATGATAATATTTAGGGTACTACTTAGTTCTATATTAACTAATCATGACGTGTGGTAGCTAAATAGAATAACATAATAAAAACACATTTTTAAATTAGCTAAATTCCTGGATTTAAATTTTTTTAAATGAATTTAAAGAGGGACGTGAACACAGACATTTACTATTTCCTCCGTTAAACGAGTGCTTCATAGTAGTAGTAGTAGTAGTACCGGTACTGTATTAAGAGATTTGTAGTACAGTACCGGTACCTAAATAATTGATGCAAAGTGTATTACCTACACATCAGTAAGGGAAAGAATTCAGAGAGTGAAAAATGGTTACGAGCAGACTTCCGTTGCGTTATCTCTTCTATACACAATTTTTATCTCTCATCAAAATCATGCCTGATAGAACCAAAGCACATCAAAATCATATGTGATAGAACCAGCTCACATCAAATCACACGGGATAGAGCCAACGCACATCAAAATCATATGGATAGAACAAACTAACATCAAAATCATACATTATAGAACCAACGCACATCAAAATAATACATGATAGAACCAACTCACATCAAAATCATACGTGATAGAACAAACTCACATCAAAATCATACATGATAGAATCAATGCATATCAAAATCATATGTGATAGAACCAATGCATATCAAAATCATATGTGATAGAACCAATGCATATCAAAATCATATGTGATAGAACCAATGCATATCAAAATCATATGTGATAGAACCAATGCATATCAAAATCATACGTGATAGAACCAATGCATATCAAAATCATATGTGATCGAACCAACTCACATCAAAATCATACGTGATAGAACCAATGCACATCAAAATTATACGTGATAGAACAAACTCGCATCAAAATCATACGTGATAGAACCAACTCACATCAAAATCATACGTGATAGAACCAACACACATCAAAATCATATGTGATAGAACAAACTCACATCAAAATCATATGTGATAGAACAAACTCACATCAAAATCATACGTGATAGAACCAATGCATATCAAAATCATATGTGATCGAACCAACTCACATCAAAATCATATGTGATAGAACCAACACACATCAAAATCATATGTGATAGAACAAACTCACATCAAAATCATACATGATAGAACAAACTCGCATCAAAATCATACGTGATAGAACAAACTCACATCAAAATCATACGTGATAGAACCAATTCATATCAAAATCATATGTGATAGAACCAATGCATATCAAAATCATATGTGATAGAACCAATGCATATCAAAATCATATGTGATAGAACCAATGCATATCAAAATCTTATGTGATAGAACCAATGCATATCAAAATCATATGTGATAGAACCAATGCATATCAAAATCATATGTGATAGAACCAATGCATATCAAAATCATATGTGATAGAACCAATGCATATCAAAATCATATGTGATAGAACCAATGCATATCAAAATCATATGTGATCAAACCAACTCACATCAAAATCATACCTGATAGAACCAACACACATCAAAATCATATGTGATAGAACAAACTCACATCAAAATCATACATGATAGAACAAACTCGCATCAAAATCATACGTGATAGAACAAACTCACATCAAAATCATACGTGATAGAACCAATGCATATCAAAATCATATGTGATAGAACCAATGCATATCAAAATCATATGTGATAGAACCAATGCATATCAAAATCATATGTGATAGAACCAATGCATATCAAAATCATACGTGATAGAACCAATGCATATCAAAATCATACGTGATAGAACCAATGCATATCAAAATCATACGTGATAGAACCAATGCATATCAAAATCATATGTGATAGAACCAACTCACATCAAAATCATACGTGATAGAACCAACGCACATCAAAATCATATGTGATAGAACCAACGCACATCAAAATCATACGTGATAGAACCAATGCATATCAAAATCATATGTGATAGAACCAACTCACATCAAAATCATACGTGATAGAATCAACGCACATCAAAATCATATGTGATAGAACCAACACACATCAAAATCATACGTGATAGAACCAACGCACATCAAAATCATATGTGATAGAACCAACTCACATCAAAATCATACGCGATAGAACAAACTCACATCAAAATCGTATGTCACAGAACCATCTTTTGGCCATTCATGAGTATCCTCGTAGGCGTAACGTCTCGTCCTGTTTTCATCTCGCAGATTTTCAACCCTCCTCGCCGCCTCGTCGAGGTCACTTGACGTAGTCCCAAGAGGCTGGTGGAGAATTAGTACAGTGCATGCAAGCTTTCAATTACGTCCTATAAAAATAGTTAACTGGGAGTCTTCTTTGAAATGTTATGATCTTTTCAGTTTTATATTTTACACGTTATTTGGGGATTTTTAGACAAAAAATAATAATTGCGAAAGTGAACCGCACATTGTGTTTGCCCACCCTGGTGGCTGAAATGTTGCTGATGTTATAAGCTAAATTATGTGATTTACTTGAATGAACGATTTATTTTAGATACCATATAATGAATGACGCAAAAACTTAAGTTGTAACATTTTTTTTTTTTTAAGTGGAAGAGTAAAAGTAGGCCCTACCCTTTACGTAGAGATTTTAATTGTTAGTTTGACTAAGATTTAAAGTTGTGGAACAACAAGGAATCAAATTAATATTTAATTGTTATTTCAATTTTACTCTCGCAGAAGTTAAAGGAAGTATTTAAAATATAGAGAACTTCAGGTGACTCCCCCCCCCCCCTCCCCCCCCCCCCACCAAAAAAGAAATCAGCTAGGCCTACGTGCTTCCCCTGAAGATATGAAGAAAGAAATCACTGACAACATCATATTAGTTTTCTCATGTTTGCTACCTACATCTAATAGGACGGCCGCCTGCTTCTCTTTCATCAGCAAGACGGTGTGACGAAGATGCTCAACTTTCTGCGTCATATTCAGATGAGCTGTCGGACGTTCGCTCAATTCAAACTGCCATTTATGGGCGGGCAAGGCAAACTTAGAGCTTACTTCTTGGACTGTTAATGGTGAAATGTGCATGGGTAATGAACTAATGAGGAAAGAATTCATGGTCGATGCCTACATCATCAATAATACAAACATTTTCTGAAAAACCACCAACCAAAAAAACCAGCAATAATTTAAAAGATACAGGTAATTAAAAGCTACAAAAATAATTATTTTATTATGGATTAAAAGATTAGGCTACATATTCCCTCTGACTCATCCTAGCTACTTCCCTTGATTAGACAGCTACTACTTAATCTATCATTAGCATTAAAATTATTTCCTTCACTCATGGGCATCCACACGCACGAGGAAAGTGGGAGAGGGCAAATTCTCCTCCCTGGACTTAGCTAACATTTTATCAAAATATTGTGTCACATTGACATTTTGTCAAAATTCTATTATAACCAAATAAATTTCAAACTTATAAAATTTAGCCTATTTACCTGTTCACTCGATCGATTGTTCAGTCATATAGCCTAATATAGCTGCTATAATCTTCTACAACAGTGGTTCTCAACCTCCCTAATGCAGCGACCCCTTTAATGCAGTTCCTCATATTGTGGTGACCCCCAACCATAAAATTATTTTCGTTGCTACTTCATAAATATGTGTTTTCCGATGGTCTTAGGCGACCCCTGCGTAAGGGTCGTTCGACCCTACAAAGGGGTCGCGACCCTCAGGTTGAGAATCGCTGTTCTATAACCTACTAGGCCTATATATCCTACTAAAACGTAAATAGCTATTATATTATAGGCCTACTATAGAGCACTATATCATTTCAATAAATAAATTATGGTCAACTTTGTGTTGGTGAATAGATATTCTATTCAATGACGTCATTTTGTGTTTGTTTACTCTCAAGGGGGTTAGTGGTCAAAAAGCATTCCCCCCCCCAAACCCCCCCCCCTGCGAACACCCATGCCCCCTCCCCTAACAAACACTTCTGCCGACGCCCATGCCTACAGCGGTACGTAAAGCCAACTTTAAGAAACCAAATTATAATTATAATAATAAAAGAAATATCTTCTCGTGGTCAAGAGAATATAGTCAATTTAAAATGACCACCAGTAAGATATCTGCCCCCCTCCCCTCCGGATATCTGAATAATAGATTAGCTATCTAAATGGTGGTCCGTCGACAGGACCACGAGCCTTACGTTACCGGTCTGCACAACATGAAGAGTTATTGTTGCATAAATAGTAGATCTGGAGCCTGTCCCTGGTGCAATTTTGAAACTTGTCTTCCGGTCCGCTAAATCTAAATGTTGGGAAACGCTATAGCTGGCTATAGACCAGGCCTGTGGTACTCAAAATGTAAGGCGGGCCGTAATACTTTATGAAAAACGTGTGCGGGCCAAAAGGAAATAGGGCATGACTTGTTCGGGCAAAAATAAAAAAGGACAGTGGGGAAAGCTATTAAGAAAATAATAAGAATAAAGAATATTTCGTTACTTCGAGGCCCGCAAAGTGGGTGCTGGCGGGCAGCATGGAGTGCATGCCTGATATAAACTATACTTATATCATATTATATGGCCTATTCATTGATTACAGTTGTCTACAATAGATGTTGCACCACGGCTGCTAACATGTAAGGACTGAGGTTATAGTTATAGGCCCAAGTCAGTATATAGTTGTCTAAAGATCTTGCTAACATGTAAATGTAAGGTATAAGGATGTTAGGGTTCACTAGGCCCTAGTTAGTAGGCCTATAGTTGAATATAGACTAAAGATGTTGCACAAAGGCTGCTAACATGTAAGGACGATAGTTATGGGCCCTAGTTAGTATTGTTGTATATAGTCAAACGATGTTGCACCAAGGCGGCTACCATGTAAGGCATAAGGGTGTTAGGGTGAACTAGGTCCTAGTCAGTATAAATGTAGACTATAGATGTGATCCCCTCTCAGTTCCCTCAGCTTCTTAGTATGAAACAGAAGACAGTGGAGTCAGTTAAGCACTGGATGGCTATAAATAAGCTTAAATTGAACGATGAAAAGACCGACCTGATCCCCATTGCTACCACTCAAAAGCTAAACTATATAAATAACACACAAACCCTTACTCTCTCAGGTATACAGATAGAGTTTGCTTAAACAGTGCGAAACCCGAGTGTCTACTTAGACAGAACACTAACTATGGAAAATCAACTTAAACATGCCTTGCAAGGCGATTTTTCTAGAGCTGCGCAGAATTAGTCATATCAGACCTTTCTTAACGTTAGATGCATCAAAGAGGCTGATGTCTGCATTCTTGCTATCAGGCATGGACTTCTGCAATGCTCTTATGGTCGGTCTTCCAGCTATGCTCCTGGATAAAACGCAAATTCGACCATGCTGAGAGAGTTGCATTGGCTGCCGGTCCGCGCTCGCAAAGAGTACAAAATTGCAACTCTGTGCTACCGCTGCTTGCATGACCTGGCACCGTCCTATCTCAAGCGCTACTGACGTCTTATGTACCCATGGGCGCCCGCAGAAAAATTTCCAGGGAGGGGGCAAAAAAAATTGATTAACTTTCCGGGGGGGGGGG
>CAXITT010000321.1:492533-543785 GCA_964033795.1 Lymnaea stagnalis | reverse complement strand
ATGAACGAACGGACAGGACATCAGCTTAGTTACTTTCTCTTTATTTTCTCTTTACTTTAATACATTTTTTGTCTATTTTTGTCTAAAAATTTTTTATCCAATCAATCCAGGGGGGGTGGGGGCAAGTGCCCCACCTTGCCACTGCCTGCGGGCGCCCATGTATGTACCCACTAGAGCAGGGGTCGGAAACCTGCGGCTCTTTTGATGTCAAGATGCGGCTCCCCAGTTCCATGCGCAAATATTAATATTGAAATAAAAATGTAAGTGGCTCTTTAAAAACCGGGAAATTTTATAAATTTTAACTTTTGGCTCTTCCGTCTCAAAAGGTTGCCGATCCCTGCACTAGACAAATCCGCTCATCCGATAGTGGCAAACTCTCGATACCACTTGCTCGCCTTGAGACTTATGAGGGGCGCACTTTCGCATTTCCTAGCCCAACAATTTGGAACACCCTTCCTGTAGCTCTCAGAAGCAGCCAGACACTGGAGTCTTTGAAAACTGATTTGAAGACGTATCTATTTCGCAAACACCTGCTGGTGTGATGTTGTCTATCTAGCTATTATCTTGTAGATGTATATTGGCCTGCGTTGTTTATGGTTGCAAGGTATGAAAGACTTAGAATGGGTTTTCTCGTATGTAGTTTTTGTAATGATACATTTTGTACTTCAATGTGGTATGTAGGGCCTACCGTGCTTCGAGCTTTTGGGGATAAAGCGTGCTTTTCAAATAATCTTATTATTATTATTATGTTGCCCCAAGGCTGCTGCCATGTAAGGGTTTTAGGATGAACATAACTTACTACGATTTTGAAGCAAGAAACACGACATGTAGAGGAAGATCGCCACGTAGTGCCGGCTGTCATACATCGTATAGAACAGTTTGCTAATGATAATTCGAAATAATTATGTCAGTAAGTAGACTAGTTGCTCAAATTGCCTTAAAATTGTATGCCATCGATTTTGTGAAAAATGGTTCGAGGAAACAAGTTGGTGATTAAAAGTCCCCAAACAATACGCGTCAAGTGTGCATGTATTTCAATGGGATTATAGAGGTACATACATGATCGTCAAGTGTGCATGCATTTCAATGGGATTATAGAGGTACATACATGATCGTCAAGTGTGCATGCATTTCAATAGGACTATAGAGGTACATACATGATCGTCAAGTGTGCATGCATTTCAATGGGATTATAGAGGTACATACATGATCGTCAAGTGTGCATGCATTTCAATAGGACTATAGAGATACAGACATGACCGTCAAGTGTGCATGCATGTCAATGGGATTATAGAGGTACATACATGATCGTCAAGTGTGCATGCATTTCAATGGGATTATAGAGGTACATACATGATCGTCAAGTGTGTATGCATTTCAATAGGACTATAGAGATACAGACATGATCGTCAAGTGTGCATGCATTTCAATAGGACTATAGAGGTACAGACATAATCGTCACGTGTGCATGCATTTCAATAGGACTATAGAGGTACAGACATGATCGTCAAGTGTGCATGCATTTCAATAGGATTATAGAGGTACAGACATAATCGTCAAGTGTGCATGCATTTCAATAGGATTATAGAGGTACAGACATAATCGTCAAGTGTGCATGCATTTCAATAGGACTATAGAGATACAGACATGACCGTCAAGTGTGCATGCATGTCAATGGGATTATAGAGGTACATACATGATCGTCAAGTGTGCATGCATTTCAATGGGATTATAGAGGTACATACATGATCGTCAAGTGTGTATGCATTTCAATAGGACTATAGAGATACAGACATGATCGTCAAGTGTGCATGCATTTCAATAGGACTATAGAGGTACAGACATAATCGTCACGTGTGCATGCATTTCAATAGGACTATAGAGGTACAGACATGATCGTCAAGTGTGCATGCATTTCAATAGGATTATAGAGGTACAGACATAATCGTCAAGTGTGCATGCATTTCAATAGGATTATAGAGGTACAGACATAATCGTCAAGTGTGCATGCATTTCAATAGGACTATAGAGGTACAGACATAATCGTCAAGTGTGCATGCATTTCAATAGGATTATAGAGGTACAGACATAATCGTCAAGTGTGCATTCATTTCAATGGGACTATAGAGGTACAGACATAATCGTCAAGTGTGCATTCATTTCAATGGGATTATAGAGGTACAGACATGATTCATCAAGTGTGCATTCATTTCATTAGGACTATAGCGGTAAATAAATTATCGTAAATAAATAAAAAGAGTTTTATTTTCTTTTTAAGCTGCCTCTTTGGGCAGACGTACAATTTAAATACTTGATCGTTACTAAGATTATTGCTTCTACTTCTACTTAAACTGACTGGCGCGGCGGTGGGCTCCAAGAATCATGGCATCTACTACTTCTAGTTGTTGGGTTTTAAGTTTTTGTGTCGTTAAGAAAGTTGACGTCAGTAGTCGACATCCTACAGTCTGTTTCTTGTCAAGCTTGGACTTCGGTCCGGCATGTTCGAAGAGGAGCGCTCTGAACAACCTGGGAAGTCGGTCTGGCCAGGCTCAACCCCCCTCCCCCCACTCAAATGTTCGGAAAAGGGGGGGGGAGGTCTCTGTTGCGTCTCATGCACTTAAGATTACAAAGGTGAAAAAATAAGGGGGAGGGGGGCAGGATCAGGGACCGGTGTTCTTCATGAGCGCCTGGCCTGAGATACAACGCTCGATCCTATTCAGCACCACTTTCGCTTTGCTCTTGTTGGGGATTACCCAATACTTGCTACAATCACCTCACTACTACATATATTGCTAAGAATATACAATCACCTCACAACTTGGTACTGTATATTTATATGCCAAGACAAAAGTCATCTCACTACTTTATTATTTACTTTATATATGCTAAGGCATAGTCATCTCACTACTTTATATATGCTAAGACATACAATCATCCCACTACTATATATAAGCTAAGACATACAAAACAATCATCTCACGACTAACTATATATATATGCTAAGACAATCATCTCACTACTGTGTATATGCTAAGACATAAAATCATCTCACTACTGTGTATATGCTAAGACATACAATCATCTCACTACTGTGTATATCTCACTACTGTGTATATGCTAAGACATAAAATCATCTCACTACTGTGTACATACTAAGACATACAATCATCTCAGTTCTGTGTACATGCTAAGACATACAATTATCTCATGACTGTTAGATGCTAAGACATACAATCATCTCACTACTGTGTATATGCTAAGACATACAATAATCTCACTACTGTATATATGCTTAGACATACAATCATCTCATGACTGTGTATATGCTAAGACATACACTCATCTCACTGCTGTGTATATGCTAAGACATACAATCATCTCACTACTATATATAAGCTAAGACATACAAAACAATCATCTCACGACTAACTATATATATATGCTAAGACAATCATCTCACTACTGTGTATATGCTAAGTCATAAAGCATCTCACTACTGTGTATATGCTAAGACATACAATCATCTCACTACTGTGTATATGCTAAGACATAAAATCATCTCACTACTGTGTATATGCTAAGACATACAATCATCTCACTACTGTGTATATCTCACTACTGTGTATATGCTAAGACATAAAATCATCTCACTACTGTGTACATACTAAGACATACAATCATCTCAGTTCTGTGTACATGCTAAGACATACAATTATCTCATGACTGTTAGATGCTAAGACATACAATCATCTCACTACTGTGTATATGCTAAGACATACAATAATCTCACTACTGTGTATATTGTTATAGAGAGCTTGTTTTTCTCGTGCGTGCCCTCTGATTGACCCCGCATGAGACGCTGTGTTCACAAAGGGGTGTGGCTTAGGTCTTTGAAGTGGCTTGTTTACAGTCGGCTTCCAATTACGCATTGGGTAGATTGTTTTCGGGTAATTTCTGGAATATACTCCTTAACCCGAGAGATGTAAACAACACGTCATAAGCCCTTCTCGAAGCATCTTACTCTACATATATATAAGAGATTGACAGGCACGAGGGGACGGAGATTTTTCACATAGATTTTCTTAACATTACGAGGCGTGTTTTATTCTTTGTGTATTTGTGTGCTCCTACTTATATGTGTTTATTCCGCATTATTTATTGGCATCATTATTTCTAATTGTATTAAGTGTGTACCGGTACGACATCTGCCATACTGTAAGTTGAAGATTGTAATTTTATTTTATTTTATTTTGTAATTATCTTAAGACATAATAAATCTTAATTAATTGTAACTAGAAACTGTTTTGGGTCGTATCTTTAATATTGTTGATTATATGGTATCGTCCTTTGTTAGGCACTGTTTACAACGAGCCAATTAAAATTAAAATAGGAGATTAATTTCTCCCAATACAAGTCAGTGCGTAACAAATTGGGTTGCTCGTCCCGGATATAGCGGACTCCATATTATTATTTTTCTCAAGACCCCAATTCTAACAAATTGGGGGCATCGTCCGCGATAACCGAATCCATATTTTATTCTCATTAGACCCCAATTTTAACAAATTGTGGGATTTTCCGAGGATAATTTTAATCCATAGTTTTTATTACACCAATAATAAATTGAGCGTTTTTTCTGTGGATTTTGACAAACTGTTTACCTTAATACACTCAAACTAATTTGAGATCACGATACCATTTTACGACACCAACAACAGAGCTGGTTACAATTTTTTCATTAGTGTGTGCACTAAGCTTAAATTTTTATAAAAAAATCATTGTTATATTTTGCCTGTGTCAAAATGGATTTTGATATTGAAAACCCATCAGTAGAGGCATTAGACAAATGTTCTAGGAAGGAGCTATTTTCCATTGCTAAAGCTCTAGAAATAAATGTAGCTCATTCGGCCGTAAAAAAGACCATACGAGACATGATCATCATTCACTTTGTGGATGAAGACATGTTATCTGAAGATGAACTTGCCTCAGTCACACAACCGACTGATCCAAGTATGGAGCTCCAACTAAAGCTCAAACAAATGGAACTAGATGCCCAGAGAGAAAAAGAACGTGAGCTTAAACAGCTGGAGCTAGATAAAGAACGTGAGCTTAAACAGCTGGAGCTAAATAAAGAACGTGAGCTGAAACAGCTGGAGCTTGAAGCTCAGAGAGAGAAAGAAGAAAAAGAACGAGAGCTTAAACAGCTGGAGCTAAAAGCTCAGAGAGAGAAAGAAGAAAAAGATAGAGAGCTAACAATAAAGTTAAAACAAATGGAAATAACGGCCAATTTAGGAGCAATGGAAAATAGACTCACGGCTCCAGCCGGTCAGGGTTGCGATGCAATTAAATTTGCAAAAGTAATCCCTAAATTTACAGAAAAAGAGGTTGACCAATATTTTGCGCAGTTTGAGATAACTGCCCAAAATTTTAAAATTCCTGAAACTATGTGGTCCACCTTACTTCAACCAGCCTTGACCGGAAGGGCATCTGAAGTCTTTGTGTCCCTGAATGCGGAACAGCGCGGGGACTATAACCTAGTAAAATCATTAATACTTAAGGCTTATGAATGTGTCCCCGAAGCATACCGTAAAAAGTTTAGGGAACTGTGGAAACGTGATGGCCAGACTCATGTTGAGTTCCTCCGGGAAAAGGAACGGCTCCTGGACAAGTGGCTGCACGCAACCAACACCGAGACAGACTTCAAGAAATTCAAGAACCTCATTCTGATGGAGGAGTTCAAGAACTGTGTTCGTACTGAGGTGCGGATACATATTGCAGACCGTGGCGAAGGTGACGCACATACGGCAGCAGTGTTAGCCGACGACTTCACCATCTCACATCAACTTTCCAAGAATCCATCTGACACCAAAAATGACAGGCACAATAAGACAGCTGTATCAACTTACAGTAAACCTCCACAAAAACCATTCAAGCCCGGTACGAAAGAAATTGGTGCAAAAGACACATGTGCCTACTGTAAAAAAGAAGGACATACGAGGGATGATTGCTGGAAACTCAAGAAGAAAACTGAGAAGACCACACATCCTGGTACACAACACAAAGTCTCCGCTTGTACGTCTCGTCATACATCTGGAAACACATTTTCAAAATTCAAGAGTTTTTGCTCTCCAGATGTCCATACAAACTTCAAAGAGGTTTGTCACGACTCATCAAAGAGTTCCATTATGAACAATAAGGCTAGTTTTACTGACTCCAGCCAAGTTCCTGCTTCGACTGCGAGTTTTATGAGCTTGTCGCCAAGATCCTTTTGCTCCAAGAAGAGGTCTACCTCCAGAGGGCGTTTTACTGAGGACTTGTGTGCAAGTTTTGACGACTCTACCCAGAGTTTTACTTCCTCTACCCTAGCCGAATGTTCTCAAGACTCCAACAAGAGTTTACCTACCAAGGTCCAAAATTCTACATCAGAAACTACTGATGTCATACAAGACTTCATGCCTTTCATATCGGAAGGATTCGTATCACTGCCAGGTGATTTTTCCAGTCTACAACCAATCAAAATCTTACGAGATACAGGTGCTTCACAGTCCTTACTACTTGAGGGTATACTTCCCTTGTCTGAATCTACTGCTACTGGGAGCAACATCCTGTTACGAGGTGTAGAGCTGGGATGCATAGATGTACCTTTACATCTCATCAACCTAAAATCAGACTTAGTCTCCGGACCTGTGGTTGTGGGTGTCCGACCAACATTACCATTGGACGGCATCTCGTTGCTGCTAGGCAATGACTTAGCTGGTGGGAAGGTGATAGCCGAGCCCATCGTTACTCATGAACCTTGTTTAAATGAAAATCAGGAAGAAGATCAAGAATTGTATCCAGCATGTGCTGTGACAAGGGCCATGAGTTCCAAGATCTCCACAAAAGAGATTTCACAAAAAAGCAATAAAATTCTTCCTGAAATTGACCTGGGAAAAACATTTTTTGCAAGTCTAAATGAAGAGGCTAGTAATTACAAGACTCCAACTCGAATGCAACTTATTGAAGAACAGAAGAGTGATCCAGAAATAGTCAAACTTCGAGAGAACGCTTTGACCCAAGAAGAAGCTGAACAATTCCCTATATGTTATTACCTTCAAGATGACATACTTTTGAGAAAATGGCGACCTCCAGACGCAAATGCTGATGAAGAATGGAGGATAGTTCATCAAATAGTAGTTCCTACCCCATTCCGGAACGAAGTCCTGAACTTAGCCCATGACTCACCACTTTCAGGTCATTTGGGAGTAAAGAAGACATATCACAAAATCACGTCGCACTTCTTTTGGCCCAAAATCAAGAAAGATGTGGTTGAATACTGCAGATCATGTCATACTTGTCAGGTTGTAGGGAAACCAAATCAGAAGATACCAGCAGCTCCTCTTCAACCCATTCCAGCATTCGAAGAACCTTTCAGTCGCGTTATTATAGACTGCGTTGGACCTCTGCCAAAGACAAAATCAGGTCACCAATACTTGCTGACAATCATGTGTGCGTCAACAAGGTTCCCAGAAGCTATTCCTCTTCGCAATATCAAGACTCCGAACATCGTCAAAGCCTTGACGAAGTTTTTTACATTGTTTGGTCTTCCGAAGTCTGTACAGTCTGACCAAGGAACCAACTTCAAGGCTGGAATATTCAAACAAGTGATGAACCAGTTGGGCATAGAACACTGCTTGTCGAGTGCATATCATCCTGAGTCACAGGGAGCACTTGAGCGATTCCATCAGACGTTGAAGAACATGATGAGAACCTACTGCCTAGAACAAGAGAAAGACTGGGATGAAGGCATCAACATGCTACTGTTCGCCGCAAGAGAAGCAGTTCAAGAATCACTTGGATTCAGCCCCTTCGAACTGGTGTTTGGCCACACGGTTCGCGGTCCCCTTAAACTTTTAAAAGACACGTGGATGTCATCGGCACCCACGGAAGGACTTCTTGACTATGTCCAAAAATTTAAAACTAAACTTTTTAATGCCGTTAATTTGGCTAAAACACATTTAAAAGATTCACAATCTAAAATGAAAGTTTGGTATGACAAAAAGTCAAAATTCAGACAGTTTGCTTCAGGGGACAAAGTGCTTGTGCTTTTGCCGATACCAGGGCAAGCACTACAAGCTAGATATTTTGGTCCTTATGTTGTTGAGTCCAAAATCAATGATTTAAATTACATTGTGTTAACACCAGATCGTAAAAGAAAGAAACAGTTATGTCACATTAACATGTTAAAAGAATATTTTGATAGAAAATGTGATGATCATTGTCCATCCTCAGAAACAAATGTTAACACAATCTCAACTGTAACTTCAGTACTTAAAGAAAATGTTACTGAAACCTTTGATAGTGTCCCAGAAAAAGTTGGTAATTATAAACTTAAAAATTCAGAAATATTGGCCAACTTAGATAAGAAACTAGGACATTTGTCATTGTCAGAGAAGGATGTTGTTAAGTCTGTTATTGCAGATTTTGTTTTACTCTTCCCTGATGTACCTAATAAAACCAACATTGCTGTACATGATGTTGACATTGGCAATGCAGTTCCGGTCAAGCAACACCCCTATAGGGTCAATCCGGAAAAACTTGAAATAATCCGGTCTGAAATAAAATACATGCTTGAAAATGATATAATTGAACCAAGCTCTAGTAACTGGAGTTCACCATGTATTTTAGTCCCAAAGCCTGACAAAAGTTACAGGTTTTGTACTGACTTCAGGAAAGTGAATGCATTCACAAAGACTGATTCCTTTCCGATTCCAAGGATAGACGATCTTATAGATCGAATAGGTGATGCCAAATATGTAACCAAGATAGACTTACTATCAGGTTATTGGCAGGTTCCTCTATCTGACAGAGCAAAAGAAATCTCTGCTTTTTGTACTCCAGATGGTTTATATCAATATAAAGTAATGCCGTTTGGAATGAAAAATGCCCCAGCTACATTCCAACGTCTTGTAAATAACATTATTGCTGACCAGGAAAATTGCAGCGCCTATATTGATGATGTAATTATTTACAGTCAAGATTTTTCAACTCATGTAAACCAATTAAGATCTCTGTTTAAAAAATTTTTGCAGGCAAATGTAACTGTAAATTTAAATAAATGTGAATTTTGTCATGCAACTGTGGAATATTTAGGTCACATAGTGGGTCAAGGTCATGTAAAGCCTGTTCAAGCTAAGATAAATGCTATTGTATCACTTCCACCACCCACTACTAGAAAACAGTTAATGAGATTTTTGGGAATGGCAGGTTATTATAGAAAATTTTGCAAAAATTTCTCAGTTATTGCTTCTCCTTTAAGTAATATGTTAAAGAAAAATGCAAAATTTCATTGGTCAGATGCTTGTCAGGAAGCATTCGAAAACATTAAAAATATACTTGCTAATGCTCCTGTTCTCATTGCACCAGACTTTAACAAACAGTTTAAATTAGCTGTAGATGCCAGTGATGTTGGCATTGGTGCAGTTCTTTTTCAAGAAGATGACCACAATGTAGATCATCCTGTCTCTTATTTCTCAAAGAAATTCAACTCACATCAGAAAAACTATTCCACTGTAGAAAAGGAATGTTTAGGTTTAATTCTTGCTCTCCAACAATTTGATTTTTATGTCAGTTGTTCTTTACATTCAGTACTTGTTTTTACTGATCACAATCCTTTAACATTTTTGAATAAGATGGTCTCCAAAAATCAAAGATTGTTAAGATGGAGCCTATTTTTACAAGAATATAATTTGGACATCAAACATATTAAAGGCAAAGACAATGTCATTGCAGATACTTTGTCCAGAAATTAATTTTCACTTATGTTATTGTTTATAAGCTGTTAAGAAGTTTTTTGTCTAATATTTTGAGAGTAAGAAATGTACTTTCTTCAATTTTAATGGAAAAAGAATTCCATTTTTGAACAATGAAATTTTTTTCTTTTAAGAGGGGAGGTGTTATAGAGAGCTTGTTTACATCATATTTCTCGTGCGTGCCCTCTGATTGACCCCGCATGAGACGCTGTGTTCACAAAGGGGTGTGGCTTAGGTCTTTGAAGTAGCTTGTTTACAGTCGGCTTCCAATTACGCATTGGGTAGATTGTTTTCGGGTAATTTCTGGAATATACTCCTTAACCCGAGAGATGTAAACAACACGTCATAAGCCCTTCTCGAAGCATCTTACTCTACATATATATAAGAGATTGACAGGCACGAGGGGACGGAGATTTTTCACATAGATTTTCTTAACATTACGAGGCGTGTTTTATTCTTTGTGTATTTGTGTGCTCCTACTTATATGTGTTTATTCCGCATTATTTATTGGCATCATTATTTCTAATTGTATTAAGTGTGTACCGGTACGACATCTGCCATACTGTAAGTTGAAGATTGTAATTTTATTTTATTTTGTAATTATCTTTAGACATAATAAATCTTAATTAATTGTAACTAGAAACTGTTTTGGGTCGTATCTTTAATAATTGTTGATTCTATGGTATCGTCCTTTGTTAGGCACTGTTTACATCGAGCCAAATTAAAATTAAAATAGGAGATTAATTTCTCCCAATACAAGTCAGTGCGTAACAATATGCTTAGACATACAATCATCTCATGACTGTGTATATGCTAAGACATACACTCATCTCACTGCTGTGTATATGCTAAGACATACAATCATCTCACTACTGTGTACATTTTAAGACATACTTACATCTCACTACTGTGTATATGCTAAGACATACAATCATCTGACTACTGTGTATATGCTTGGATATACAATCATCTGACTACTGTGTATATGCTAAGACATACAATCATCTGACTACTGTGTATATGCTAAGCCATAAAATCATCTCATTACTGTATACATGCTAAGACATACAATCATCTCACTACTGCGTACATGCTAAGACATAAGAAGACGTTTCTCCTTGTAACGAGGGGATTGGGGTGGTGTCAGGAAGACACCCCTTCCTCATTGCTGGTCATAAACAGCAATCCATCATTGCTTCATGGTCCTCATTTTCTAACACTAACAGTCCAGGTCCTCATTTTCTAGCACTAATAGTCCAGGTCCTCATTTTCTAACACTAACAGTCCAGGTCCTCATTTTCTAACACTAACAGTCCAGGTCCTCATTTTCTAACACTAACAGTCCAGGTCCTCATTTTCTAGCACTAACAGTCCAGGTCCTCATTATCTAACACTAACAGTCCAACCAAAATGTTATTAAAATTTGAGCAGGTCAAGGTTGTATAAGAAGCTACATATTTAAATAGATTTCAGACACATAGTTGAATCCTAATGCCATTTACAGACGTTGACCTTTACAAATACTGGTACAGTACACACTATAATTGATCCTGACAGCCAGCTTCTTAAACTACTTTAAGTCCTTGTCATTGACACATTTCTCTGGCTGACAGTTCAGTGACTGACTGGGCGGAGAAAAGAAAAGTGCAATACTCAGGTCAGTGACATGCTTGACCAGTGTGGAGCATCGCTGTCAATGAAAAGGCTAATGGTCAACAGAAATACTCATAGATATACCATAGAGGTAGGTCCTTGTTCTGGAACGGTTGGACATCACTTCAAGTAGACATGGGACAACACACATCAACTTGACATTGGACAGCACTTCAACTTGACATTGCACAGCACTTCAACATGACCAACATTATTTTGTTACTAATCAAAACTCTAATATTTTAAAATACACTGAAATAAGTTACAACTAATTTGTATATTTTTTTTTAAAAAAGGGGGTTTATTAAAATAGTCAACATTATGACAAAATGAAACAATTCAAATGAACTAATTCAAGGCATAATTCATGTTTGCATACGTAAGTACCAGTACCAAATCCTCAGTGTCAGCATACTCGCATATCATATGCACACAAGTGCAGTGTCCACTATTAGTCTCCGTGTCCCCCGTGCAAAATGCCCCATCGCATAAACCAGCACCATACCTCCGATGGTAGCAAACTTGTCCATGTACATTCAGCGTGATGTCTTCAAAATTATATTTGTTTTTTTACACATGGTTGCTAACCTACTATAAACCAGCATCTAACCAGTGCTAAACTTTTCTATTTCCCAGATAACCACTATGGATGAGGGGAAAGGCAAGAGTGGCCGAAAGAGAAAACGAAAAAGGGACCACAAAAGAGAAAACGAAAAAGGGACCACAAAAGGGAAAATGAAAAGAGAAGAAGAGTACAGATGGAACGAAATAAAGTACCTGCCAGGAAAATCACAAACCCTCTAGTACGGGCCATACTCAAAAGAGATGGAAAACTCTTAGAGGAGAAAAAAGAAGGCAAAAGATCTCCCCACCAAACAAGAAAGGACAGACAGATGTCCAATAAAAAGAATAAGAATAATAAGAAAGAGAATACCGAAGCGGGTTTAAAAATAATCCAGATAAATATAAATGGATTTAAACCCAAACTGGAAGAGATTCGCGGAATCTTAAAAAAGAATGACATAGACACATGTCTTCTACAGGAGACAAGGCTAAATAAAAAGAAAATAAACACTGAAGGGTACGTCTCATATTACTGTGACTGTGATAAGTGTCCAGGCTTGGCAACCCTGATAAAAGAAACTCTTACAGTAGAAGTCAAAGAACCGACACTCAAACGTCCCAACACAGACACCGTAACAACCACAGTATGGAAGAACGGGCACAAGTTCACCATAATAAATGCGTACTCACCCCCCAAGCTTACAAGCGACCTAGACGACCTTGGCGGCAGTAACTTCAAGAAGCTAGTCCTGGCGGGTGACCTAGATGGGCAGGCCCCTGAATGGGGTTACAAAACACAAAACACGACAGGCAAAGCTATCAAAAACCTACTGGTATCAACCAACTTGATCATGCTGCAAAATGCAAATTCGCCACCCACTTTCCTCCACTCGGGAAATGGGGTAGAGTCCCGACCGGACATCACCATGATATCCAACGACCTAGAAAATAAGTGCACTTGGACCGTAATGGACGATGTCGGGAGCGATCATAAACCCATCAAACTAACCATAAACTTAGAAAGTAATAAAGTGACAAAGGAAAAGAAATGGCACTGGCTATATCGGAAAGCAAACTGGCATGCCTTCCAGAAGATAGCAGACAATAATATCAAGAAAATAAAGAGACAAGGAAGCATAAACATGAAGTACGACAAATGGAGGGCAGTAGTCCTAAGTGCAGCAGGCAGGTCTATCCCCACCGACATAAAAAGGGAACGCCAACACCCCAACTGGAACCACGAACTCATAAGTCTAATCAGAAAAAGACGAACTGCTCGGGCTAGAGCATATCAAAGTCCCCAGATGAGAGCTAAATACAACGATCTCACATCAGAAGTGAGAAAACTCACAAAAAGTCTAAAGAAGAGAAGATGGCATGAAACGTTAAGGTCTCTTGACCTAAAGAAAAGCCCAAGCAAGGCATGGCGACTACTCAAAAATCTGACCAAAGAAGGTCAAAACACCAACCCTAGCCCACTAGAAAAGGCACGTAAATGTGGCAAAGCAAAACAAGTCATAAGTGATTTGGAAAAAGCAGAAATGCTAAACGAACACTTTGTCTCAGTTAATAAAGCAAAAAGATGGTCCAAAGAGGGCAGAGAAATAGATAATGAGAGAAAAAGTGGAGAAGTTGACATCGGCGAAACAGAAGTGGTCATCATGTCCCAGGGTTTCACACTGGGAGAGTTGGATGCGGCAATAGAAAAATGCCAAATTGGTACAGCGCCGGGGCCAGATGGAATATCCCCGGATATGTTAAAGAATCTAAACCCCAAGGCGAAAATCAGCCTATTGAACCTCATCAACCAGACGTGGGAAGAAGGGTCAATCCCTGACGAATGGAGAAGGGCGGCAATTATCCCAATCCAAAAGAAAGGCAAACCACCAAGTAAGGCAGATAGCTACAGGCCCATCTCCTTAACGTCATGCGTCTGCAAATTGGCCGAAAGAATGGTGGGAACCAGGCTCTACTGGTTCTTAGAAAAAAATATGCTGCTGGACGTAAACCAAGGGGGTTTCAGAAAGAAAAGACAAGCAATGGATCAAGTGATCCGCTTTACTCAATCTGCAATAAATGGTTTCCATGAAAGAAAAAGTACGCTTGCTGTCTTTTTAGATCTGAAGCAAGCGTATGATAGAGTCTGGAAAAGTGGCCTACTCGTCAAATTACAGAGCTTAGGAGTCAGTGGAAAAATGTATATGTGGCTGAAGGATTTTCTAAAAAACAGAGTAGCCAAGACCAGAGTGAATAGTTCAGAATCACAATACAAGCCCCTGGAAGAGGGACTCCCACAGGGATCGGCACTAAGTTGCATACTCTTCCTAATTTACATTAATAACTTACCAAAATTAGTCAACTCAGAAAAAGCGCTCTTCGCTGATGACATAGTCATTTGGCAAACCGGCAAAGATGCAGCAGAAATGGAACAGGCACTGCAAAATGACCTAGACAGAATAGCAAAGTTTGCAAACAAATGGAAAATCGAGGTCAATGTCCAAAAAAACAACGTTCACGTTGTTCACCCTATGCAGGAAAATAAAGAAAGTCCCAATAAGCCTAAACTTCAGTGGCAAGCCACTAACCCAAGAAACAAAAGCACGCTACCTGGGCGTAACCCTAGACAGGAAGCTAAACTTTAGCACTTATATAAATGAAATAACCCAAAAGGCCACGCAAAGCCTTGCAATTGTAAAGAAACTGGCCAATACAGAATGGGGTGCCAATGCAGAAACACTACGTGCCCTATACATTGGAGCAGTACGCTCGAAGCTAGAGTACAGTAACATAATCCAGAGTCTCTCCAGTATAACGAGTCAGGCAAAAATTGACCATATCCACAACCAGGCAACAAGGCTGGTGTGTGGTACCATGAAAAGTTCCCCGATAGCAGCGGGAGAAATCATGGGAAATTTAGAACCGCCCCAATACCGAAGGGAAAAAAAACCCTACTGAAAACGTGGGAGCGATTCTGCAGATTTGAAGAAGGAGATCCGCTCCAAGAATTAACAAAGGGGAAATGCCACATGAGGATCCAAAAACCCTCTTGCGTCAGCCTTTGCCAAAAACACAGGAAAAAGGTGTTTCTCCCACAAGAAAGGGAAAAACTTCGAATAACAACGAAAAGAAGCCCAGGTTGCGACCCGGTGATAAATGTCACTATAAAAGATGGCAGCTTTACACCTCTCAAAAAGTCCGAAAAACAAAAGACAATACAGGTATATGTTGATGGCAGCGTAGCGAAAAATAGCAACGCTGGCTATGGCATAAGAATACGAATCCTTGAAGAGACAGAACCAAGGGACTTTGCTGGTACCATCGGCTGGTACAAAAGTCCCACTGAAGCGGAAGTAGAGGCCAGCAGAGTTGGACTAAAAACCGTCAAAAACCTGTTTAAAGACAAAGAAGTAGAGCCAAAGAACATAATACTCTACACTGACAGTCAGCATATGCTGAAAACGATCAAAGAAAACGATCAAAGAAAACGAGCCAAACAAAAATGTGGAAAGAATGATTAGAATCATCAGAAAAATAAAGAGGAGATACGGAAAAGAAGTCCACTTCAAGTGGATAAAGTCCCACACGGGAATAAAGGACCACGATAGCGCGGACCAATGCGCTAAGTTTGGAGCGACAATCCCAAACCCCACAAGACCTCTAACACTCGAGGCAGGGTGTCGAGAAATTAACATAAAATACAAAGAAAAATGGCTGAATGACTGGAAAGAGAACCCGAAGGGAAGGGAAGTGTGGTCTCACCTTAGAGAACCGTGTAAAAAAGATGCATGGTGGCAATTAGACAGGAAGAGACAAAGTATCATAGCCCGTGTCAGAACCGGACACATACAAGATCTTACCTTAAAGAAATTGGTAAATCTGAAGTTGATGCCTGCAGACATTGCAACAAAGAAAGAGAAACCTTAGAACACCTAGCAAAGTGTGTTAACCTAAAGGAGGAAAGACAGAAACTCCTAGGGCAAGACAAATTACCCAGTGCATATGGATGCCTGGCTGAAATAACGAAAATGGCCAACTACTTCCTCTCAGCCATAAAGGAATAATCTGAAACTTTGGACATTTCCTACTGCCAAAGAAAGCCAGCTTTATTGTTTGTGATAGATGGCATTGCTTTCTGACCAACTCATAATTATTTAAGACAAAATGTATTAACTGGATACATTAAAGTATATCACATTTTATTATACCATCATTACAGATACCTCTGGGATCAAGTGCTACAATAACCAAAATCAATATGATTGTATGGGCAAGTTAAAATATTTTCAAAATAAAGTAGATTTAAAAACAAAATATATATACATTAAGGACCAATTATTGTTTATCTTTGGTTCACTATTCAACACTTGTTCTTACTGGGGATACCTACGGTACTTACTACTTACCTGTGTCACATTAATGAATTAATAGGATTTTCACAAGGGCTGTCCATTGATTCAATTTGAAGCCTAGTTTGTTAGGCATTGTTCATTAAGACAGAAAACAAAGGCCACAATTAAGACAATCTTATGCATGCAATGACAACTATTTCATGTCATAGCTTAAGTCCATGTAGATAATCTGTCCAGCCCATCCGTCTCATCAGAGCATTAGCATTTAGTGGGGCATACAAGCTATTTTATTGCATTAGCCTAAAAACTTTACAAGCCATTTATTGTGTTATCATCATGTTCATTTTCTCTTCATAAATTTTAAAATTTACTTTAATAAATTCTGAGCCAGGAAATATAAAAAATGGTGCCATCCCAATCAGCCAGTATATGGCCCAACAATGGTTGGTGCCATCCCAATCAGCCAGTATATGGCCCAACAATGGTTGGTGCCATCCCAATCAGCCAGTATATGGCCCAACAATGGTTGGTGCCATCCCAATCAGCCTGTATATGGCCCAACAATGGTTGGTGCCATCCCAATCAGCCATTATATGGCCCAACTATGGTTGGTGCCATCCCAATCAGCCAGTATATGGCCCAACAATGGTTGGTGCCATACTAATCAGCCAGTATATGGCCCCAACAATGGTTGGTGCCATCCCAATCAGCCAGTATATGGCCCAATAGTAAATGATTTGGTTTGGGCACCTGTTCAGAATGCCTGTCAAAAACCTGAGTTGCCAACTTACAAAAGCAGGCGCTCCTGTTTCAAGACCAAAGAATGCCCACAGCGTCTGTGGATCAACCGTGTTGAGAACACCCTGAAAGTAAGCAACAAGAACCTAATCAACTCATCAGCATCTGTACCTCCCCGTCATGACTCCCAGATAAGAGCCGATGGATGAAGATAAATTGGGGTGCTGTAATGAGTGCATTAATGTGTCAACCATTAATATGAAAACTTATCAAACAACAAAGATTTAGAGTTCCTACATGTTTAGCAAGATTCATTCCACATCTCTTATTTTATTATAGCCAAAATATTAGATTTGTCAAGAACTCTGCTTTTTAAACTTGAAATGAAAACAAAATTAATAAGTGGAATAATCAAATTTTTGTGTGTGGACTTTTCAACCTCAATTTTAACATGCTTGAGGATCTATTAAAAAACTTCACTATAAGAGCTAAGAGGTGCATTGGTTTCTTCTTGTGGCTGGTCATCTTCTGCCGGGTTCATCTCCACTTCACTTTCATCATCAGCATCATCTTCCTCATCATCATCGTTATCATCTTCCTCATCTACAGCAGCTGCCGTCTGATTTTCATTGTCCTCACCTTCATCTTCGCTGTTGGATGTTGTGTTAGACATGGAAGCTTGGGACAAAATTACTTCACCCTGAAAATCAAAGAGAAAATTCAAAAATAAAATTTGTCCCACAAGCAACTGATAACTTCTAAGCTTATTAGCGCACCTAAATTATCAGAATGGCCCCAAGTTTGCAACTGCTGCTAGGTGTTTGGGCAGTTTTCAAGTCTTTTTTTTGTTGGCTCATAAGTAATGTTAGTGTTTCCCCGGCTCATGGAGCACTGGTTATGATAACCAGCCTATCGACTATTCGTAATGCTGCTTGGCCTTTGTCCAAGAGGTAACAGGTTCAATTTATTCATTATCAAAGTTGGTCAGCTATTTTTGGGGAGCAGATAACCTTCAATAAACAACACTCCTTCCAGAAGTCAGCAGTCAGCTGTCAAAAGTCAGCAGTCAGAAGTCAGCAGTCTCATTGGGTGTGCAACTGAAAAGTTGATGTCAACAAAAAATCGCTCTTGTCTTACTAAGTTACAGCTGCTGGATAAAAATCCAAAAGTATAATATTTATATTAATAATTTATAAGCATTTTACGCCGTGAAAGATATTAATCATTCAGAAATTAATTTCTTAACAATTTTTAAATTTTACCAAATAAATCAAAAATGATTTTGTATTTTCACAAAATTTATAAATTCTAATGTTTTTGAAAGTCTTAAAAGGAAGAATGTTTTTCTACTCTATAACGATTGTCCTTAATACAGCCTATTTGACTTAAGTAGAATTTGTGGAAACAAATTCTTTAGAAATAGAATTTCAATGTTGGGTTACCATAAAATATTACAAGGGCTTAAAGAATGATCTCCTACCCTCAGATTTCTGTTCTTCAGATTTCCAACCCAGAATGCATCCTGGCAGTTGTTGAGTGTTAACATCGCCTTCACCCTGAAGACAAGTCCTTCCAGGGCTTTTCTTAACATTGGCACCTGATTGGTTAAGGCAATGTCCTTGTTAATCTGTTCAAATAAAAGTTTGCATGAATATTCCAGATAGAAAATGTTGGCTGGAAACAAGGCCCAGTGCGTTCGTACACAATGCCCAGTGTGTTATTAATGGAATCAATCGCAAGCTTTCTAGTGCTGAGAAGATCAATACTAATAAGAGGAAATAGATTAACAGCTACCTATCTTTATGTACTAAATTTTGGCAAATCTTCTGTTAGTTTCTTTAAAATTCCCCTCTTCTTTTAAAGGTTGCATTGCAGTTGTATTTAGTCTACTACCAATTTCAGTATTAAGCTGAGGTAATCTCAGTAATAATGTATCAATAGAAATAACTTTCAAGAGAAAATTATTGAAGTTCGTACGCATTGACAAATTGAAATTCATACGGTCAGGTAACATAATTTGATTAGCTATGTTGGTGACATTCTTTCTCATTTCCGAATAGCGTTTGATAAAACTCACCTTTGAATGACCGCAGAGATGCTGAAGCATTCTCGTGCTCTGCTGAAGTGAACGTAACAGTTTCTCTACATCTGTGTGATGGCGGCGAAACGTCACGTCCAACAGGGGCATCGCTTGTCTGAGAAAGATCTCCAAAAACTGGCGGCCATATTTGAGTGCCGCTCCAAGGTTGCCTCGGGCGTTGAACACCTTTGTGAGGGACGTGGCGACCTGTAGGACTTTGACGGTCAATGTCCACATCATCAGCCTATCTTCTCTAACGTTTTCTGGGTCATTTTTCTTGCCTGCTGGGATTCTCTTTATGTTTGATATCAGCTCAGTAAGCAACACTTTATAAAAGATGGTGAATGTCTGCCTATGTAACAACAATTGAAAATACTTATTACATAAAATACAATGGGTATTTTGTTGGATGGAGACAAAAAATGACAAATATTTTAGAATGGGCCTGGATTCACAATTCTGTATTTACATGGAACATTATATTTAAGTCTTTGAGTTGATGCAAGTAATACTTGCTCTAATCAATTAATTTAATAATTGTGCTAATCCATAAACTTACCCATGGATACAATATAGCAAATGGATCAACTTACCTATTGAGAGAGACAAAGTCTTCAGAGCATCCATTTTTGTCAAGGTTGACTAGCTCAGCCAGGCCATTTGTCACGTCCTCCAAGGCTTGCAAAGGTTCAGGGTCATACTCCAGATAAGCTTTGATCATCACCTGCAAGTCTTCATTGTGCTTGGCACCTTTCATTCGCTCCCCATCTGGCTTTCGCCAGTCACGACCCAGAAAGGATTTAGCATGGCTGGCTGTTATAATCAAATAATAGTATGTGTTATATACGTAAACAATAAAGCAGCTATTTAAATGGAATTAAAAATACTGCAAGGTAGCTTTTCAGGGTCGCACCTGTTGTTTGATGCAATCACTCACCAATAGTGTTAATTCCAAGCAATAAAAGAGTGTCCAACACAAATAACTTCAAATTATTCATTAATGTATTTAAAGAAAAAAAATTCCTTTGAACAAAATTAAAAAAAAAAAAAAAAAAAAAAAAAAAAAATGCAATCACTCACCAATAGTGTTAATTCCAAGAAATAAAAGAGTGTCCAACACAAATAACTTCAAATTATTCATTAATGTATTTAAAGAAAAAAAATTCCTTTGAACAAAATTAAAAAAAAAAAAAAAAAGGAGTTGAAAAACCTACCCAATTTAGCATTTAGATCATCACTCTGACATCTGTCTGCAAGGACCATGAGAAGTTTAATTAGTGTAGCAGCTGTCTCAGTGTCTGGACTCGTTTCTACCAAGTTACCAAAGTACTTGAAGGCCATTCTTATCAAAGAAATGTAATCATCAATTTCATAAAATATTCTATTATAATGCACAAAAATGGTTTCACTGAGTGAGATGTGTCTGTTGGTCTATGCTGTGTCAAATGTTTCTAACATAATCAGAAATGATGCAAGAGGGAAAAACTTCCCCTATATTGGATTGTTAAAAGCTACGGTATTGAATTATGCCAAATGCATAGAATTTGTGAATTCCTGAAATGTATTTGGCTATTTTGGAACATATCTATGTATATTTTTAAAAATTGATTGGTAATGATTGGGCATTATTGATGGAAATATAGTTGGGCATTATTGATGGAAATATAGTTGGGTATGAGGGATGGGGAGATGGTTGGGTATGAGGGATGGGGAGATGGTTGGGTATGAGGGATGGAAAGATAGTTGGGTATGAGGGATGGGGAGATGGTTGGGTATGAGGGATGGGGAGATAGTTGGGTATAAAGGATGGGGAGATGGTTGGGTATGAGGGATGGTGAGATGATTGGGTATGAGGGATGGGGAGATAGTTTGCTATGAAGGATGGTGAGATGGTTGGGCACGAGGGATGGGGAGATAGTTGGGCATGAGAGAATGGCCAAATATTGAGGAGAAAATCAAGGATAGTTATGGCTGATTTAGTTTTCAATAATTCTATAAAAAAAAAAAATTAAACACAAGTGTAGGGCATCTAATTATAAAGTGGTTAAAAGTACTGGAAATATTAAAAAACCTTGCATTAAATATGATTAAATAATACAAGGTAGAGAAAGGAACAAAACAGGGGAATACTGCCCCAATCTAAAAGATATTAACTTATTCTCTTAACCCTATCCAACTCAACATATTGTATACCATGTCCCCGGAAACTGGTTGGGTTACACCCATAGTTTTCTTTCACAGTAAATGGTTCTCTTCAAAGGCGGGGGACAGATGTCCATGGGCGCCAGACTAATTAAGGGCTCCAAAATGTGCTTTGATATTATTTAATTGATGAAAAAAATGGGTTTGAGAGTTGAAAAAAGAAAGGGAGGCTCTTTAAAATGAATCTTGTCTCCGGGCGCCAACCACTCTAGCCACGCCTCTGGTTCTCTTTATGTTA
Organism: Lymnaea stagnalis; assembly: GCA_964033795.1. Lineage (NCBI taxonomy): Eukaryota > Metazoa > Mollusca > Gastropoda > Lymnaeidae > Lymnaea > Lymnaea stagnalis. The sequence goes on along the minus strand of CAXITT010000321.1, from coordinate 522,173 downwards.
TTTTCTTTATTACTATGTGCCATGATTTAGTTGCCTTCATTGCCTTCAAACCAAACTCCATTCACGGATCACATAGTTTCTCCCACTGAAGCATGTCTTCTGTACATTCATGAAAAAAATAATACAAACAATAGTTGACTGCACGAGCAGGGAAGGTGATAAAGTAAGATCAGACTAATGGCACAGGAATGATCTAAATGAAAGCTTTTATTAGCTGCCTACTACTACTACACACTGGCAATCTTCATCTCAACAGCATTTCAGTGGACTTTTTATTCAGCCATGTTGATGGAAATAACATTTTTAGGGAACATGTTCAATGACAAGATTCAGCAAACTTCAGATTCATACTTTGTTTTGACAACAATGACACTAGATCAATCCTGTATGATAGCTCGTGACATGTTTGATCTAATAATAAGAGATGTATGAGAAGCATTCATGAGTAATTTGGCCAGTTATTATGTTCTTGGAGAGCACATCACAGTAGGTGAGCAACTGCTTGGTTTCAGAGGTCGGTGCAGATTTATTCAATATATGCCAAGCAAGCACGACAAATATGGGATATATATTTTCTGGGCCTGTGACTGTTAATCGACTTCAAACTATCCTCTGAGAGGATGCCCATATCTCGGAAAAGAAAATGCAAGTACCCTGCCAGCAAAGAGAAATGGTGGAACATCCCCCAGAGGCTATGATTTCTCGCACAAGGGACTTGCATGGAAGTGGACGCAATTTCAGAACAGACTATTATTTCATTCCCCTGCTACTTGCAGAACCAATGGCCAAGAACAGACTCACTCAAGTTGGAACAGTGAAACGGAACAAGATGTTCCTACCCAAGGGATTCTAGCAAAAGAAGGCTCTGCCCCTCAACAAATCAGTGTTTTTTTTCAGACTAGAAACAACTTCGTCAAATACCAGAGCTTGAAGCAGAAAGATTGCTCCTGAACACAATCGTCCACATATAGAAAGTGAAACTGACTTCAAGAAACCAGGGATTGTGAACAATAACAACAAAATCAAAGGAGGCATATTCGCCAGGGACCAAATGGTGAAGGTGTTCTCTGTGAATACAAAAAACTTAAAGTAAAAGATGGCCTTTGGTTGTGTTTTTCAACATTTTTGACTTGGCATCAAGAGTGGCATTTAAATATACATATCCGACTAATTCACTGTCTCATGAAGACAACAGACAGTCAATATTGACGTTGCACATTTCTTCACCCTTTCCCAAGGAGAGGCAATCCATCCCAACACACCAAGATATTGTGAGGCAGAACTTCGCCAGTGTTTTGAAATCTCGACAAGCACTTCAAACAGCTGCCCAAAACCACTTCAACTCAGCAAGTTTATTGGACTTATTTGACATAGACCGTTCTGTTTTTGAATGTAAAATCTGTGCAAGTTGAGCCCCTATTTTCCCATGTGTACAAGTGACTGCTTGGAAATGGTTTGTCAAGTTGAATACATGTTATTATTGTTGGTACCCAAATGCATTCAGATTATTTAGTTATTGTCAAAATTTAAAATCTATTTCATGGATGACACAGACTCAAATAACCAAACAAATAACAACCAAACCAAAATGTTCATATGCCAGTTTAGACGGTTTTTTTCTTCTATTAAATTATGCACAAGTAGGTTACACCCAGTTGTTACGGACTCTAGAAAAAAAGTTTAGGGCCCAAAAAAATAAGTCACTTTTGCATGCTTTATACAATTGCATCCAACAAGGTGTTCATTTCTACTACCTTGTGGATTAGGTAGAGTATGAGAAAGATTATTAAAAGGAGACTCGAGATATCAGCAATCAAAGACTGTTGAGTGTATTATACTCAGTTGAGGTAGATGGGGTTAAATGTGTACAAATATCTAAACATTTCAAGTACAGATAATTAAGGAAGAATAAGTGGATCATATTTTTACATTAGTGAATCTTGCAGTGACACAAAAGAACTCAGATCTGAAGATCCACTCATTCTCTTTCCCATCACCATCAACATTTCCTTCAAAAGATCTTTGTTTTCTTCACTATTAAAGCCATTCCATGAGAAAAGTGACAGCACACATTGCAACAAAACATTATAGCAGCTGGCCATTTTGGTTGCCTCCTCTGTGCCTCTGTTGGGACCATCAACCATGCCATCGTTATCAGAGATGAGGGTTTGAAAGAAATTGCAGGCTCTCTCCAAGTGGTCACACAGACAAGGCAGCAATTTGGAAGCCTCTGTGGCTATGTGTGAAGGTGAAAAGTGGTCTAGCATCGAGTAGCCGACATTTTTTGAGGTCCGCACTTTAAAAAATGTCCTACGCTTTGAAGCCGAGGCAATGAGAGAGTGCTTCAGCTTGAGTGCTAAGTCTTCCAGCAAAAAGTGCAGCTCAGCCAGACCTATTTGTAGCTCTTCTGTTGCTCTTGTGTGCATCTCTGAATCTAAAGCTGCTCTGGTGATGATGCCAGCATTGAGAATGTTGAACACTTTGAAATCAAGCTCACGAAAGTACTGCCTGAAATTGGATAAGTCTACAGTTTTTTGGTGGTCGGTCTGAGAGGCAACTTGTGAAGTTGTTGATTGGCGTGTCAGTATGGTGTCATCAATATCCACATCATCTATTGGGTCAATGCTCTTTTTACCCTTCTTTTTCTTGGGGGCTTTTTTCACCTTCTTATCACCGCCTGATGTGGAAGGGCCCGGTAACGGCGTTGTGACAGGCTGGCAATCCACATCGAATATTGCAGTTGGGGGTTGAAAGTCCGGATGTAAGGCCAAGCACTTTTGTAAAATATGATTCAATTCTGTGATCTGTGTTAATCTCATCATCACCTGGAGTTGAAGGAAACAACAGTTTTTAAAAAAAAAGAAAATAGTGCTACTATATTTATAAATATTGAGTTTAACAAAAGGCTACTTTAGATTTCTTTATAACCCTGTGCCCCCTCCCCAGAAGGGTTTTCATAAATTAAAAATGCAGGGATCCCCTTTTGCATATTCCTGAATGTAGTTCTACCACCTACCTAGATGTGCTTATATGAATCCTTTTATTTTATTAGTTACTAAATTTTAAAGTTGTTTTTTCATTTTTAATTAAGATGACTTATTTCAACCATTTTTTAATTGTAATCAGTCCAAATAAGGGACAGGTACAACCCAATGGGGCGTACAGTAAAAAAAATGCTGTAAACATAATTAATATTTCAAATGTGCATTTATGTCGAGAATAAAAATAATCGCTAACTGAATGAAGAAGTAAGTTTATTAGTGATACATCTAGCGGGCCACGATATTTAATATGGCAGATTATCCACCCCTGCAATAAGCATAGGAGACTGATTTTATGTCCATTAACATATTATAGTCTGATAACCACAGCAAGCTGCAATGGGAGAAGGGAAGAGGAGTGCTGGAAACAAACTGGGGTATTAAAATTGTACAGCAGCACAGTGACTTCTAAAAATAGATTTCAAATCGTATAAAATATGTCAAATCTAAAACTGATGTGTGGAGCTGCTGAGAATGCATTAATAAAAATGAAAGAATCTGCAGTTTTCTCTATTTTTGAAATCACAGTTAATCACAGAAAAAAAATAATTATATCACAAACTTTCGTCATATGGCATCAAAGCAAACAAAAAGAAATGTTGACTAATTACACCTTTGTTCAGGAGCATAAATTAAAGTACGAAAGCAGCACTGTCGCCAAGAATGAGTTAATAAATTAATAAACAAGTAATTTCTACACATTTACTTTTGCTTTCATTTCAGCATTAGACATGGCTGCAAACCCATTGGCAACCTCCCTGAACCAGTTGATACACAGGAAAAGACCAGCACAGACAATGTCTTTCTTCTTTGTTGGCAGTGACTTCATCTGTTCATAAATCTCAGGCTTTACCATCAACACTGGGCAGCCCAGGAGTGCATCAATATTCTCTAGATCTCCATCTGACTTTCTCATTTCACAGACTGCCACCAGGTGGAACAGTGGAGCTAAGCACAGGGGGCTGGTTGCTGAACTGTTAAGAAAAACAGCATATATAAACATTTACAAACAAAATGTCATTAGTTTAGCCATGTTATAATATATGAGCATACTCAACATTTGTAAACATGGTATGAAACATAGTGGATAACTCATTAGTTACAGCTGCCTTAAAGATGGTTTCTAATACTTCAGTTGGTTTTTAATATTTGACTGCAATAAATTATTATGACTTATAAGCAATGTGTCAAAGTAGTCTTAGGTTGAGATAACTCTTAACTCCATTTAGGTTGAGATAACTCTTAACTGAAAATTAAGCCATGAAATGAGAGATAAAAACACAAAATTAATGTACACACTCCATTGGCTGACGTGGTGTTTTATCCATCAGCTTTTCCACCAAAGGTATTAGGTTTATCACAATGGTACTCTCTGTCACATTATTCAGGCTATACAAGACATCTATTGGCAATAAGCTGTTTTTGATCAGGTCCGCATCCTCTTCCACATCAGCAACATAATTCTCTTCAAACACTGCAGGTAACACATTAGAAACATTCATTATAGAACTATACAGAAATTAAGACAAATAACCTTTCATGAATTTTTTACAGTAGCCAGAATGTTAGTCTTTGTATGATGTATTTTAGTTGTTCTATTGGAAAATAGCCAAAAATAAAACCAATTTTTTAAATAAACATTTCATTGGGATGTTTCTGTCCTTCCTCATGGTCATTTGGCCCTCTCTTTGGTCTGTTGTTTATGGCCATCAATTTTAGCCATATTGTTAGCAACCCAACAACTAACCTTGTGTCACACTGTGAGCAACCCACCAACTAACCTTGCGTCACGCTGTCAGCAACCCACCAACTAACCTTGTGTCACACTGTCAGCAACCCATCAACTAACCTTGTGTCATATTGTCAGCAACCCATAAACTAACCTTGTGTCACACTGTCAGCAACCCATCAACTAACCTTGTGTCATATTGTCAGCAACCCATCAACTAACCTTGTGTCACACTGTCAGCAACCCATCAACTAACCTTGTGTCATACTGTCAGCAACCCATCAACTAACCTTGTGTCATATTATCAGCAACCCATGTCTCCACATTGCCATAGAGCTTTTCTGTACCAATCATTTCAGCGAGACTGTCTAAAAATAAGGCTGAAATTTCAGGATCTCGCTTGCAGTTATTTTGAATAAGCTCAAGCAACTTGACCACCTGAAGGAAAAAACAATATCTTCAAAACTGTTTTTCTCATGTCCAAATTAATGCTATCTAATGATAGTTTTGTCACCAGTTCTTTGATAATTGCATAAATGTAGTCCTATAAGCATGATCCAACTCTTGGCACAGCATAAACATTATCTCTACCTCTCATTATGCCAATGGAATGGATGATAATTTTGTGAATATAATGATAACAACAAAAGTTGCAATCATAAACAAATGATATTTCCTCCATTAGATGTTTAACACAGCAGATAACTAACCTGCTTATACTGGTCACTTGGTAAATCAGTACTTGTTCCATTGCTTGCAGCTAGTGCATGCACTATAGACAGGGCTCCCACTACACCCATACGCTTGTATCTGAAACATACAAATGATGGCATTTATTAAAAATGTTTTTAAAATGACAGTTACAATTACAAGCAACTATAAAATGTTGATAAAAATACACTTACTTTGGATTGCCACTCGTCAGCTGCTTACAAATTATTATGTGAAGGTCATCCTAGTGCAAAATAAAAATTGTAGATTGAGTTGGACAGTGGTTATTTTGAAATAAAGTCAGTGCATTGTAAAGAGTTTTAGAAGGAATTTGATTTGATGTAGATCATAAATTTGAAAACAGAAACATTCATTTAGCATATTTAAGATATTTTTAACATGATCAATAAATTAACAGAAAATCTCTAACTAAATTTTCACACTAATAACAATTAAACATATTTATTTAGCATTACTAAAATAAATCTGTTAAAAAATCTAAGCATTGAATTAAACATCTCAAATTGTTGTCAGTAGAATGACTCACTTGTAAATAGCTGACCTCTTGAGAGGAATGAAACGCAAGCTTGGCCAACAGTAAATAAACCTTTTTAATCTGTGTTACTGTCAAGTTGTTGTGATCCAAACAGTCGAGGACTATCTGAGACAAAGTTATATTTCACAGACTAAGTAATATAATCCTCAGTTTGGTTCCTCTCAAACAAACTATACTATATTTTTCAATTAAAAAAAAAAAATATTTATTCCAGGATAATCCTTAATTTTAATACGTGTAAAAATTTTGGGTTCAACAATATTTTAAAGATGACAAAATCTTTCCATGCCTAATGACTCATATCTATTACATATGAAACAAATTTAATGTATTTCTTTATTTTTCATTATTTCCCAGCTTTGTTAAGAACAAACCTTGACGTGGGCAGCATAACGGGACATTGCCTGCAGTTGGTCTTTGACAAGATCAGCAAAGGTGTCTAAAGATGCTTCTATTTCACCAATAACTCCACTGCCAGTGTGTGTGATCAGGCTTTCAACAATTTCCTAAAAGATTAAAATGATATTACAGTGAAACCTCCAAGTAATGCAACTGGAGCAAAAGTGGTGCTTTTTGCAGCTTCAGCCAGTTTTGAAAAATTGTTTAGTTTTGGGTGAGTTAATGCATATGTCAGGGATGCTATTTCAAGGTTCATTATTTCCAGGCTGAAATATACATTTTAAGGGGTTAATAACCTCTCCTGGTTCTGGTAGATTATCAAATCTCTGGTTTTATTTTATAGTAGGCCACAATAATATTGTGCAGAACTTTCTATTAGTTTGTCTGAAATGTGTCTGGTCTTTTTTACTAGTAGAAATATAATCAGATTTTTAAAGTAAATATTTTTAATGTTTAGCTTTAAAAGACTTATTTCCATAAGGGTATTGTTTTTTTTCTTGAGGTATTAGTTTAGAATACCATGATTGTCATTTCCAAATTATAATGTTTTAGGAAATTATTATTGTTTTAATTGTATTATTAAGTAAAGTTGCAGAGTCTAAAAAAATCTTTCTAGCTTAATTAAAATAATACCTGTTTGCAATAAGAATCAAAGGCTGTAAAAGTCATTTTGTATATAGAACAAGCTATAGAACATATTGAAGGTTCTGGTGAGTGCAGCAGTCCCCTGGCCAAGGACATAAGGGAAGGAAAATACTCTCTAATAATCTGCAAGACAATTCAATAAATACTTTATTTAGAAAACATATCTTCATTAAATAAGAAAAGTGATAGAAAAAAAACCAAGTAACATAATCTCATAAGAAGCTGACCCCATAAGAAGTACCAGAAACATATTAACATGAAATAGCAACCAATGTATCTAATCAGAAGATTATGTTTGAACCGCTGTTACAACAGAGAGTGGAATATGATGTTATAGTTTTGTTATGACATACCGAGGTATATGATGTTATAGTACTGTGAAGATTGGCCTCGGTGATGAGTCCATTTCTAATCTTGTTTCTCATCAGGCTTTCCACAGCTTTCTTGTTGTTCAACCAGTGAAGGATGAGAAGAACAAAGATGTCAATTGGTTTGAAATCTTTTGCTGCATCAAGAGCCTGTGTAGAATAGTTTTAAAAAAATGCCAAGTGCTCAAAAAAATTATATACATATATCTATGATAGTTTTAAATGAATGCTTTACATAAATGCCAATGTTTTGGTCATTATATTTAAATTATATTTTGTATTAGTTCAGCTTATTTCCCCTTGAGGAATCTGACCACACAATGGTTCAAATGACCACACAATGGTTCAACTGACCACACAATGGTTCAACTGACCACACAATGGTTCATTTGACCACACAATGGTTCAACTGACCACACAATGGTTCAACTGACCACACAATGGTTCAACTGACCACACAATGGTTCAACTGACCACACAATGGTTCAACTGACCACACAATGGTTCAACTGACACCTGTTTATAAACCAAGGTTAAAAACTGGTTTTTTAATTGCTGCAAAAAGTAGAAATATCTTGAATTGGTATCTTTATAAGCAGAAAGAGGATGGGATATAATAATAATGTAATAACTTTGAAGACAATTTAAGATATTTTATTTTACCTTTAACCAGGCTTCAGCAACAGCTCTTTTGAATTGCATTCTGCTTTTGAGGGCATCTATAGTCAACTTGATACTTGTCTTAATCCTGTTATCAATAACATCAGTTGATAATTGGTTAATATTATAGCACATGTCACACCCTTTTAAGGCTTACACAACCTAAATTATAAACTATTTATTGATTTAATTTTTAAAAAAGGTAAGGGGGGGGGGGGAAATGCTTGCCAATCTCCAATGAACAATACATTGCACACCCTATGTTAGTTATTGAATAGCAACCATTTCAAAATATGAATAGATTAGAATGGTTTTATGTAAACAATGGTAATTTTTTGCACTGACACATTGCACTAGTTTAGCACGTCAAGATGTTCAAACCCACAAAGATGCAAACCCCCTTCAGTTTTAGCAGTTAATTTCATAAATGTTTCCTTAAGTATTCAAAATGTTTACTCAATGTATCTGCGGTACTCACTTTTCTAACTTCTCCTTGGGTAGTTTTGTTGATGTTGTGAAATCAAGACCAGCTCTAATTTCATTCACTACCTAAAACACAAATTTACAAACTGGCTGACAAAACTGAACAGATTCAGCTGAAAAGAAAGTGAGCCACACTTAAGGAGCCCATTGGCTGGACTGAGTACAGTAGACCTGCTTACCATGAAATCTTAAATTATGGTCTCAAAATTATACAGTGCAGTATCTTAGTAGTGAATAAATAAATGTACAGAGAATATAATGCTTTTAATAACTGCTTGCATCGTGTGTCGAGTTAAGCTGAAGTCAAAATAGGTAACTTCCAAATGTCAATGACTGATGTTTATATTGCAATCTGCAGATGTTTGGTTGCTATAGATACCAATTAATATGTGGGTGAACGTGCAGATCACATTATCACTGTCTGTCAAATATAAAGTTACTGATGAAATTTATTAATTGGACACCAACAATTTGTGTCAATATAACAAAATAAGGTAAGCATTAATAATAATTTTACAGAGTACAAAAGTATACGTTTCGGCACATGCCTTCATCAGTACAAGAAAAAGACAATTAAATAAGTATAAATTAAATTTACATAAATGATGTAAATTTAATTTATACTTACAAGAATTAATTATTCAAAGAGGACATCATTTACTACACCTTTCAAGTAAATTGAAATTGATTTTTAAGGAAACAGAAGGGCTTAAAAATAAATAAATAAAGATACTATAAGCCTATTTCTCTTAAAATAGTAGTTGCGGAAGGTCTTGGGGTACAATTGTAAAGACATCTCAAAATGATACATTGTATGCCAAAATTGTAAGAGTAAACAGGTCTGGTACAGTAGCTAAAGCTCTTTAGAGACAGTGTGTTGGCTGGATTGAGTACAGTAACTAGAGCTCTTTAGAGACAGCGTGTTGGCTGGATTGAGTACAGTAACTAGAGCTCTTTAGAGACAGTGTGTTGGCTGGATTGAGTACAGTAACTAGAGCTCTTTAGAGACAGTGTATTGGCTGGATTGAGTACAGTAACTAAAGCTCTTTAGAGACAGTGTGTTGGCTGGATTGAGTACAGTAACTAGAGCTCTTTAGAGACAGTGTGTTGGCTGGATTGAGTACAGTAACTAGAGCTCTTTAGAGACAGTGTGTTGGCTGGATTGAGTACAGTACTTAAAGCTCTTTAGAGACAGTGTGTTGGCTGGATTGAGTACAGTAACTAGAGCTCTTTAGAGACAGTGTGTTGGCTGGATTGAGTACAGTAACTAGAGTTCTTTTAGAGATGGGGTGAATTTTTTTTTTTACATAGGAATGTCACGTAAAATTATAATAAGAATCTGTAAAACTCACTTCCAGAGCTTCCTGTGCGGTGACCGATTCCAGCAAGAAATTGATGACAATTGGAAGATCATTTATGCTGAATGTTTTCAGCATATCCAGCACTGAAGTGCGAATCTGTAGCATAGAGGTAAGAAATATCACACTTACTTTTTACATTTTTGTTTTAGTTACGGTACTATGAGATAGGAAAAAAATTACAACAATGGAGAAAGTTATGAGTTTTTAATAATACCTTTTTATAATGTGGAAAAATTGCTGTTAACTGATTAGCTAATGCATTTAAAAATGTGTGTGGCTGAATAAAGGTCAATTTCCCACAGGCAGATCTAAGTATAAATTCAGTTGTCATTTATATAATCATTAACACATTTTTTAAAGTAATACCATTTTGTAGAGAAATGAATTTTCTTCAAGATAAATCTAAAAGAAATGTTAAAAAATATTTTTAATTATTTTTTTATCTGAGAAAAGCATTAAAATATTATGAAAATTTACCAACTTACTTTCAAATTTCATGTTTCGAATATGCAAAAACTATTTATTTTTTACACTTCTAATAATTTATGTAATCAGAGCTAAACCAAGTTAGAAAAGGTTTCTGAATTTAGACAATTCTACGGTTGCATAAACATATCTCCAACTTATTTACAGCATGTTTGCTTTTGGTAACCTTGTTAATTTGTTAACTACACTCAAAATATGATATATATGACCCCAAAAAAAAAACATTTTTGCATTCTGACTGTCCAATGTGTTTTAAAAAAATTAACTTCCTTTCAGTAAATTAAAATCTCAAACCTAAACAAAAATAACAATGCAAATATTTAACTATTTTTACGATGAAACAAACTGTGAAGCTCACAGTGGCTCTGGCAAAGATAGAAGGAATGTTTGGTGCTACCAGCAGCTTATGGCAGATAACAAGTTAAAACAAGTGTATTATTGAGAGATGCATTCAGGTTAAAACAATACAAAATATAACATACAGAGTAGGTGAAAGCCTGGAAGATAAAACTAAACAAGAAATTTTCTACAAAAAAGTCTTCAACACCAGACAAAGATGGACATAAAGATAAACTTAGCTGAAGGAACTTGGAAGTCAACTCAAAGTACACAGGAAAGCATAGAAGCGAGGACACCATTTTGAATTGCGTGCAGAAGTGTCCCAAGAAATCACACAATTTGCGTTCGAGATTAAAACGAAACATAATGGAAATTAAAATATATATAAAGAAAACTAAAAATATAAGGAAACTTAAAGGTTACTACAATGCAGTGAAGACTGCGTAGATAAGGTTAATAAAGATGGGGATTTGAGTTAGATATCATGGAAAGAAAACTGAATGTCAGATGGCTTTACTCAAACTATTTGGAACTCTAGGCAAATAATGAGAGACAAATTTAAAATATTAAATTGGTTCTTTTATATTGTTCATTAAGATGGCATTCCTTAACCCATGAACTGTAAAATCGGCCGCCATTCTGGTTCTGCACTGTGGCGGCCTAAAAAATCGGCTGATACAAAACACGGTCCTATAGCAACTTCCAATCCAATAGTTAACTGGAATTATAGCCACTTCCTTTTATGAATAATTGAATCATCTTTCTGTTCAAGCTATTTCTTGATAACTTAAAAATAAATACTTTTTAATCAGAGTTTTATATCGCTTTTTTTTTAAAGCTAAAATGGTTGAAGCCATGGCTGGGGTCATTCAGTGCAAGAACTAATAGTAATATGTTTTAAAGCTTTTGAGGAGAGGTTTTAAGTGATACTGATGTTGATTTTAACATTCCCCATGATAATATCAGTTGATATTCTTCTTCTCGTGAATTTTATACTAGTCTTAGTGATACTGAAGTAGGCCTACTGAGGCTACTGTTAGACTTCGAGCCAGGCCCGGAGGTTGAGCAAGGACTGACTAAATTTTAGTTACAGAAGCTACAGATTATAGTTCAGAACTAATAAATTTTATAGTTAAACAACCCAAATCAGTTCAACAGTTCCTTTAAAAATTTTTACTAGTAAATGATAAATATTTTACCCGAGATTTGCATTTTGTACTTGGTTTTAGCTTTGGTCCCAGTTTGTTATATAAATGACCTAAAATTACTAAAATTGCTTTCAGAGGTTTAATAGCAATAAAAACCTTAGCAAACTATACATTTTCTGAAAGATAAATGAATTGGCTACAACATTTAGATTTGTGTTTTAAGTGTATCTATAAAAATTAATGATGTTATGAGCACTTGAAAGCAAGACATTTTGTTGATTTTTCTTCTTCTTGAGAACTCCAAGGTAAAGGACACTGAGCAAATTTTTTTTTTACGGGGTGGGCAATATGGCCAACTTTATCCCCATCCATTTACATTTCTAAAAATAAATACTTATGTGGGTCTTGTATCAATATTTCTATGTCATTTAATGCAATTTCAAAAGGCACTCAAAATGCTCTGAAAAGCTCCACACCACAGAATGATGCATGCCACAGTTCATGGGTTAAAGAAAGATTAAAATTAAAATTCAATGAAAACATTTGCGTACTAATATGTTTGAGTCGGCACTAAACACTCTCACTTTTTAGTTGAAACCCAATTACAAACAAATTGTATTGACAACTCATGATTTTTTACCTCAGTGACCAAATCTGATGAAATATTGAGGTAAGTCAGGGCATCGATCACAGGGCAGGTAAGGTCTTTGTTACCCATGAGTTCTTCTCTGTAAAGATTAAGAAAGTGTGATTGGGTGATTGTTTCCATAAAATATGTTCACTTTTGTGGTTAAATGAAAGAAAAATGTCATCAAGTTCGATATTTTAAAAGTTGAAACGAAGTACCTGAGTTTACGGGCAACCTCCCCATGTTCAGAATCCTCCACAATGTCAGGTATGCAAGCCATTATTTCAATCTGGACATCTACTGAGGTACTGCTCAAAATCTCAAGAAGCTTTTTAGTCAGTTCCTGCCCAAGAATTTTCATTGATATGAAAGGTCAGAAGTAACAAAATTTCAAATTTACTAGAATACAGTAATGAAAAACACAGGGAAAAGCATGTTAAGGAAAGCAAGATTTATTTTTGGTCAGTTTGTCAACAATGCATTAATTTAAACAAAATTTGTATCCCTAAGTGGGAAAAAATAGAGGATAACAATAACATTAGGCTAAGTTGGCATAAATAAATCTCATTTCATTTAAAATACTATCAGATGACTGAAATAATTTTTATTTCAAATATTTTTGTTAAATAATAAGAAATTGGCTTGTAAGAAATGTTAATTAATTGATTTGCATCAAAATTATTATAAAAGGCAACACTTGCCAAGCAAGCTCATCAATTGTACTGTCATTAATTTTAACATTTTTCCTACATTTATTTTAGAGCTTAACAATTGCTCTGCCTGAAGTGCAGATACAATTCATTAGTTTATTAAAGACATAGTGGGCGAATAGTAATTTATCAGAAACTTACCTTGCCATCAACTATCCTATCTAAGAAGCGGAACTGGCTGAGCAGAAGTCTTGGAATATAAATTTTCTGCCCATTGTGGAAGATGAAACTGAACAAAAAATAAAGGAATATTAGGACCATATAAAATAGTAAAATATTTCCTAATATATAATAGATATTTACTGGTAGTTGTAACTTCTTCTTCTATATATTAAGTGCCCACGATCAATTTATTATTCATTTGGCTCCTATGCATGTAGAGGGGATTAGCAATGTTTCTGTGCCTAGTGTTGATGCGAATATTTCACTGGTTACAAGGGGTACTTTGTGAGGGAATCAAGCACAGGGGGGTTGGAAGGCCTGAGGAAATGTATGCAAATGCGTCAAGTGTTGTCGCCTCAATTTTTCCTTTTGAAAGCTTGTTCCAGTCCCTGATTGTCTTTGGCAGGAATGAGCAGTTCCTACACTGGCGTCTCGCTGGTATGAGCCGGAACTGCCTGGTATGGCCTCGTCGCTGTTTATGAGGGAGATGGACAAGTTTCTGTTTAATTCTCGAGCAGTGGACCAGTTATAACTTTGTTCTGGTATACTTCAGAATTTTGCTTTAAACCATGTTTGGCTTCAAGTTAGGACATTCAATGATGCTGAGATTAGAGCTCCAGACCAGCTAAAAACCTCTCTGATGTCACACTAATCTGCCTTATNATATATATATATATATATATATATTATATATATATATATATATATATATTATATGTTTCAGATTTAAGACTTACTCATCATCTCCTAAAAATTCAGGTAACTTTTCAAGCAGTAATGTCATAAAGGGTGACTGCAAAAAAAAAGAAGTGGTTAATTTTTAAAATCCTGTATATTTAGAAATATAAACGATAATCTATACACATTTTTTAATTCTTATATTGTTTAATTTTTCTCTCTGCAAATATTTTTCAAAAATTTTTTTAAGTTACATAAAATTACATTTAAAATTAGATTCAGTACTAAACGGTGCAACAAGAAATTTAAAAACAAAAAATTTCAGCTCTGTAGTCTGTGAACTTTATTCCGTTTAAAATAAACTATTTTACATTTTAATTGATAATTTTCAAAAGATTGCACTGTTTTAAAAATAAACAATGTTTTATTGCATGCATAGTTAAGAATTTTAACCTGTATAACATCAACACCAAGAAACAAGCGTACGACGGAGTCAGGTACAGTGGCCTGCAAACTAAAGAATAGAAATATTTTACAACATCCGTTGTTGGTCTATTCCATGCATTTATATAGGAAAAACAACTTTCAAAGTTCTTAAAGATTCTAGATAGGGAATCGATAATCAACCATATGATGTCATGTAATAAGAATTAAATAAAAGGTATTTTAAGGGTCATTTTGTGACTCTAGAATATAGGAAAAACTCTCACTCTCTACTGCATATTATGTCCTAAGTTGTTGCTCATTAGAATTAGTTACTAGTTGAATTTAGACTATCAAAAATTAATAATAAATATTATTTGTTTCCCTGAATTTCTATTTCAAATTTTAAATCCTCCTAAAAAACATTAATCTGGGACCACTATTCCTTAACCCATGGCTTAAAAAACTTTAATTTGGGACTGCTGTCCCCCAAGCAACTCCCACTATTTCCAATTAATCAATTTCTCATTTTTGCTCGAGATCCTGAAGAAGTATTATATATTCCCTGAATCCAAATAGACTTTAATAATAAAATAAAAAAACTTGTTCATGTGCATACCTTTCACAACCAGCAGACACAATGCATGGCATCAAACTTTTGTGAAGTCTGTCAATAAAAACATTGTTAAATTTAAATAGAAAGTTTTAATAACTTTGTCAAATAGATAAATAATGTAGATTGGTTCCTCTTCAGAAGTGTACGGTGAGTTTGTGCTGGGTGATAGATTATAAAATATTTATATAATCATTTCTGCAAATTTTTTATGAGAATAACCATAAATCTAGCTATGTAACGATGAATTTATAAAAACCCATTAAAAACATTAATAACATTTGAATCTTTAGATATTATAAAATGTTTGTTTAATATAATGTTAATTATGATCTTCTGACATCTACAAATAATATCATTACTTTTACTCTGCGATGTTTTTTCTTCTCCATATTTTAAAAAGGCTTTAAACATATTCACCAAATGTTTCATTAAATGAGAATATATTAAAGGACAAACACAAACTAACCTATTTGGCTCTTCAATATATTCCCTAAAATCCTCAAGAAATTGTTCAATGTTCTGAAATGTTAAAACAAGTATTTTTTTAAATTTTGTTCAAACTTGTTTTATTCCTAAATACTTTGACCTTAAGATCTGAGAGGCAAAGTTCAAAGTTAAACATATGAGAAAATTATGCTTCCAAGAAAAATATAATTATTTATTTATTAAAAATATCAATTGTATTAATAAGAGCAAAAAACAACACAATAAGGAAACAAAATTATTATGAAATGTTTACCTCTAATAAATAACCTGGAAGATTTTTTAGAGCAGTTCCCAATTTCTTTTGAAAGACTGATTTAGAGACATCTTAAAATGAAAATTAAACAATTAATAAACATTTTTAATATCAATGTAATATAAATTATCATTAATTAAGAAATGGAAATTCATGCAAACTGTGAATAAATTACTCACGTCAATTTTTTTTACTTTAATCAATTATTTATTATCTTTAAACACCTACCAACACCACAAACCTATGTGTATTAGATTGATGATAAACTTAAGAAAAGGACCCATTAAAAAGGTGTCTCCTAAAGGTGTATCAATAAAGGGTCACAAATAAATCTAATTGAGGAAAACCTATGATTACTTCAAAAACTTCAATATTTTAGTTATTTTAAAAAAATGGATGCCACATTTCTGAGCTGTTAAAAGAGCTTTGAAATTCCTGGATAAAAAGGCCTCCAGTCTTTGTTTAAATGAAATTAATTTTTTTAAAGGTTTTTCATAAATGTGCAAGCTCTTTCATATTATATGGAGGAACAAGTGAAAATAAAAAGAAAGATTAAATAAATTTCACTATAGACAGGGACAAATTCACTTAATGCCAATAATTTAAACTGCAGATACTTACTTATCTCATTGTCAGAGTCACCATTTTTCAAAAGCAGTCCCGCCTTTGACGTCAGCTGACACAACAAATTGTTTTTCCCATATGCATCATCAGTAGTCTTTGACCTTTTTACACTGGAAGATGCTGTTAATATAACATTACATGTATTGCAAGTCTATATTTATAGCTTCTATGATTCAGGTGACTAATAATTGATGAAGTCTCTGGTTATGCGGTTATGCATTTTTAATTGAATATATTTAATGCTATGATCCTTATGATCAACTAGCAACTACAAAACTATTTTTTTTAAATATCACTAATTTTTTTTAAATAAGTAAACATTTGATGGAGCATCTAGAAGAAGAACATTTTTAATAATATTATTGCTTATTAAGTTTAAGTAAAAATGTAGAATAAATCAAATTAACCGATAGTAGCTAAAAGTGTTGTTTAGATTTTGTCTGTCTGATTTTAGAGTTGAATATAGCCAGAAACAGAAGTATCAGTAAAGCAAGTCATCACTTAAAAACTGTATGACTTTTGACTGCTACCCATCACAATTTTTTTATTTTCTGACAGTGCATTTGCAAGGTAAGAGGACCAATGGGAAGGATACTCAGAGGCACAGATGCTATTTAGTTAATCAGGGGGAGGGATGATGAAGGAAAACATGGAAAAATCCTTTGATAATTATACTAATTACCTTAGTCAAATAGTCACAACCGTTTGAACCTCATGACTTAAAACATTTTAAAAATTAGAGAGAGAAAAAAACCTTTGATCCAACTTTCAAATGGAATTACCTGCAGCCATAACGACTCATTTATACTTAGCTAGATGCTGTGGTTATCAACACTTGGTAGTAAAAAATGGTCTTTGTCTATGATCATGAGACTTTCCAAAACATGTTTTTAATGAACATCATCAAAATCCAGATGGTTTGCGTGCATCATATCATATAACATGGCATTGTTAAATAATAATCGGGGAGAGTAACAAAACTTATTCTACCAGCAATTAGTTTTTGGATACCAGTATACTATTATGGAAGATAGTTGTGTTGCATACTTAAGTCAACAGAGTTTGGATAACTACTGAATGAGTCGTCTTTCACGATAATAAATTTTTGTTTCCTAGAAGTTTAGATCAAGAGTTATCATTTACAAGAACGCTTGAAACCGGTACGAGGGGCTGTCAGTATATTTTGTAATGTTAAGCATTTCAAGGATATTAGGAGTAATAATATACTATTGCAACGAATGAATCCCCATCACCACAGCTTAAAACCATGAGAGGAAAAAAGTGGGATATGTCTTGACTAATCATTGTATTATTCATCACAAATATGTTAAAATACTCACTGATTGCCTCGCTAAATGTCATTATTGCGGTGAATTAAATTTTAACCTTCACCATCAAAGATTGAATATTCTTCAAGTACTTCGATTAGAACAAGAAGACTTTCAGCAGTACCTGCTTCACACTTAAATTCTTTGCCATTAATAGACAAGTAAATAATTAACTTAACAGGCTATGGGAATTTAGGATTTTCTTGTGATGGAAAGCACAGAATGACCCGTTTTATGATTAAAGCAGTTGGTGAAGTTTAGGTGGGGTAAGTTAGCTAAAATAATATTGAGCGGCAGCCAAAGTTTAAGAAATAAAACTAAGAGTTTTGGCTACAGAGGGAAATTCATCTTGCAAGGAGAAGGGTGGTTAAGAAGCTCCTCCTTGCATTCTCAACATTGTATGTGCTGGAAATCGGTTTTAATGTGGCTGTTTATCGTACAAATATCGACTTAAGGCATTAAGTTTCTGCCTTAATACTTTACACCAGGTATTGAAAGACTACAATCACTATACCAAGTAGTGATGGGACAATACCAAAATTTTTAACGATTCCGATACTACCCATTTATCCCGATTCCCGATACGATTCCTGATACGATTCCTATTCTTGGCCATTATTACATATATGTATTACTGTGCCCAGACATTTAACATATTTAATTAATATAAAAGTTGAGAATAGATTAGAAAAGTTTATTAACTTGCTATTGAAGCTTTACAATATGCTAGATAACAATGTCTTGGAAAGGTATTATATAAACACATCTATCAATAATTCCATTTTAATAATATAAAAATGTAGCTGGTGTCTTTGATAAAAATCTCGGAACAAAATAAAGATTATTATAACGCGAAACAAACTTTGCGCTGTCACCAGCTTACGGCAGTTAATTAGTTAAGAATCGTTTTGGGATCAGAATCGGGTCTGAATTATTCAGCTCCGATACCGATTCCCGATGCTTTGGAAAAATCCCGATATTTCGATTATTCCGATACGATTCCGATTAACCGTCCCATCTCTAATACCAAGCCAATGCTTCTATCTACAATAATTGACCATTGAAGTTGATGGATATCTAAAAGTTTGAGAACAACTGCAGTAGATTGTTGATTATCCGAAGTAATTGGGACAGAGGGTGGTTCAGATAACCTATTTAATCAATAACCCAACACCAGCACGGAAATGTTGCATTAAAGGAGTCAGTGCACTATAATATAACGTTATACAAATAGGGTGCTTTATTTTTCAATGTACACGAGGTCCTTATTTTATGGCGGATTTGATGTTATGGCGATCAATCCTGGCGCAAAAATATAATTCAATTCATTAAATATACTATTTTTTTCAGCACGCCATGAGTAGGTACTATTTCATCATGGAAGTTAGCAAGCTAGCGAGCGGATAGAACACAACGTCCAGCATCCAAGAGACTTTAATCATGTGAATGTCAGTAAGTGCCCAGACTTCATTGGGATACACAGCCCAATGTTGTATGTATTATTACAATTTAAAATGGACTAGAAACAGTAACTTCAAAGCATGTTTCAACTGATATGCTTTAATATCTTAAATTTGATGTATGTACATGCATATATATGTATTTAGATCCAAACACATACATACAGGGTAGTTTACATGTTGGTAGGGTGCTTAGCCAATTCCGGCGGATTCCAAGCTATGCCACAGATGAAAAATAAAACCTCAATGTAAAATGAGGACCTGCAGTACAATTTACTTTAAAAATCAATAGAGTAATATGTCAGGTTATTGATGTCAAAAACATTTGAGGACTGGAATTTCTTTTCTGCAAAAAGAAGTCATTTCCAAAAAAAAAATAGATGCATTTGAAATAAAATCCGAGATCACTTTGCCTTAGCAGGGGTTTTTAAAAATAAATTGACAAGATTGTAGATCACATTATCCCAGTCTGGTCACTGCATGAACAGTACATAATATCTAAATTTAATTAACAAGATTGAAGATCCCATTCTAGTCACTGCATCGCCAGAAAATTTAATCATGCCATGCTCATTGTGTGCAATAAGAAGTTTTTATGTTGCATGTCCTGCTCATAGAGCACAATAAGAAGAAAAAATGTAAGGAGTTGTCCTCATGACAAGGATTATTGATAATCAGGTTTCCAAAAAAAAAAAGACTCTCTGCTGTTAAATACCTGGTACTGTCTAAAAAGGTTAAAAACCACCCAATTAATTAACTAAGAAAGTGGTTGAAAGTACTATGTCTAGAAAATGTGATATGAAAGAAACTGTTGTCTGATAAAGAATGTAATCTACTTCTCAAAATTGTAGTAGAAATATTTGCAACCATAAGCTGCTGTAACAAATAATGTCTTGACACTGAAGCCCTGAAAACTTAAGCCAACTGTTAAATCAAAATTACAAAAAAAGGATCTTAATTGATGTGCCTACTTATACTATACCTGAGGAATGAAGTGAGGACTGCAGGCGCTTATTCCCTGTACTTGTCATATCTAAAAGACATACCACCAAAAAAATGATTACATGCTTTCATAAAACAAACAGTTATTTGGGTGATGTTATTAAATATGAACTGATATGAAATCATACTGATTAATTACGCGTATGTAGGCCTACTAAACAATATCCCTCTAAAAAACTATGAAAGTTTTTTAAAATCATATTATAATATTACTATTTTAAATATTAATCATCTTCTAGTCCATATTTTAAATAGGCAGTGTCTACACGTCCGACGACCGGACAAATAGTGCGGGAGATATTCTTCCGGCAGGCATGTCACGTGACTGCCAGATGACTAGTATGTGTTATTATTCCGGCAGACATGTCATATGACAAGAGGTCACCGACAAAGTAAAAAATAATAAAAAAGTCAGTTACCTTGGTCTAAATATCTTATGAAGCTCTACCTAGTAGCCTAAATTTAAAATATGAACCAAACAAAATAAGACCAATGCTTGTCAGTTGACTGTCAATAGATCTACGGTAAAAAAAGTTTTATTTGAGGCTATTAATATTGCATGAGAAGTATGCTACCCCAACAGCACACTACATTGGCTCTATATTATATATTCCTCCCCCCACACTTATTTCTTGAAATGTAGTGTATACTCGTCACCGCCCCCTCCCCCAAATGAATCTCCGATGCCAGTTTTTGAGTTGAATATTAGCGGTCACGTGACAAGACTGACGGACAGATATCTCGCCCAAAAAGAATTATTCGTCCGGTCACCAGACATGTAGACACTTAGTTTTAAATATTAACAATCCTCTAGTCCAATGCTCCTCAACCATTTTTCACTCAAGGCTCACCTGGACCCTTCCCAGATTTTCAGCTGCTCACAAAATTTTAAAAAATAACAATTTGTTTACATCTATCAACATTTTACAAGATTTTCAAAAGTTTCTTATAGTTATAAACATGAAATTAACATAAGCAAGTAGATTTTTTTATAGCCTACCAAATTATATTACTATTACATTACATAGTTTTTTCGCTATTTTAAGACAAGAGGCAGAGGAATATAAATATAACAATATGACAGAAATATAGGCATAGGGAAAGTATACATATTTTTAAACTGCATACATAGTTATCATAGTGATGAAGGAAGTAGGTAAGGAGGGGGCAGCGAGAACACAGTACAGTATAGGAACTGCTCATTCCTGCCAAGGCCAAAGACAATCAGGACTGGAACAAGCTTCAAAAAGGAACAGTTGAGGTGAAAGCACTTGACACTACTTGTGTCTATTACTAGTATCACTATTGCAGCACTTTTGCATCAGGCCTACCAGCCCCCCAGCTCATGATGATAATGATACCCTTGCCGAGTAAGAGTAGCCCTTGATTGCAACTAACCAGTGAAATATCCTCTTAATATCAGACACTAACAAAAACTAAAACATTGCAAATATCAAATACTCATAGGAGCTAGAATGATCAATACATTGATCGGGGACCCTTAGTATATAGAAGAAGAAGACTTAAGTCAGTATAGTAATAGTACTATTAATAATAATAATAATTTATTAATAATATTAATATCAAATTATTATCCAATGACAATGACTATCAATGACGAGAATGTGACACATTACAAATATTTCAAACTATCTTTGAATCGTCATTTTTTTAAAAATTACTATTAAGTAGAGTTCAATTATTCAATTTCACCTGAAGCCAGAAGTTCACTGAGTTTAGTTAAGATAGACGCTGATATAACTATATAATTATAATGTAATTAAAATACAATTTTAATAACTACTAGCAGACTACTACAAATCTCCCGCTACATAAACAAAAAAATTTCACCGGAAATACAACTTACACTCTACACTTACCGAATAACCTTAACAAAATTCATACTCATACAAATCATGTATTTTTAAATTACTTGATTATTTATGACTTTATGATAAATGCATAAAAAAATCAAATATAATTTTATAAACGAATTTTTAAAATTGGGGATTAGAAAATATTTGTTTAGTTAACTATTAAAGCATTAAACATTTTTTTTTAAAAACAATTAACTAGTCTATCTTAACCTGCTTCGTCTTTATTTAGAAAGAACGCTTAAATACACGTAAATAAAAAATCAGACGCATCTTCAGACTTTCCAAATTCGATTAAAATCAATATTATTTCATTGAAAAAATTCATCTTCATGTGTTCATTGTGAATCAGCCTAAATAATATTTTTAACGTGATATTAGTGTTTCCGTGTCTTGTTAATTAATATACATTTTAATATTTTAATGCAAGAGTGGCCAACCCACATGCGGCCGGTCGCGTTAAATATTTTGGCCAGCAGGCTGTGTTACAAATGAACTTATCTCTTCATTCAGTTAGCAATTACTTACATTCTATGCAAAAACTAATTTTTAAAATATAGGCTATATAAAGCTCTTTGCGCCATTTCCCTGTACTGGTCCCTCTTTTTGGCTCCCCCCACCCCACTTTCTTCTTCTTCTTTTTTTTTTTTTTTTTTTTTTTTTTTTTTTTTTTTTTTTTTTTTTTTTTTATTTTTTTTTTTTTTTTTTTTTTTTTTTTAAATTTTTTTTTAAAATAATCAAATTAGACTAGTAGTTAGTAGGTAATCTCAAATTTAAAAAAAAAAATAAAAAATGACATAAACAATAATTATTACTATTTAGTAGCTGTTTAAATTAAAGGATTTATATGAGCATGGTAAAGAAAACTTAAATTTTCACTAGCATTTCATTTTTTGTTCTCCGGTTAAGTGTAGTATGACACAAAACTAAATTATTCAAGTATGGGCCGAGATGCATCCTTGTTTTTTTTTTACATTTTTTTACAATTTTTTTAAAATCATAATAATAATACTATAAAAAAAAGTTGGAAAATGCATAGAAATAAAAAATAAGTTTAAAAAATAAAATAAATAAATAATAATAAATAAACACAAATGTTCGGGCAAGGAGGCTCAGCCTCATGCGCGTACCTAGGGTAGGCCTATTTGGCGCCCATGACAAGGGTTCAGAAATTTTGTGTAATTTGCCTTAGCTATTGCTCATTTTTGGGGCTAAATTTAAATACTTTGTGGTGCATGATTATGAGGTCTGATTAATGCATTTGCAAGTGACATCCAACGGAAGAAAATATGCTGGGTTTTATACTGGACAAGTGTGTATTTTGCGCAGTGTAAACTGTGGGAGTGCTTTGAATAACTATTGAATTGATAGAAATTGTGCTTTTGGCACCCCACCCCTTTTGAGTGGCGCCCGTGGCATTTGTGCAACCTGCCATCCCCGAGGTACCCCACTGCTCAGCCCCTCACCAGACGTAAACCCCCAATTCACTGAGTGGGTGAATGAGTGGTATTTGGGATATAATATATATATATATATATATATATATATATAATAAATATATGGATGGATTGTACAATATGTTTTGGTTATTTTTACTAAGGTGACCAGACGTCCCGGGTTACCTGGGATTGTTCCTATATTCGCATTCCCGTCCCGGCATCCCGTAAAGGACAGGGAATGTCCGGGCCTGTGGCGTTTTCCGATGAACTGCGTACTTTTCCATGACCCATTTTGATTCAACCATCTGTCCATCACGCCATCAGAAGATTAGTCGACAATAGTCGACATTCTTATGAGTCTGACACCTACAGCAGGGCGATTTATATATATATATATATTAATTGCAGAAAGGAAGTTACGGAAGGTAGGGCCTAAGGCGGAAGCGGAAAGATCGTCTGATGGTACGACAAAATTGAAAGCACTGACAGACAAAGTTTATTATTCAATTTATTGAAACATACAGTTTAGCTCTAAGTACGTAATTCTGTACACACTTTACTGTAGTCTTTAGAATTTACTGTCTTTAAATTACACAATAGTTGTGAATCTGGCAGCATTACTTTATTAATAAGGAATATTTGACACACGCCACGCCAACATTTGCGGACGATTGCCTGTTCTTTACACTTACATCTGTATTTTAATGTGTTTTCCTTCAAGAAAGACCCCGGTCTTTCAGTCAGTTTTCACGAGCCGTTTTTCGCTCCACAAACTGGGGGAGGTTCACATGTAAAACACAGAGACTATTGAAATTCAGTAACGCGGCACTGCTATCACTGATGCCCTTATTCATTTATTCTCTGGTGTCAATGCAGTGGCCATACTGGCCTCAAGCCAATGAACTTTTAGGGGGAAATGGGAAAATAGGATTTGTATTTATGCTAGATTTTTTTTTTGGTCTCATGTGCTTCTAGTTTTTTTTTTCTTTTTCAGAACGTCAGCAAAACTATTAAACAATCAGAACTATTAGTGAGTACATGTGCAACTTTTTGCAGTGTTCTTGAAGGTTTTTGCAGTGTTCTTGAAGGTTTTTCAAACAAAAGTAAAGAAGATTTGGATGAACTTGAACGATAAGCCGAATCACCCGTGCCACTCGTTGACCACAAAACTGTCTCGTAGAGGAACGAAAGAAGTAGAAACAGTTGGAAAATACCGGAAACCCCAGATGCAATGGTTAAACTCTCTCCAAAAGATAAATTAAGGATGGAATCCCCATTTTTTTGTTGTTGTTTTTGCTATATTGGATTGCTGAATCTAGATGAAGAGCTGCATTGACAGTTGTACAATGACCTTGCAAAAAGTCATAGGATCCGAGAGTTGTTGTCCCTCTAAAAAAAAATATTAACAATATCACTCAATGATCCCCCGACATGTACGTAAAAAGAATTATAATCAAGGTAGAGGAAAACCTGAAGAAAGGCAAAACAAATGAGTGGGTGTTTTGGAACAGAAGCCATCGACAGCAAAATTACAGAGACAGCCACACCTGGCTTGTACAGATGTGTAGTTGACAGGACGTGTTGGTCATATTCAACCAAGGCGCCTCAAAAACTTCTGTTTTGAATATGTCTACCATGTCCTCTCTATTCCATATCTATACACGCCGTGTCTGTATATTTTTTTTTTTGCTGCATGGGCCGAAACTTGCGTTTTTTTTTGTTTTTTTTTGTTTTGTTTTGCTTCTTTTCAGGTTTTCCTCTTTTATTTGTATAGTGCATATTTCTTATTGTTTCACGCTGAATGCCATTCTCTCAATATTTCTCCGATATCTTCGTAGTAAGGAAAAGTTGTAGATAGTCTTGGGTCACTATGTTGTCAAGGCCCACAAAGGCCTTAATACGGCACTGTCTATAAGCCTTGTATTATTCATTTTCTACTATAGCATGATTACACCAACTTTCAGTTAAATGCGCAGAAGTTTCCTTGCTGTGAAGTGTCCTTGTGATGAATTCCCGTACAACCAACTGAGGGATATCCGAAAGTTCACGGGAACTTCCGAAAAATATCTACGCTAGCGAGACGCACACAAACACACACATGCAAAAACATTGACACAGTTACACTCATCACACAGAGACACATATTTTAAAAGACAGGGTCACACACAGATACGAACATTGTAATACAGTTATTACATGTAGACTTATGTTATCCACTCTAATAGGTGAAAGCCAGCCCCTCCCCATCCCTAGGTCACTTCTGGGGGATTTTTTTACCCCCCCCCCCAATCCGTTTGAAAACCCACTCTTCGTCCCCCCACCGCGTGTAAACGCCCCTGCCTGGTTTAAACAGGCAAATTAGCCAAGTGGGCTAATCCTTTAAGACGTGATAAGATCTCCTTTGAGTAGTAAAACCACCAAGGTCTTGCTACGCCTTAAGGAGCGTTGTTTTCACTGATAGATGGCGGTAGTGCTACTTGTGAAACCTAAGTCCCTTTAGACTGTAGACTGTCCTTTGAACTCCCATGGGTGCGGGCGGCGGGTGTGGGACCGGGGAGGAAATATTGTTTTTCAGGCAAGGTGGGCAACAGTCCCGAGGCTAATGGCTTCTTGAAATTTCCCAACGTCATCATCTGCTTTAATATGGTAGTGTTGTTATGGACCATTTTGTTGGACGTAAACAGGGCTCTCATTATGATTACATGGACTGACTCCGACCCAGCTGTTTCCTTAGTAATTAAAGAAACTAGATCAAAATGCACTTGTCACGCCCACCTCTCTCATTATGTCAAATGTCAGTCAAAGGTCCCCAACATTTGTAGAGTGGTAACCCCATTAAGGAGAAATATATTTTTAAAATAAAAGATAATTTAGAAGATGGCGCATATTTGATATATGCAGTATAAAGAAACTATTGAAACTTTATTAATACTAATAATACTCTGATTAGAATAGAACATTTCTTTAAGATTACTTTATCAGTCTGCGATTCCAGAGAAAACACTCACTGACTCGGCATTGGGGTCGTGAACCATGGGTGGGGAACCAGGGGGTCTAAATGGAACTAATGGGGTCCCCAATGTTTACCCGCAAATAACTGAATATGTGTCTCCTGACATACTCCCCATTTTCGCCACCGCAATGCCTTAACTCGGACCGACATGGACTTCCGGTATCGAGGCTTCTAAGTACTATATTGTATGTCGTCATTCGTGTTAAGGAACAACATTGGACACACGATCGTCAAGCTTACGTTGTTCTTTAGACGCTGATTACACATACTGGAGTAGCATGTGATCAAAGTAAACACATGATTAAGATGATATAGGAAACAAATATTATGGATCAATCGCATACCGAGACAAAATAACAGAAGATGTATAATAATGAATGAATCATTCCCACCTTGTCAGCAGGGGCGTCATATCAGTTTTTTTCGAAAAAGGGGGGGGGGCAAAACCAAAACTTGGTCGGCTTGTTAAATTGTTTATTACTGGAGGCACCACAGTTCATAGCAATTTAAATAAAACTTGCAAATTCAGTGGGGGGTGGGGTTTAAATGCCCCACCTTGCTACTACTGAGTTGACAAATAAGAAAGTTTTTTTTACGAGAACTACTGAGTTGACAAATAAGAAAGGTTTTTTTTACGAGAGCTACTGAGTTGACAAATAAGAAAGTTTTTTTTACGAGAACTACTGAGTTGACAAATAAGAAAGTTTTTTTTTACGAGAGCTACTGAGTTGACAAATAAGAAAGTTTTTTTTACGAGAACTACTGAGTTGACAAATAAGAAAGGTTTTTTTTACGAGAGCTACTGAGTTGACAAATAAGAACGTTTTTTTTACGAGAACTACTGAGTTGACAAATAAGAAAGGTTTTTTTTACGAGAGCTACTGAGTTGACAAATAAGAAAGGTTTTGTACGAGAACTACTGAGTTTAAAAATTAGAAAGGTTTTTTTTTACGAGAACTACTTAGTTGACAAATAAGCAAGGTTTTGTACGAGAACTACTGAGTTTAAAAATAAGAAATGTTTTGTAAGAGAACTTCTGAGTTTAAAAATAAGAAAGATTTTGGCTTATCTGACTAATCTTGCAGAAAGGTTTTGGCTTATCTGACTAATCTTGCAGAAATGTTTTGGCTTATCTGACTAATCTTGCAGAAATGTTTTGGCTTATCTGACTAATCTTGCAGAAATGTTTTGGCTTATCTGACTAATCTTGCAGAAATGTTTTGGCTTATCTGACTAATCTTGCAGAAATGTTTTGGCTTATCTGACTAATCTTGCAGAAATGTTTTGGCTTATCTGACTAATCTTGCAGAAATGTTTTGGCTTATCTGACTAATCTTGCAGAAATGTTTTGGCTTATCTGACTAATCTTGCAGAAATGTTTTGGCTTATCTGACTAATCTTGCAGAAATGTTTTGGCTTATCTGACTAATCTTGCAGAAATGTTTTGGCTTATCTGACTAATCTTGCAGAAATGTTTTGGCTTATCTGACTAATCTTGCAGAAATGTTTTGGCTTATCTGACTAATCTTGCAGAAATGTTTTGGCTTATCTGACTAATCTTGCAGAAATGTTTTGGCTTATCTGACTAATCTTGCAGAAATGTTTTGGCTTATCTGACTAATCTTGCAGAAATGTTTTGGCTTATCTGACTAATCTTGCAGAAATGTTTTGGCTTATCTGACTAATCTTGCAGAAATGTTTTGGCTTATCTGACTAATCTTGCAGAAATGTTTTGGCTTATCTGACTAATCTTGCAGAAATGTTTTGGCTTATCTGACTAAACTTGCAGAAAGGAAAAAAAAAAAAAAAAAAGGTAAAAAAGAGAAAAGATTTCAATTTTAAATTTGTTCCCGGGATTTCCCGGAACTTGAGGATTTCCAAGGATTGGAGGATTTCACGGATAATTTTTTCTTGTAATTAAAATCTCCTCCCTGTCTCTCACATTATTCCAGCTGTCACATAGGCCTATATTATTCCAGCTGTCACATAGGCCTATATTATTCCAGCTGTCACACAGGCCTATGTTGTCCCCACGGTCACATAGGACAGAAATGAGCATTTTTATTTTAGTCACCCCACGTCATCCAAAGAAAATGTCTCTTAAACTCCTTCGTCTCGTGACTACCCCTATTTGACGGCTCGTGTTGAAATCCTTCATATTAGCCTCGCTTTTGTTCGTGTGTTTCTGACTGGGTAGCAAAATCTTCAGACGGCTAATTGATCCACTTCCCATCAACCTATCGAGCTGAAACTTGGCACAAAGACTCGTTGTCGTTTACAAGACGTTCTTTGAATTTTTCAAAATAAACGGTATAGAATTTAGCCACTTAGAGTCCCAATATTTCGAAATAATGAGTAGCAATTGATAATGTAATAAAAGATTGCCTTGAGTCGTGTGTGTCAAAAACGCTGCCCACCCCCACCCCTATATTGAGAATAAATTACCGCCAGGGGCGGACCATACCCTAAGCCCACTTGCTACGCCCCTGATGTTAACAGTAGTCTCAGTTATGTAACTTTAAATGTCAACAATTACCCAAGCGATAAAACGTAGAAATACTGCCCCCCCCCCCCTCTCACTCCCAGGATTAATTTTTTTGCAAAAGGGGCGGGGGTCAGTCTGTCAGTGACGACCGGGCTACACAGGTGGATATTAATGATTAATGTCATTCAAAACGGTTTACTAGAAGACTCACATAATTACATAGAGCTAAATTGTCTGACAACTTTACAAGGTCCCAATTCATTACGACAATTTACTTTTAGTTGTGCCGATGTGGTATTCTTTTTCTCAACTACAGATGGTAGTTGGTAGTTTAGTCATTTCTGGGGGTGGAGAATGCCACCTGACAACCCTCTGCCCCCTTTTTTTGTGTGTTTTTTAAAAAAAAAAACTCCTCTCTTTACCAGGGGCATAATGAGTGAACAACTACATTAAGATATTATTATGGCGCCATGACGGCATTCACAGCGAGCCCGTCATACCCCCCCCCCCCCCCCCCCCCCCCCCACCCACCC
>CAXITT010000321.1:382839-473144 GCA_964033795.1 Lymnaea stagnalis | reverse complement strand
CTTGAAGGGTATGCGTCTATTTATAGATCGATACGTCACATCTGGTAAGAGGTCCAGTTTCATTCTGCACATATCTACTTGTGGCATAGACATGGTTCGGCTTGGCCCTCAAGGGATGCCTCTAGTTTATTTCAGGGGCGTAGCTAAGGGGGGAGGGGGCTGGTCAGGCGGGACAGATGTCCCTGGGCGCCAGACTAGTTGTGGTTTGGGGGGGGGGGGGTCAATATGTGTTTTGATATTATTTTGATGAAAATAAATAATGGGTTTGAGAGTAGAAAAAAAGAAAGAGAGGGTCTTTAAAATGGATCTTGTCCCCGGGGCGCCAAACACTCTGGCTACGCCTCTGGTTTATTTATAGCCAAACGATTAGGTGTAATAGAGAACAATGTGATTTATGTGAATTTTTTTACTCACCGCCAGTAAGAAGTGGATTATATTCAGTTCTTCTCGGGACTATTTACTCCCAGTCACGCACTGTTCATTCACAAATTCCTTTATTTTATATGAGTAGTAGCATCAATGGTAAGTGGATGTCACGTGACAGGACTCAAAACATAACACATTGACGTTGTTCGACATTGAGAAATAACATCCATTTACACCCTTATTTATTAGGCCCAAATCAAAGCATTTCATGAACCTAAGCCTTGTTGGCCGAGCCGGGGGCGGCTAAGACACGAGTCTCAACGTGCGCGAAGAGACAGCTGACAATGACTCTATGACACAAAGCTTTCAGGCCGTGTCATATCCATCTTTATAACGAGATGTCTAAGAACAAAATCCTAATCGGTGAATTGAACGCGGGAGAGCGCTTGAGAACTGTGCCTGGCCCACTGAGTCTTAAGAGAACTGTGCCTGGTCCACTGAGTCTTAAGAGAACTGTGCCTGGTCCACTGAGTCTTAAGAGAACTGTGCCTGGCCCACTGAGTCTTAAGAGAACTGTGCCTGGCCCATTGAGTCTTAAGAGAACTGTGCCTGGCCCATTGAGTCTTAAGAGAACTGTGCATGGCCCATTGAGTCTTAAGAGAACTGTGCATGGCCCATTGAGTCTTAAGAGAACTGTGGCTTGCCCACTGAGTCTTAAGAGAACTGTGCATGGCCCATTGAGTCTTAAGAGAACTGTGACTGGTCCATTGAGTCTGAAGACTTTCCATGGAGGACAATCTCGTTACACATGTCGAACGACGTTCGCTGACTGCTCTCCCCTTCACAAAAAGAAAAAAAAAAAATAAGAAAAAAACAAACTAAATCAAAAAGCCAAGAATGAAAAGAAAACCCATGCCTAACCCCTTAACGTGGAGAGCAGATAGAAAAGACAGCAGCAGATTCGTAGTGTGTCTGACTCCTGTCATATCAGCAGCAGATTCGTAGTGTGTCTGACTCCTGTCATATCAGCAGCAGATTCGTAGTGTGTCTGACTCCTGTCATATCAGCAGCAGATACGAAATGTGTCTGACTCCTGTCATATCAGCAGCAGATTCGTAGTGTGTCTGACTCCTGTCATATCAGCAGCAGATTCGTAGTGTGTCTGACTCCTGTCATATCAGCAGCAGATACGAAATGTGTCTGACTCCTCTGACTCCTGTCATATCAGCAGCAGATTCGTAGTGTGTCTGACTCCTGTCATATCAGCAGCAGATTCGTAGTGTGTCTGACTCCTGTCATATCAGCAGCAGATTCGTAGTGTGTCTGACTCCTGTCATATCAGCAGCAGATTCGTAGTGTGTCTGACTCCTGTCATATCAGCAGCAGATTCGTAGTGTGTCTGACTCCTGTCAAATTCTCAATTCGGAAACATGTTTAATTTTGTTTGGTTCGTTTGTTGTTTTAAATAAAGGGAAGTAATTAATGAACATTACATAACACACTATTTCATGGTTATGTCGCCTGCTGCATAATGTCTTTGGCAGTTTGCAACAACTTCAGATTCAGTGCCGCACAAAGCCCCTTCCCAAACACACAATTTAAAAAAAAATAGTATAGCATTAAATGAAAATGAACACAGAGCAAGTCAATAGCTATAAACTATAACGTAAACACATATAACGTGTTATTTGTATTGAGGTTAATATATTTGTTTATATGTCATCTCCTCTTATCTTTCATTTCAGATCATCGGTTGCCATTCTACACAATAAACTAGCACGGCTTGACCCACTCGTTGACGGCGTCTTGGGCGATACATAATCCTACACAATTTAAACGTCACCAAGAACACAATTACAGGAAATTCGCGCGGACCACGCATTCACTTTCAAGAACGTCATAAAACCTAATATCTGAAGTAGCGCTGCACTGCACAGATATGGATGTCACAACCATAGCACTGACCGCACTAGGCCTCTGTTTCGGGGTGATTGGTTTGGTGTGCACGGCTCTTTGGCTGTACATGAGGCGTGGGATGGTGCGCCCCACTAGACCCTCACGCTGGCCCCAACCACCAGATATGAAAACTGCGCCCATTTACAGCTGCCCCGTCTCTCTGCTGACAGAGCCCAAGCGGACGCCCATTTATATAGGCCCCCTGGCACTGACATCCGGGGACAAAGGGAGCCCAATCTACAAGAGCCCTGCCAAGGAGACGGTCAAGGCAGATGATGCCCTGGTCAGGATGTTGTGATGTAACAGCCAGTCGCATCACCGACAATGTAGAGGCTGATGTGCATATACATATACAAGTGATAGGCTGATGTACATATACAAGTGACATGTGATTGTACACATGCAAGCGACAGGTAAATGTACATATACCAGTGAAAAGTTGATGTACATATACAAGTGAGAGGTTGATGTATAAATACAAGTGACAGGTATTTGTTAACATGACAGGTATTTGTACACATGCAAGCGACAGATACTTATACCCGTGAAATTAAAACGTTTCAGTGCTGAACAGTAAAAAAAGAAATTCATACTTCATGAAGCTGGGGAATGACATGGAATCAAGAATTGGAACAATCCAGGGCTTCCAACAGAAATGAAATAATTCACTGCCATAGACAATCATTCACCGATGTATAGGCAGTCATTCCCTGATGTAGGCAATCATTCAGTTCTGTAAGAATTTTCTCTGCTCTCTGGTTTTGAAAACAGCTACACTGAGACATGGTATCACTGAGACAAGATCACATCACTAAGACAAGATCACATCACTGAGTCAAGATGGCTTTGAGTCAAGATAATATCACTGACTTAAGATGGTATCATTGGATCAAAATTGATGTGCCACAGTATCTAAACTAGAAAGTAAAACATTACTGCTGTTTAACATTCCCATGTCATGACTGCTTTGTTGCTGACTTGTGACATATGTCTTCAAACGCACAGCAATTCCCTAAATCAAATTTATTATGTATATGTTGTAAAAAAAGGACAAGCGTACGCATTCCAGTATAGACATGTTTACGAAACCGCATTTATTTTGTACATATGATTGCGTACGCTTTGATCATCTGTACATAATGATGTGAGTATGAGTTGTAAGCGTTTGTACAAGTTAAGGTGGAAGTCAAGTTAAGGTGGGCGCAATGATAACTGAAACACTAAGTAACTATGAAAGGTGTTACAAACTAAAATTGGTTACATTAGCTTTAAAGCATAATTTCATAAGGATAACAATGATGCTAGAGCATCTTCACTGATTGTGTAGTGGTGTCGACTATGTGTGTAGTGATAGTGCATGTGTGTGTAGTAATATAGACTGTGTGTGTAACAATTACATACACAGTCCATATTACTACATACACATTCACCTCTGCAATAAATGTTATGGTCACTGTGACTATCTACTCCTTTAATCATACCACAATTTTGACAGATTTTTCAAATACCACGCAAGTTAGATATAATTATTTGGCCATATTCTGTTATATCCGCGCGCATCTTGTAGCGTTTGTAGTAAGCACCATACAAACTATTGTGGTGCTTTCAGAGAGTTAAAAAAAATGCATTACGTAACATTTGGAGAGCGGTATAACTGAGATGTAACTAGATCAAGAGGTTTGTAGTATTAGAAGATAGCTTTACTTCAACTTAAATATTTACATTTTATATTTTTATACTGTCTTGATGTTTTATTGTGAGCCTGTCGTGTCTTGGGTTGTAGGCACGGAGAGATATTTGGGTTGTCTGCATGGAGAGATATTTGGATTGTAGGCACGGAGAGATATTTGGGTTGTCTGCATGGAGAGATATTTGGGTTTTCTGCATGGAGAGATATTTGGATTGTAGGCACGGAGAGATATTTGGGTTGTCTGCATGGAGAGATATTTGGGTTGCAGGCACGGAGAGATATTTGGATTGTAGGCATGGAGAGATATTTGGATTGTAGGCATGGAGAGATATTAGGGTTGTAAGCATGGAGAGATATGAGCGTCAGATTTTTAAGGGACGAGTGTGAAAAAGGTGTGGGGGGGGGGTGATGATGAATGAACGGTCCTATCAGAAAGCCCCAATAAAACTCAAAACAATTCGATGGAACCTGAATCTGAATGACTGAATAAATCAATATTTATATTTTTGGATGGGTAGACATATATTTTGTACTAACATATCGCCTATGGACCAAATATCATTCATGCATGTATGTTAATAAATAAATAATGTAATATATGTTCACACGCGTTGTTGAGATTACTTGATAAATGATTGGATTTTGACATGACTTCTGTCTGGTTTAGAGATGACTTGATGAATGATTAGATTGTGACATGACTTCTGTCTGTTTTAGAGATGACTTGATGAATGACGAGATTGTGACATGACTTCTGTCTGGTTTAGAGATGACTTGATGAATGACGAGAGTGTGGCAAGACTTCTGTCTGGTATAGAGATGACTTGATTAATTTCGAGATTGTGATATGACTTCTATCTGGTTTAGAGATATAAAATACCCAATCTATCAAAATTAGGCAACTGTTTCTTGAATGAGGAGTGTTTAACATTAAAATATAAATAACAATAAAGTAACTCACAAAGTAAGGCCACCACATAAACACGGCCACTTCTCAAATAAGGCCACCACCTAAATAAGTCCCCCTCTCAAATAAGGCCACCTCCTAAATAAATAAGTCCCCCTCTCAATTAAGGCCACCTCCTAAATAAATAAGTCCCCCTCTCAAATAAGGCCACCACCTAAATAAGTCCCCCTCTCAAATAAGGCCACCTCCTAAATAAATAAGTCCCCCTCTCAAATAAGGCCACCTCCTAAATAAATAAGTCCCCCTCTCAAATAAGGCCACCTCCTAAATAAATAAGTCCCCCTCTCAAATAAGGCCACCTCCTAAATAAATAAGTCCTCCTCTCAAATAAGGCCACCACATAAATACGGCCACTTCTCAAATAAGGCCACCACCTAAATAAGTCCCCTCTCAAATAAGGCCACCTCCTAAATAAATAAGTCCCCCTCTCAAATAAGGCCATCTCCTAAATAAGGCCAACTCTTAACTAAGGCAACCTCTTAAATATAGCAAAAAAGATAAAATTTGCTTGCAACATTACTATTGCAACATTACTATTACAACATTACTATTGCAACATTACTATTGCAACATTACTATTGCAACATTACTATTGCAACATTACTATTATAGAATGTAGTTCTCCATCCCAAGTTAAGCAACTTATTTGTGTTACATCAGAGACTCCAGTTGCTACTTTTGATTTTAATAATTCAAAGTGTTTGCTACCTCACATTCTAGTATCCCATAAAATTGCTACCTAAATATTTCCATTTTTATTCAGCTAGAATGTGTTAGACAAAATAATATGGATGAATGTCTAAAAAAATAGAGGAACATCTCAAACAAATGGATGAATGTCTAAAAAAAAATGGATGAATGTCTCAAACAAATGGATGAATGTTTCATACAAATGGATGAATGTCTCAAAGAAATAGATGAATGTTTCATACAAATGGATGAATGTCTCAAACAAATGGATGAATGTCTCAAAGAAATATATCAATGTTTCAAAAAATGGATGAATGTCTCAAACAAATAGATGAATGTCTCATACAAATGGATGAATGTCTCAAACAAATAGATGAATGTCTCATACAAATGGATGAATGTCTCAAACAAATAGATGAATGTCTCATACAAATGGATGAATGTCTCAAACAAATAGATGAATGTCTCATACAAATGGATGAATGTCTCAAACAAATAGATGAATGTTTCATACAAATGGATGAATGTCTCAAACAAATAGATGAATGTTTCATACAAATGGATGAATGTCTCAAACAAATAGATGAATGTCTCATACAAATGGATGAATGTCTCAAACAAATAGATGAATGTTTCATACAAATGGATGAATGTCTCAACAAATAGATGAATGTCTCATACAAATGGATGAATGTCTCAAACAAATAGATGAATGTTTCATACAAATGGATGAATGTCTCAAACAAATAGATGAATGTCTCAAACAAATAGATGAATGTCTCATACAAATAGATTAATGTCTCAAACAAATAGATGAATGTCTCAAACAAATAGATGAATGTCTCATACAAATAGATGAATGTCTCAAACAAATAGATGAATGTCTCATACAAATAGATGAATGTCTCATACACATAGATGAATGTCTCAAACAAATGGATGAATGTCTCAGACAAATATTCTCACAAGCGCATCAGTTAATCTCATACATTAATTGTTGATTAATTTTTTCCAGTCTTTGAAATGATTTCATTTCGTTGAATAAAAAACAACAACCTTTTGCCATTTGTCTCCCCCCTCCCCCAGAGGCGTAGCGAGGGTGTTTGGCGCCCGGGGACAAGATTTGCGCCCGGGGACGAGATCCCCTTTAAAGCGCCCCCTTTTCTTTTTTTCAGCTCTCAAACCCATTATTTTTACCAATAATATAACAAATATTAAAAATATAAAAAAAAAAAAAAAAAAATATCAAAGCACATTTTGGCGCCCCTAACTAGCTTGCGCCTGGGGATATCTGCCCCCCTGCCTCCACCCCATCGCTACGCCTCTGCCCTCCCCACACACACTATGGTTATTTTTAGCCTTACCGATTAAACTAAGCAATTCCCCATTATTACGTCATTCATTTTTTTTCCTTATAAAAAAACCACAAACATTGATGTCACGATAACCTTGTGTCAAGTCAGACACATGGCAAGAGCCAGAAACACACTCAATAAATAGATTTCTCTGACTACATAAAACATGTATTAGTTGGCTAATGTAGACTATATATCTGTAAGAAGAGGGAAAAATCTGAAGACTTCAAATACGACTTTCAGGAATGGAAGATTTTTTCCTCTCCCCACCAAATGAGAACTGCCCCCCCCCCCCACCAACCAAATCTGTTCTATGACCTTGATAGGTCACATCAAACAGCTGAGTCAAATATGTTACTGTTTGTTTAAGCGAAGGCGTAAAGTGTCCACACACCGTAAAGTATACAATCTCCCATTTGAAAATGATGTCCAAGCTGTCGCAGAAAGTATACATCAATGTTAACACAAACGCTGCTTATGAAAGGTTGTCTCCTGCTACCAACCACCCTGCTACCAAACACTCTAGCTACCCCTTTGCCAGTGGCGTAGAAAGGGGCGCTGAAGGTTGTCGGCAGAAGGGAAAGATGCTATTCTATTTTCAAAAAAAAAGAAGAACAGAAGACAAGTGGTCGCTAGTAAATGACGTCACGCTAAAAATGATCATTTTAGACCCCTCCCCCCCCTGTCATGAAGTGTGATCAATTCTTTATCTCGCCCCCCCCCCACGTCACGTCACACCTAAAAAAATTCAAAACATTACATACAATTTTCATAACTAAACAACGATTTTTATTTAATTCTTTAAAATTTTCACATAATGGATTAAGATGTAGTATAATTAGAAAACTGAGTTTCATAGTAACTACAATACCTGAGGCAATTTCGATCTTAAATTAATGTTTTTAAAATTAATTCAATAAAGGTTGTTTTCAAAATTAGAAAATTTTATTTTTTAAAAAAACGTGACGTCACAAATGTTTGACCACCCCCCCCCGTCACAACGTGTCACAAATTCTAGACCCCCTCCCCCCACCCCCTGAGCGTGACGTCATTTGCGAACGACCCCTAACAAAACACGACTACTAACGATTTTTGCCAGAGGCACTTAACGTGAGATCTATTTATAACCCAATGAACAATGTACTTGACAAATAAGGCAAGATTAAATCTGCACATTACATCAGGTAATACGACATGCGTTACCTGCAGCTGTTTAAAGTTACATGTTCATTTGGGCATTATGCCCATCGCAAGGCAATCCCCCGTTACCAGATGGTGGCATTTCCAAAATAGATATTGCGCAATCCTTATGAAGTCATCCTCTTTCAATGGTAAAATTGGATTTAAAAACTAACAAGTACACACACACAAAGACACAAAAACACACACACACACACACACACACATACACACAGGCACACATACACACAGGCACACATACATACTACATATTGAGTAAGAGATCAAAAAGAAAGTGCAAAATGTGGGTACAAGTTCTTCACGAAAACCGAGAAGAGAAGAGAAGAGAGGAAATGAGAGAAGAGAAGTGAAGAGAAGAAAACAAGGAGGCGAAAGCACTGTGCATAGCCAAACACGAAACGATAGTGAATCTATGTAAATTTGTAAAGTTTGGTGTGTGCCCTTGACGGCAACGAGACAGGTCTTTTAACTAGATTATTTCCCCATAAACGTCATTTCGGGTGAAATGCAAGAAAACAACGACCAGTGACTGCAATATCGGATATCCCACTGTGGTCAGTGGCGACGCTACACCAGGTCCCGCCGGGTCCCAGGACCTGGTAAAAAAACTTGGGACCTTGGCAAATGACCTGGTAAATTTTTATGTATCCTAACTGCTGAATTATTTTGAAATAAAATTGGCCCGTCCTGTGTCAGTGTATCTGGAGTCAATGGGTCAATAGTGTGGAGTGTCACGAGTGTGGATTCTCTAGATAAACGTGATTGACCTTACACATATGATACATCAAAATAAACTTATGAGAATTGACAATGTATGTAAACTTTGGGTTAAGTTAGTAGATTAATAAATATGACTTAATAAATACATTTTATTTTTAATAAATTTATTTGGGACCCGCCAAATTTTTTTAAGACCTGCAAGGGACCCGCCATGTTAAATTTGATGGCGTCGCCACTGGCTGTGGTTATCGATATTAACCTTTTTTTGAGATGGGACAGTGTCTCCTTTAAAACAACAACAACAACAACAACAACAAAATTTGAAACTATTCTTTGAACCGAAAACCAATTGGATGGCTCTTATAAACAACATAGCTGGCAATGAAGTTGTGTGGATGTGTTGTGAGCTCTAACATAGGAATGAAGAGGGGGGGGGGGCACCACTATCCGTAACCTACGGTACTGGATGTTTGTGTCAAGCTTTCAGTAAATAATTATTGGAAGAAAACACTTGTAAGCTTATAATATTAAGAGGGTTGGACTGCGACAAAGCTTTCAAGAAGCTGACTTATGAAACACAAACATTTGTGCAAATACATGAATATAGTTTGAGCTTTACTTACGGTAACACAGAATACAAATGGAAACGTTTCGGCAAAAGCCTTCATCAGTAAAAAAAAAAAAAAAAAAAAAAAAAAAAAAAAAAAAAAATAAAAAAAAGGGATTATATATATAAAAAAATTAAATTAAAAATAGAAACAACCCCTATCATTACTTGCCGCCATATCCGTATTCCACAAGCCCCCGAGCCGCAACTCCTAATTTAAATTATTTTTTTTTAGTGGGGGGGTGGGGGGGGGGGGGGTTGGGGTAAATATAAAGTTAAATGTTTTTTTTGTGAATGGGGGGTTTGGGGGGGGGGGGGTTGGGGTAAATATAAAGTTAAATGATTAAAAATTAAAAAAAAAAACTATTCAATAAATATTCTTTATTAAAAAGTAGTAAAACAATGACCGTTTAGGTTAACTATTTTGTCAAATAGGATGAACTATTATACAGGATACAGTTTTTAAAGGGTTTTACCTATTAACAAAAAAGACGAATTTATTATTAGAATGGAGTCCTGCAGTTGGGAACTAAAGTGTGTTTGAAAGTTAACAACTGTCACAGAAGACGCAAATGTTTACAGACGTTTTACAGACATAGATATAAAGATCTATAGGATAATTCGTTCTAACCGTGTGAATTAAATAAATAGTGTAACATTTAAATAAAGTGTGTTTTATAAAGTCGTGACAATCACCTGCGGGTCTCTAGAGCAGGGAGGTACCACATAAGACCCACTGATATGGTCAATGTGGCACGTAAGATCTTCAGTGGACTGGATTAATATGTTCGTAAAATGTAAAAATTGTGAATAATTATCATTCCGTAAATTGCCCGTACAAGCCTGTGCTTCAATCACAATGCAAAATTATTCCAAAAAAAAAAAAAAAGAAAAACAAACCACAAAAAAACACCACCCAATAATTCATAAGACCCACTGATATGGTCAATGTGGCACGTAAGATCTTCAGTGGACTGGATTAATATGTTCTTAAAATGTAAAAATTGTGAATAATTATCATTCCGTAAATTGCCCGTACAAGCCTGTGCTTCAATCACAATGCAAAATTATTCCAAAAAAAAAAAAAAGAAAAACAAACCACAAAAAAACAGCAACCAATAATTATAACTAAAATATGGCCTCTGCTCATTGTCCGAGCTCATTCTCAATGATGAATGTAACGTATACTGTTAATTTTCATGTTAACCACCAATTTCTTTGTTTATTTCCACGCAGCCCTCTGAACAATAATGTTGACCTACTCTGCTCTGCAGGATTTCGTATCCTTCCCGAATTTTGAAGAAAGTCAAAGGATGGCATTGCTTAAATAATCTTAATGTACATGAAGTTTTTTTAACGGCGATTCAAAAGAGGAATAATTCGATGTACTGCTAAAATTGATTCCGTCACGGTTCACGCCACAGTGGACATGCTCATACTGGTCCATGAGGAATACAAAAGCTCCACTCGAGCCAGGGCACGATGGCGTCGTGTACGTGTATTTTGTTCGACTCGTGAAGCCAGGATCCACAGATCTGTGCACCCAATGTCTGAAGGAAACCACCTTCTCATCGCCATGAGGATGTGATACCATGAAACTGAACGTGTCAATGTCGTCGCCTTTCTTCATCTTCTTTTCTACTTTCTTAAACAACTCTATCCAGTTATTCTTCACGGCCTTCAGGCGATCAAACACATCTTCCTGGCATGTGCGACAACAGCATATCACGAAATCCCCGACGACATCAATCTTCTCAGCTGTAAAGCCTACGAAAGAAAGCGTTTGGCCGTTGATGTCAATATCAATCGTCGCGCTTTCAGCTTCGAACTTGTCGAAAACAAGTTGAGCCGCTGTAGCAACTTTAATTACACCAATGACTTTTTTAGGATTTTGACTATGTTTACAATCGTCGCATTTACATTCTATGTTTTCCTTTTTCTTGCACTTCACTAGATTCCAAATGATTCCAGTTCCGACCTTCAAACCCATTTCATTCCTGTTATAAAAAGGAAAAGGTTTTTTGGTATTAGGATAATACCGGGGTCTTCTGTTACTGTTTTTGCTGACGAAGATCTTAACGGTCAGGTCGAAGGTCACTTTGACCAACTGAAACAAGTCGCCGTCTTGGTAAGTGGCAGGCAGGCTGTCCATGTTGAAGTGGCGCAGAGACACAAACTTTTTATCATGTCCCTTGTACTTCTCACAACTGTTTTTATTCAATATGCTACTTTCACTGTTTACCAAAACTTCAGTTTCAGTAGCATCTGAAATAGAGCAATAGACTTTGTTATGGAAAACATTAGCGTTGTATAGAGATAGATAGATAGATAGAATAATAGATAGATAGATAGATAGATAGATAGATAGATAGATAGATAGATAGATAGATAGATAGATGATGGATGGATGGATGGATGGATGGATGGATGGATGGATGGATGGATGGATGGATGGATAAATAGATATAAAGGTAAATACCACCCGGGGCAAACTCAAAAGATTGTGCACCCCCAGCAAATGATAAGTATATTCGGGAAGGCATTGCTCTAAAAAGAACCGTCATTGTCAAATATTGTACTCTGCAACAACATCTCATTTGTTTTCTTTTATGAATAACACCCGCAACTTGAGGAATGAGATTAAAAACCTTATAATGAACAAATCAGACATATGAAATAGTAATGATGTTAACAAATTGAAGGTTGCAAAAATAATAATCTGTCGAGTATACTTCGGAAGTGGCGGCACCAGGGTTTCTGTCATCAAGTACGTGTCTT
Organism: Lymnaea stagnalis; assembly: GCA_964033795.1. Classification (NCBI taxonomy): domain Eukaryota; kingdom Metazoa; phylum Mollusca; class Gastropoda; family Lymnaeidae; genus Lymnaea; species Lymnaea stagnalis. The sequence continues at coordinate 460,815 of CAXITT010000321.1, read as the reverse complement.
TGTTTCACCCCACTCAGACTTCCTCAATGATCTCCTTAAAGTCTGCTTTCTACACCCTGCTCTTGTGGCACCCTGCTTTTGTGGCACCCTGCTCTTGTGGCACCCTCCTCTTGTGGCACCCTGCTCTTGTGGCACCTTGCTCTTGTGACACCCTGCCCTTGTGAAAAAATGCCCTATTCGTACCCTTCCTTGGTTGCAATTTTCTCTGGCGTCACCATGTTCTGGTTACACTCTGTTCTGGTTGCATCCTGTCCTGGTGAGACCCTGGTCTTTTATTTCACAGCGATCGGTTATGAAACCATGTCAACAGAATTATGTTAAACTTGAATTTTTACAATTTGAAAGAAGAAAACTTATGTATATTGGAAATAAGACGAAATACTTTTCTGGGTACTCCCTCCCTTTCTTTCCTTTAGAGCAGTATTGTCAAACCCGCGGCCCGCGGAATGGTTTTAAATGGCCCGCCAGTGCTTGAGACATTTTTACCATTTACCATTTGTGCAAGAGAGTACACCAGAAGTGGCAGCATTCGAAAACAGAAAGGGTGTGGGTGGCAAAAGGGGAGAGATGCCTGACAGGTAGTAGTAATTTATGTGAAGCGCGGCAGTAGTTGAACAATGTGGGAATGTTGGTTGACCTGAAATAGGACACTAATGTCTTCGTCTTCTGCTGCTTTGATCCGCCATCGAGGGGGAGGGTGGGGGGTGGGCGGGGGGGTTGTCGTGATATACGGATATAATAAAGGAGAAAATAATTTGGTAACAAATTATAGTACAGTAACTTGACGCGTGGCTAGCTGGTCATCGTTAAATCTCCATGGACAAAAATGAGTCTGGTTTAGATGACTAGATATGTGAGCACCACACGGCTTTATTTGATGGTAACAATAAGACAGGAGTTAACAAGATGATATCTGGGGCACTTAAGGTTTTGCAAATGACCGGGGGGGGGGTGCTGTAAATAAGTTTAAAAGTAATAAACAGGTTGTCCATGTGCGGGCAGTATGTCCATCCTGCATTTGTAGACAAAATCAGTCTAGTACCTGGTATTCAGTGAACGGAGTAGGATTAATTCCAGGAGTAGAAAGCAGAATAAAAGCTGTGTTTGTAGTTAAAGCAATTCAGTCAGAAAAATTCTGAGACGCAGTACTAATGATTTTTGAAATCACTATAAGTTCTAAAAAGATCATGCCAAAATGGAAATGACAAGTAAAAAAAGGAAAGTTACAGATTGGGATGGCCTGAGGAGTGCAACGACAGAGCAGAGCTCAAACATGCAGGAGATACAGGGTACAGCGACAACAGAAGAGCTTGGGTGAAGTTTAAGACAATAATCACTGAGGCAGTGAATAAATTCATACCACACAAGACCACCAAACCTAAGATAAATCAGCTGAAATCCGTAGGCTCATCCACAGGAGAGACCGACAATAGAAACGATTGAAGAAAAATGGCTCGATTGAACTGAGAGAGGAGGTACTGAGGCTTATTGCCCAGATGTTATTGGAACTACATGAACGTCATCTTCTCAGAGGAAGACACTGCAACCAAGGGTGTCAAGAACAAGCGCCTCTGGACCTATGTGAAGCACCAAAAGTCCTCAAACGCTGGAGTTTCCCCCCTAAGGTGGGATGGTCATTTGACATCTGACCCAAAAACACAGGCTGACGTACTCAATCAGCAGTTCCAGTCGGTTTTGGCAACGGTAAAGAGTATTCGGAGGCTAGGTTCCTTCTGAAGACCAAAATGATGAACAGAACCTACCCTGTCATGGAAGATATCCAGATATCAGAGCAGGGTGTGCTTGCCCTCCTCAAAACCATTAACCCCTACAAACCATGTGGTCCTGACAACATCGAACCACGAGTGCTCAAAGAATTAGCCCAGAAATCGCTCTTGCACTGACAATCCGCTTCCAACCATCGCTTTGCACAGGAAATGTTCCTGCAGACTGGAGAACCGCGCATGTCACTCCAATCTACAAGGAAGTGGATCAATCTGACCCTGTCAACTATCGTCTGATATCCCTCACCAGCGTGGTCTGCAAACTGTTGAAACACATAATCGTAAGCACAGTCATGAAGCATCTTGGAAGCCAAAATATACTCAATGACTGTCAACATGGCTTCCGAGTCAATAGATCATGTGAGACCCAGCTCCTGGAATTTGTAGAAGACTTGATGACCAATATCGAGAACCACAAGCAGACTGACGTGCTGGTGATGGACTTCGCAAGGCATTTGACCGTGCTTTTACACAAACTCCAGAGATATGGGATCCAAGGCACCACTAAAACACGGATCTCTAGCTTCCTCAGCAACCGATGCCAAGCAGTAGTGATGGACGGTACAAGCTCATCCTTTGTCAAAGCGAAGTCAAGGGTCCCCCAGGGATCAGTGCTAGGCCCCTGTTTGTTACTAGCATAAATTAATTACCAACTCGAGAAACTGATATCCCAAGCAAGACTGCTCGCAGATGACACGGCGTTATATAGGACGATAACCAACAGATCTGACAAGGACCAGCTGCAGCATGATCTCAATCTTTTAGCTGAGTGGGAGATGAGCTGGGACATGGAATTTCACCCGACCAAGTGCCAGACACTAGGCTGGTCACTATTGGAGGAACGACGACGACTATCCAGGCTCTCCATGATGTACAAAAAGAAATAATGGGCTGGTCCACAGTTCCAGTATTAAACAAAAACTCGTCCCTCTCCCCAATAGACAGCGACGAGGCCATGACAGGTGATTCCGGCTCATACCAACAAGAAGCCAGTATAGGAACTGCTCATTCCTGCTCAAGACAATCAGAGACTGGAACAAGCTTTCAAAAGGAACATTTGAGGCGACAACACTGGACACATTTGTGTCTGTTGCCTCAAGCCTTCCAACTCCTAGTGCATGATTCCCTCACAAAGTAGCACTTGTAATCATTGAAATATCCTCATCAACAGCAGGCACAGAAACATTGCAAATCCCCTCTACATGCTTAGGAGCCAAAATGATCAATAAATTGATCGTGGGCCCTTAAGATATAAAAGAAAAAGAAGAGAACAATTCTTTTAACGCTTCATGGGAACTGGAATGTTTGTTTTCATTGTTTAAGGAAAAAGCCACTGTATTTGATTTGCCAGACTTCTATTTCTGTTATGAAAAATGCCAATCTGCAGAGACACCACAAGTCAGTGCATGCAGATTTTGAAATAGAGTTCCAATTGGAACAAAGTTAAGAGACAACAAAGTTATTGCTTTAAACAAGTGTCTGAATGGCAGGCAAAATATTTTTTTTCGGATTTTGAGCTCAAGCGACTGTGCTACCGAAACATCTTTTAATATTAGCTGGATATTAGCTAAGAAGCAAAAACCACATTTAGCTGATGAAACTGTTAAACTTTGTTTTCAAGAATGTACAGATTTGTTATTTTCTGAATTTAAAAACGTAGAAGAAATAAAATAACAAATATCTAAAATTCAGCTTTTCTCACCAGACTGTAGCATGACGTGTTGAAAGTGTAGCCGAGGATGTAGTTGAGGGGTTGTTTCATGATTTGAAAAATGCTACCGGTTTTAGTCCTGCAGTGGATGAATCATGTGATATCACTGACACAGTCCAACTTGTTGTTTATGGTGCTCCAGCAATGGTGTGAAGGAGAGTTGGCCTGATGGGTAAGCTGGTGGCCGACAACGATTTTCCAGACATTCAAGCGTATCATTGTATAATTCACTAGTAATCTCTCTGCTCAAAGCTGAAATACGATACACTCCAAAATGTTATGGATAGTGTCGTGAAAATTGTAAATTTCATTCAAGCTAATCCATTAAATAACTGGCAGTTTAAGGCTTTAATAGAAGAATAGGAAAGACATTTCAGGGATTTTCTTCTCCATACTGATGTTTGTTGGCTCAGCAAAGGAAAAGGCTTGTAAGATTCTGGTATCTAATTGAAGAAGTGAAACTGTTTCTCGGGTCCAAAGCAAAGAGCTATTTGTTAAATTAAATGGAAATGCCTGAGTTTATTGTAAGGCAAGCATTTCTAACTGATATCACAGATCACCTTAATAAATTAGCATTAAAATGGCAAGGGCGCTTTCAAATCTTAACACAGCTTATGAAAGACACTATTATATTCGAATCTAAGCTGGACTTATTCATTATTGAACTAAATAAATCAAATTTTACTCACTTGCCAGCCCTTGCAAAGGCTGGATGACAACGTCCATAGCTGGTCACAAGTAGCGATACAATCTATTGGTGTCAAAAGTTGAAGTTAGATTTCAAATATCGTTTTAAAGATATTCGCAGTTTTACTCCTGTTTGACTTTTCTTTTGGAAAATCCCTTTAATTGTGATATTTCTATTCTAACCACGAAGATTTCATTATTGGGAGCAGATGAATGCGCAGTGTAGCTTTAAATCATCCTAATTCAGCATAACATGACTCTTCGTGAAAAATATAAGAATGATTTGCCATTTGAATTCTCGATGACCTATGTTCTTCTGATGAATTTTCACAGCTATTGAAATGATGTATGATGATATTGACGGATGTTTGAAAGCACCTACGTCTGTGAAGCTGGATTCCCAGTATTGACCAACATCAAGTCCAAAAAAAAAAAAAAAAGAAATGCTTTGGCTAAAGAACATTTAGGAATCCCAATAAGGGCAGCAGTAAGTGATCACAAGCCACAAATTAAGACGATGTAAAGCACCTACGTCTGTGAAGCTGGATTCCCAGTATTTACCAACATCAAGTCCAAAAAAAAAAAAAAAAGAAATGCTTTGGCTAAAGAACATTTAGGAATCCCAATAAGGGCAGCAGTAAGTGATCACAAGCCACAAATTAAGACGATGGTAAGTGCAAGTCAAAGCCAAATATCGCATTAAAAATGTGCTACAGTTTTTATTGGTTGAGATGACGCTGCTAACGGATGTATACTTTTGTATGCATAAAGTAAAAAGCGTTAATAAATTGAATAATTAAATATAAAAGAGTAATAGAAAAAGAAGTGTTTATTTTAAGACTTCATGTGCGACCATCAGCTTCACGAAAAAAAAAAATTGGGCCTCCCCCTGGGTCAAAGTGGTTGACAACGGTGGCAGATCTCTTCCCTGATAGCCATTTCATCAACAGAGATTTCATCGGCGCCACCACATCGATACATTTATTTTTTAGACAGACACTTAATCAACAAAATATTAAATTGACCGACATTTCATTGAAAGCAACACTTTCCACACGGAACTTCATCAACTTACTGTTCATTGAGATTTTCATAATAATAATTAATTGAATTAGATTTTAGTTGTATAATCAAACAATAAATAGTGGAACAAAATCTATTTAGGCTTGAAAAAAAAGATAGAAGAATTAAAATGAAGTTTTGACAAAATACCTTCTTCTCCAGACCATACAAAACAAGATTAGATCTAACAAATTATTTTGAAATTTAAAAAAAAAAAAAAAATTTCTCCAAAATATTATGTAGCTTTCTCGGTCTCTGTGCGTCTTTACTTTTTGTGAAAAAGAACACGAGTTATTCCCTTTTCTTCCTCCATATTTCCTATATGACATTGCTCTAGACCTGGGGTCTCAAACTCAAATCATCCGGGGGGCATTAGGTAGAGTCTGAGTGAGACTGTGCCGCAGCAAGTATTCCACATAAAAGCGATTACAAATTCAATAAATTACAACTGTTGCAATCTTCTCAAACTTTATTAATAACAAATAAAAACATTAAGGGTTCTCAAGAACTAGACTTCACTTTCTTACTCCTCCTCCTTGTTTCCAGAGACCTGGCAACACTTCTTTTTACACAGCTGAGCGACATTGGGCTTGAGTCAGGACGCAACTGAGACCCTCAGTATAGCTTGAAGATGCTCATTAGTTAGTGTGGCCCCGAATTTTGACTTGTTAAAGTCCATAGTGGAAAAGAGCTTTTCACATATAGGTACTCCAAAAAAGGCACATGATCCGCTTGAACAACCTGGAAATCTCAAAGAAGGTGGAGGGCAATACTATTTCATAAAGTGTCCATTCTTGTCTGTTTTTCCACTGAACTTAGAATAACACTCAAGATCAATCAATGCGCATTGAAAAGAAAAAAAAGGGTGGGGGATCTTCCACATTAAAGGAAAAGGGCTAAGTAAAAAAAGTTGAATAGTGGCTCTTTGTGTTTTGAAGTCTGCAAACATTTGATCAAATTCTTCATGTAGCTTTGCAATGGCATCAGTATACTTACTTCTGAATGGTGTGCCCGAATCCAAGAACCATAACACAAGTTTTGTGCATAATGCCCTGACATTGTCATAGACAACACTGACAAGCTAACCCTGGTCTTGTAACATCTTGTAATGCACATTCAGCTACTGCGTAATGTTACAAGAAAAGCCAAGTCCATGAGGCATTTGGAATCATTTAGTGCAGGAACAACTTTTAGTCCGATTTTAAAACGGTTGTTACCATTATAATCAACAAACATAATAAAAATCAGAATAAGAGTAGTTGGTGAGATTCGACTGAAACCGTCGCGGAGAGTCACGTTATAGATATAAGAATGGGAAACACGCGGGCCGCATTAACACTAAACTTTTCTGTCATGTAGCGGGCCGCAAAATATCGTCTTGCGGGTCACAAATGGTCCGCGGGCCCCGAGTTTGAGACCCCTGCTCTAGGCCATGTTGTTCTCATATTATGTTTTGTACCAGAATTAGTATATTAATTTTTTTTTAAACTTAGATTATCGGGGAAAGTAAGGTTTATTCTTATGACAATTCGTAATGAAACTAACTTTCCATTGCCTTAAAGGCATATTCTGATACAGTCGTCCCTTATTTCTCCAGGCAAGACAATTCAAGTCTCTGCCGCGATAAGTTATTTCAGCAATGAAGGTTTCTTTATTGTATGAATCGAATATTTTCGTAGTTTGAGCATAAGCAAACCTGTTGACGACCCTCCATATACAGGTTCTAACAATATCAGAAAATGGGGTGGGGGGTGGGGGATGCTCGAATACATAAGCCTACAGTCCATACGTCCAGTAAAGTACTCTAAGACAGGGATGTACAATTGACTCAGACAAACGAGAGCGCTCTGTATCATTTCCACTTTCTCAAACAACTTTTTAATGTATGCAAGTTAGAGTTGAAAAAAAACAACAACAAAAAAAAAACAAAAACGCGATTGAGTGAAGCCGCGAAAGTCGAACCGCGAAATGGCGAGGTACGATTGTATTTTGAAATAGCTCTTGATGACGCTCTAACATGGGCACTTTATGTTCATTTTCTATAGCTTCACAATATAAGATGAACGTTTAGACTAGGGCAGGGTGTTATTTATATATTGTCATTATGTTTGTAAAAATATTGTTATTTATAAAATATTTGCCATTTTAAACAATTTATACACGTTTTCATTGATCATTTCTACAAATTGTTTAAATTGGAAACATTTTGGAAGGTTAGTTAGTGTACTTGTTTTTTGTGACTTCCACTTTATTGTATGGGAACATGTTAGAGTTTATTTAAAAATTCATTTAAAAATTAATCAGTTTAACGAAATATATAGTTTAATTAAAATAAATAGGTAAACATAACTATTATAAAGCCATATTATTTTATGTTTAGTACCAGTTAAATTTATCGATGTGGTGTCCGTATCGATGTTCTGACTGTCGATGAAGTTTTCTTTTAGAACCTGTGTGTTGACCTATTTTTTTCATTCACTTGTCTTCCTTTTTTTGTATATTGATGTCACCGATTAAGTGTGTAATGTTCTATCAACCACAACCCTCCCTTGATTAGACAATGTTATTTACGTCTTAATTTTTTATAGATAGTATTATCAAATGCAGTTTCTAGAATTTATTTTCTGGTGGGCTCTAACTCCCTTCCTATAAATAAGCCGGCAGCTTTCGCAGCCGGTAGATATTTAATAGAAAATTCCCTACACATTTAAGAGACAAGATTTTACGATACGTGTGAGTTTTTAATATTTCTATCCTTCGAGGATTATACTTTTTAAATGCTTATTTGATTTTTTATTTTTTATATAAATTTAATCCCATAATTAATTTGAATATTGGTAATATCCCTAACTTTGGTATAGTTTTTCTTTGATGACCGGTTTTCATTCCTTCGTTTCGTATTGTTCAAAAAAAAACGAGACTAACCTTAAAACTATTGGAAATTGCAAAACCTTATGAAGGTACGTATCAGTTTCTGTCAATAAATTGTTTTGTCGATGTAGTGGCTTCAATGAAGCGTTATGCGGCCGTTGTGGTGACCGCTGGTCAAGAACCCCTGATCTACATTTACACGAAACATACAGTTTTAACAAACTTATCTGTTATACACAACGACATAATATATACCAAGGGCTCAAGGGAAAAACCAGTGATGTCAGGTTTTGAGAGTTTTGAGAAAATTGAATTTAAAGTTTGAAAATTCCTCATAAAAGTTAAAAATATCAAGATGTCTAAGTATTTATTTATTGACTATGCTGCTTTTTCAGTTGGACATATGTATCATATTATTCTATTAAATGGAATGTAGCCACAAGGGAGATAACATAGAAATTTTGAAAAACTGACATCACTGGTTTTTTCCATGAACCCTTCATACGTAAATATATATATATATATATATATATTATATATGTGTGTGTGTGTATGTATTGACGCTATTTCGATCGTCTTGATTTCGCGTATGCGTTAAAGAAATGTACACAACAATCCCATTATTTATTTGTACAGTCTCTAAGTCTTCTGACAACACACTTGTCCCATCATGATCCTAGAAAGACAAGTTTCGGCAATAGACAGATACATGAAGCAAACTTTCTGAGTCACTACATGTTCATGACGTAATACTGTGCCATTTCTGCATTAAAAAATTGGGATTTTGTACCACAGGAACTCTTGCACATTTTCCGTTTGACATGATTTGTGTTGTTTCTTGGATGTGCCGAGTGTGATTCAGTGTATATGCCATCGGTATTGCTATCTCAAGGTTTTCTATTTCCAGGTTTCTCTGTACCATTTTTAAAGATTAAAATGTTGTATTACCCTTACCACAAAGTTCTGGAGTGTTATTTTCTTGAATCCATTTATAGAAGAACAAACATAATTTCTGGAAATAAATGTAATGAAAAAATGCGTTAGACTGAAAGAAGTTGAGCTTTTATTTTATTCGACTGAAAGTCGTAACAAAATTATGGCATCTGAATGAAAATGAATTGTATTTTTGTCCGACAGTGCAACAGTTGAAAATGAAAACCGATCAGCCAATTTGTGTTCTTGTAGCATCAGGACATTTAGTGTTTATTGATCGTAGACTAAAAGTTTTTCAGGGTTGACGAGGCGTATAAATGAATTGCAAAAGATGGGACTACTTTAGTCAGCCATATTGCCGAGCATGTGAGAGGCGTGATCGTAGAATGTTCAAATTGACAGGCTGTGCCAATCAGGCTGTGCCAATCAGGCTGTGCCAGTCAGGCTGTGCCAATCAGGCTGTGCCAATCAGGCTGTGCCAATCAGGCTGTGCCAATCAGGCTGTGCCAATCAGGCTGTGCCAACGGATTGTCTGCGGGCATTGATATAATTTAAGTACATAATCATATTCTTTATTCAGTTGTGGATTTAAAATTAACTTTTTGCTTATTGATTCTGCAGCTTTGAAGGTGTATTTTAAATTTATTCAAATAGTGTATTTGAAATAATTATTATTGGATTTAAGTGATGCATGTGAAGAAATGTCTTAGAATTGTATAGTTCAAGTTCTATCCATCTCGTTTTAAAGAGTTCAACTTGAATAATAATAATTATCAAGGGTGCACAGACCCCTTCAACCATTTTGCTATATTTTTGACATACATGTTTATTCTAGGTTTGAAGTCTAGCACATTTATCCTAGGTTTAAGTCTTTGTAATGGTTTTAGCAGTTTTCATCAGTGCATTTTTCACACATAAACATGCACGTATATTTTAAAATGTGACGCTATTTATAAATATTGTCCAAATATAATCGATCTATCTTAAGAAGTTTCCAGAATGAAAATAAAATTTAAAAAAAAATTAAGCTCAAAATTAGCCGTAAAAATGTAACTAGCAAAGGTTTATGATGTTACAATCGTGGTCAAATATGACCTTCAAATATGACCTACGTACCTTTAAATGTTTCAAGAAACTGTACCGTTTCCTGTCAAAGATATAAGAATAAAACAAATAAATTACTTTTAAATTTAAAAAAAAAACAATTCTGGAGCCCTCAAGCATTGTCTGTCATGGGTAACTTGAAGTATTCTACCGGTTAAAAAATGCTCATTTCAAACCCTCCAAAATTCATGTAATCACCTTTTTAGAAGGGGTACCAAAAGTAAGGCTAAGAATCCTTGGTCTAATGGGAAAACCCAAACGTTCATATATATATATATAAAAAAGGTAATGCTAATTTTAAAATGTGTCACTAATTTTAGAAATTAATTATTATAAAAATGTTGGATCTTCCTGTCCTGAATAAGGCTTACCCCCAAACAAACTGAGCCAAGAGAACGAGTACAACAGTAACAAAACTCGCAATGATCACTTGCCAACCACAAAGTGCATCTGAACCTAAGGGAGGAATAAATACAAACGTTTTGTTTATCGAAAAACGTGAAACAAAAATCCTGAATATGGTCAAACACATGCCATCGCGTGGCTAAGGATTGTGCAACCAGAGTCCGACCCCCACCCCTCTCACTCCACTCCTGCACCACTAAGCTTATACGTTAAACATTTGTTCATGTTTTACTTCCAGATTAATCCTGTCATCTTCACTTAGCTCAAAAACTCCATGTCCAAAACATAGATATTTTTGGGCATCCAAAAATCCAGTAAAGAACAAATTTCCAGCCTTTTAATTTGTTCATAATGTGAAATGAAAAAAAAACCCAATAGAATGTGGAGCTATCCTAACATCATTTATAACACCGACAAACTTTTGCAACATTACAGTAAATTACTTTTAATTATTCTCTTTAAAAGATGTACAAACATTTAAAATATATTTTTAAAAAAGCACTCACCTAAGTTCACTATTATCCTGCATGTTGCAGACTTTGAGTGTTCATCATAACCACAGAGAGCGTACTTTATAGTTACATTCAAATCTAACGGCACACTGCTGTCTGTATTGAAGACAGCGACATTTTCGCCTTGAGAGATTTTATCTGTATTAGTCGATGAAATTTAGATGATACATGGAGTGGCTGGACTTTGACACTCGTATAGAACTGAAATGAAAGGACCTATTACTTCGGCCTCACACCGGCTACCTTCAGTGGTCAACATTTCTTTACCGTTGACGAGTAGTCGCCCTTTTGTGTCGTTAACATCTAGGGTGGAATATAAAATAGAATTGTGGAGTCTTCTTTTAATCGAATGGCAAAGTTCTTTTCAAAACTCTTTAATATAACACAGACTGATATTTCAGATAGCAGATACAATTTTTCACTGTGACGTTTTCATTAAGACCAACTGTTACTTTTGCCAAACCCATGATTCCGAGAAAGTGTGTCCAATCTGTATACAAGTTGCGTCCAAGATGTATCCAAGGAGTGTGAAAAGCTTTGTCCAGACCGGGTCCAAGAACTCGAATAGCCATCCATTATTTATAATGTTAAATTAATTCTATTAAAAAGTCTGAGATTTTCAGTGGCACTGTTTTTTTTCCTGGCTGTAAAAATTTAAATTAAGTTTTAAATACCTCAACTTTTTTGTGTGTTAAATCATAATGTAAATAAAAATAAACCAGATAATGTAACAAATGGCACATCTTCTGATTGTATCATAGTTTACTAAATCGTCAGGCAACCTTGCAGTCCTGACATAATGTAAATATGAAAGAGAGAGAGAGAGAGAAAGAGAGAGAGAAAGAGAGAGTGAGAGACAGAGACAGAGACCCAGAGAGAGACAGGAAAGAGACAGGTGTTCAGCCTTTTGTAATTTCAGTGCCATTTAAAATTGACTTAAAAAAAACAAAGTTACTTGTTATCAATGCACCTCTACATTATAAGAGAGATCACAATACAAATGTTCGACTTCAGACTTCAGATGGCTTGTTGCACAAACCAGGTGAAATCTAAATACTTACTGTGCACAAAGTGACCAGACTGAGATAATGCTCTCTGCAAACAAATTCATTAATATAAATCGCAAAATGCACGATGGAAAAACAAAGCAACTCCAATATTCATAGAAATCATATTTTTAGAAACGACTTCTTTCGGAGAAAAAATACCAACGGCAAATTTCTTAAATGCCAAAAATGCTTTAATATAAATCGACAATTTACTGTAATATCAAAATTAGAAAACAATAAGAACTATTTTTGTTAAACTGTTTTCTAAAAATCATTGGTGAGGAAAAAAAAAGGGGGGGTTAATTTGTATAAGATTGGTATTTAGTTTATGCTGTCAAAATAAAGCAATAGTTATTAATTTTTTTCAGAATTTAGTTTGTTTGTATCTACATAGTATAGGGCCGCGGAGAAAGGGTTTGTGCATTTGCAAGCGAGTAATAATTGTTATAATGACTATAATGTTACATATCTGAACAGCTGGATTTATATTTTTCTAGCAAACAGGAAGAACTGCGTATTCAAAGGGGTTGCAGATTGGGGTAGTACCTTTGGTTATGGATGCCAGTATGCGAAAAGGCGTTGATATAACAGGTATGGAAATTATTGGAATTTAAAGTAAGAAAATATGTGTTCCAACAGTGGTTTTACAGGAAGTTCAGGAGGTAAAAAAATGGATTTAGGTGTTGAACTTATACACTGAAATGTGCAGTTAGTATGCCTTTTAGAAATTAACGATACACTGGAACATCCTCAAGCAAGACTTCAAAATAACAGGTAGATCGCATGATAAAATGAGTACCATTATACCCGGGTAATTCATCGGGTAACATATTCTAGTATTATTTAAAATATAACTATTACATCCCATAAATGTTCATTAAAATACCGTAAATGTCTGGAAAATCCTGTTCATCTGAAATTTCATCTCGTGGATCCGCAGAGTAAGCGGCAGCATGCAGAACAGCTCCATTCAAATCCATGGTTGCTTCGACTTCAATTAAAAAATTAAGAAAAATTCTACCCTTGAAACGTCTGCATACGGTGCTGGAACCAAGTAAACATTGTCGCGTTAGGTTGTAACTTGTGTGCTGAAATGACATGTATGGATGATCAACCTAATTTTCTGTTTCGGTTTAATCCTGAAGTGTCAAAGTGTCCTCTTTTTATAGCCATTTTCATTGTTTCTGTAGAATAGTAGTTACTATCCTAGTGTCTCATTTGTATTTACTTAGTTTACATGTTTTAATAACTGTAAAGCGCTTAGAGCTTTATGATAAGCGCTATATAAAAATGCCTAAATAAATAAATAAATAAATATCTACAAAAAAAGAAATAGGCAAAAATAATAAGGAAAATCCAAACTAAAAACACCAAAAAAAAAAAAAAAATAATAATAATAGAAAAAATACATCTACAAGACGGTCAGAAGCAACACTATTTTATTTCCAAAACTGAAGATCTATTTTATGCTTAAATTTCTTAAAAACTCCAATCAACTTTATTGATCAAGTGTAGAGATTTTTTGAAGGTAAGCTTTCAAGATACAAAAAAGTGTGTAACGTTTTAAAAGAGCAAATGCGCCTAGTTTGTTTTTGGTCACAAGCTGCAGCGTCGGGAGTAGGGTCAGTCTTTAAGTCACGGCTGAAAGACTTAGAGGGATTAGTAAGCAGTGTCATGTAAAAATGGCACACACGCCTTAATCTGGTCTGACAGTTTCATAAGTTTTAACCAATGATCAAGTGCCCATTGAATTGTGCTGATTTATAATATTTTCTCAATACTAGTTTGTAAATTAGTAGCAGGACACTTGAAATTATGCTGCGGGCGCTTATTGGGACGGCGACGGGGGTCAATCAATAAATCAAATGTTTGAAACTGACCTCAACAAACCACAGTGCAAGAGGTGCACTATATATTTTTAAAATAGTAGGCCTATGTATACAAATAAGTCATTAATATACGGGCTGTTGATTATTTCTATTTTTCCATTTAGTTGTATATTAATATAATAATTATATTTATTATTATTAATATTGTTCGTGATCGCACACAAAGATGACCAAGGTAAATTTGGACTTGAGTGGTAGCCTAGACTTGAGTGGTAGCCTAGACTTGGGTGGTAGTCTAAACTTGAGTGGTAGCCTAGACTTGAGCGGTAGCCTAGACTTGGGTGGTGGCCTAGACTTGAGTGGTAGCCTAGACTTGGGTGGTAGCCTAGACGTGGGTGGTAGCCTATACTTGAGTGGTAGCCTAGACTTGGGTGGTAACCTAGACTTGGGTGGTAGCCTAGACTTGGGTGGTAACCTAGACTTGGGTGGTAGCCTAGACTTGGGTGGTAGCCTAGACTTGGGTGGTAGCCTAGACTTGGGTGGTAGCCTAGACTTGGGTGGTAGCCTAGACTTGAGCGGTAGCCTAGACTTGGGTGGTAGCCTAGACTTGGGAGGTAGCCTAGACTTGAGCGGTAACCTAGACTTGGGTGGTAGTCTTGTGGACGTAACTTTGACAGTTTGGTAGCCTAGACTTGGGTGGTAACCTAGACTTGGGTGGTAGCCTAGACTTGGGTGGTAGCCTAGACTTGGGTGGTAGCCTAGACTTGAGCGGTAACCTAGACTTGGGTGGTAGCCTAGACTTGGGTGGTAGCCTAGATTTGAGCGGTAGCCTAGACTTGGGTCGTAGCCTAGACTTGAGCGATAGCCTAGACTTGAGCGGTAGACTAGACTTGAGCAGTATTTGGTTTAAAGTGAGTTGCTCCATTCTACCTTGTCTATTTGATCGTAAGGGAAGACCGAATGAAGAAGACGAGATATTGACCTGTAGATGGGCAGCATCCCGTACCACCCATCCACTAAGTTTATGCAAATGATAGAACCTTGGGATTTTTTTTAGTTATGAGAGACCGGTTGGTCTCTGTCTTTTTCATTTGCTTGGACATATTTTTACTTTAAGTTTTTGAAGAATTGAATTGAAATTGAGCGCTAGTAATTTAAATGTTATTTAACACATATTTTAATTTTGATAAAGAGACAATTAGTAAGTTTAACTTTCATATGGTTCAAAAGTAATAAACCAAAAGCTTATATATATTTTGAAAAATGATTTTGTTTTCTTTTAAGAGGGGAGGTGTTATGTAGGATGTGTTTACGTCACGTTTCGCTCGTGCTGCCATTCTAGCAGACGCTGCGTTCGTATTGGGCGTGGACTATTCCCTTTCATCTCGCCGTGTTTACTGCCGCTACCAACTAAAAATAATTAATCTGTTCTCATAGTATTTTGTGGAAAGTTCGAGAGTGGACTAGAAAGATAAACAATGTCTAATTCGTTTCTGGAGTGCGTCTTATGCTGCATATATAAGGGGTTCAGAGAACATTAAGAGACGGTGATTCACAGAGATATTTCAACTTCACGAGACTATTGTATTATTCTGTGTGTACTCATATGAGTTTATTCGGATTCATCATTGTACACTATTAGTTGGCACATTGTACTAACTGTACCGGTACAAGACATATCCTAACTCTGTAAGTTGAGGATTTTTAATTATATTTCTTTTGTTTTGTAAATATATTAATACTTAAATAAATCTTATTATTTGTAATTAGTACTGTTGTAAGTGTCGTATTTTTGCTATTGTATTTCTCAATGGCACCGTCCTTTGTTATGCACTGTTTGAACGAGCCATACAATTAAAATAAGAGATTAAGTTCTCACATTAGAAGGCAGTGCGTAACAATTTGGGCTGCACGTCCGGGATATACCTGATTCCGCATTTTTTATTTCTTACAAGAACCCAATTTAACAAATTGTGGGATTTTCCTTGGATATTTGAATCTGTAACTTTTTATTACACCAATAATAAATTGAAAGTTTTTCTGTGGATTTTGACCCACTGTTTACTTTAATATACTCAGATTAAATTGAGTTCACGATACCATTTTACGATACCAATAACAGATCTAGTTACAACTTTTTAAAGATTAAATTTGTATCAGTGTGTTAATTAAAAATGAACATTAATAGATCCTAGTGTTATATTTTGCCTGTGTTAAATGGATTTTGATGTTAATAATCCATCAGGATAGGCATTAGACAAATGTTCTAGAAAGGAAACTATTTTCAATTGCTAAAGATTTAGGAATAAAAGTAGCTCACTTGGCATTTAAAAAGACCGTACGAGATATGATCATCGTCCACTTAGTGGAACTGGCCTCAGTCACACAGCCGAACGATCCTAGTATGGAGCTTCAACTGAAGCTAAAACCAATTGAGCTAGAAGCGCATACAGAGCTACAAATAAAAATAAAAGAAATGGAAATGACTGCAAATTTGGGAACAATGGAAAATAGACTCACGGCCTCTGCCGGGCAGGGTTGCGATTCAATTAAATTTGCAAAAGAAATACCTAGATTTGCAGATAAAGAGGATGACCAATATTTTGGAAAGTTTGAAATAACTGCACAAAGTTGTACCCTTCCGGAAAATATGTGGTTTCTGCACTGAGTTTAACTTCATCTACCCTAGCCGAATGTTCTCAAGACTCCAACAAGAGTTTACCTACCAAGGTCCAAAATTCTACAACAGAAACTACTGATGTCATACAAGATTTCATGCCTTTCATATCGGAAGGATTCGTATCACTGCCTGGTGTTTTTTCCAGTCTACGACCAATCAAAATCTTACGAGATACAGGTGCTTCACAGTCCTTGCTACTTGGGGGTATACTTCCCTTGTCCGAATCTACTGCTACTGGGAGCAACATCCTGTTAGAAAGTCTAGAGCTGGGATGCATAGCTGTGCCTCTATATCTCATTAACCTCAAATCAGACCTAGTTTCCGGACCTTTGGTTGTGGGTGTCCGACCAACATTATCATTGTACGGCAACTCGTTGCTGCTAGCCAACGACTTAGCTGGTGGGTAGGTGATAGCCGAACTCATCGTTACTCATGAACCTTGTTTCACGAAATCTCAGGAAGAAGATCAAGAATTGTATCCAGCATGTGCAGTTACTAGGGCCATGAATTCCAAGATCTCCGAAAAAGAGACTTCACAAAAAAGCAATAAAATCCTTCCTGAAATTGATCTGGTAAAAACATTTTTGCCAATCTTAACAAAGAGTCAAATGATCACAAGACTCCAACTCGAATGCAGCTTATTGAAGAGCAGAAGACTGATCCAGAAATAATCCATCTTCGAAAGAACGCTTTGAACCAAGAAGAAGCTGAACAATACCCTGTATGTTATTACATTCAAGATGACATACTTATGAGAAAATGGCGACCTACAGACGCAAAAGCTAACGATGAATGAAGGATAGTTCATCAGATAGTAGTTCCTACATCATTCCGGAACGAAGTCCTGAACTTAACCCATGATTCACCACTTTCAGGCCATTTGGTAGTTAACAAGACATATCACAAAATCACGTCCCACTTCTTTTGGCCCAAAATCAAGAAAGATGTGGTTGACTACTGCAGATCATGTCATACTTGTCAGGTGGTAGGGAAACCAAATCAGAAGATACCAGCAGCTCCTCTTCAACCCATTCCAGCATCGAAGAACCTTTCAGTCGCTTGATTATAGACTGCTTTGGACCTCTGCCAAAGACAAAATCAGGTCATCAATACTTGTTGACAATCATGTGTGCGTCCACAAGGCTCCCAGAAGCTATTCCTCTTCGCAATATCAAGACTCCGAACATCGTCAAAGCCTTGACGAAGTTTTTTTACATTGTTTGGTCTTCCGAAGTCTGTACAGTCTGACCAAGGAACCAACTTTAAAGCTGGACTATTAAAACAAGTAATGAACCAATTGGGCAAAGAACACTGCTTGTCGAGTGCATATTATCCTGAGTCACAGGGAGCACTTGAGTTATTCTATCAGACATTAAAGAACATGATGAGAACATACTGCCTAGAACAAGTGATGCACGGGGACTCCGCGGAGACCGCGGTGCTTCTAACGTACAAGAGAAAGACTGGGATAAAGGAATCAACATGCTACTCTTTGCCGCAAGAGAAGCAGTTCAAGAGACACTTGGATTCAGCCCCTTCGAATTGATGTTTGGCCACACGGTTCGCGGTCCCCTTAAACTTTTAAAAGACACGTGGATGTCATTGACAGCCATGGAAGGGCTTTTGGACTATGTCGTAAAGTTTAAAACTAAAATTTTTAATGACGTTAATGGTATCGTCCTTTGTTATTGACTGTTTGAACGAGCCATAAAATTAAAATAAGAAATTAAGTTCTCACTATAAAAGGCAGTGCGTAACAACTATTTATATATATAAAAAAATATATATAAACTCGAAAGTACACACAATTTCTATCATAGCCTTTATCTAGCAGGTGAACACTACGACTTCAACTGTCACATATTGTTTGTTGGTAACATTACGACGTCTTCTGTCACATATTGTTTGTTGGTAACATTACGACTTCAACTGTCACATATTGTTTGTTGGTAACACTACGACGTCTTCTGTCACATATTGTTCGTTAATCTACATCCACTTACATGTCTAAATGTGCTTCCATTTTTCATAATCTTAGCAAGTAACGTATTCAGCGGCGAGCTTTCCAAAAAATCGACACTACAACGAAAGACAACCGTATCCAACCGATGGAGGAGTCCGTGTGTACAGGTGCTGATGCTGTCCCTTTGTCTGAATGGATACAGTGTCACCTTCTGACCAAGGCTACCTATTAAAACGCAGAAGAAAGCATTTAGAGAGAGATAATCTAATTCGATCCACGAACATAAAAAATAGAGGAAACGAATTTCAGTTTACGTAAACTTGTCGAAGCCCTAGTGATTATTTGTCCTGTCTGCTTCTGATTCCAGCAAGGACTCTCCTTTCTTGTTTCGAACTTGATTTTCCCATGATTAGATGCAGTGCGTTACACGCGACTGTGTGATGTCTGACATGCATTTTTATTTGTTCATGGTATTTTTCTCTTGTCACGTCTCTTGCACAAGTCAGCGTCTTTAACTTGTCGAAAAGCACGCGTGTTACAGGTCATTCTTGCGCTCACCGCCGTCTGCAGATCTCAGGTTTGCTTTTCGGAGATGGTCAAATGCTACCTGGCCTTGTCTGCCTCTTTGTGTAGATTCATCTTAGTATTTCTCTGTACAAGGGACGATATCCCTATTTATTGTTTTGGCTGCCTTATTGTACTTGTGTGAGTCTATCATCCTTATCATCATCCCCATCGTGCCACGTCATTGGAGATTTACCCCAATGGTAGGGCAGGGCAACCTGCCAAATTTGTTCCTTGCTATCTTGTTTGTACCAGCTTATCGTCATATAATAGGAGTAAATACCTAACAAGCCATTTTTATATTTAAAATATGTTTATGCACCATGGTTTTACTTTCTATATTACTTGTAGAATTTAACATAAAAAGTCAGCTCAGATTGTTGATACTTCAATTTTAAATTTAAACTGGTTTAAAATTTAATGTAATTCCTACAACTTACCCGAAAGTTGGTCAAAAAGAAAAATGACACAGACAATAGCGATCTTGGTTTCCATGTTATTGATGGTTCTAGGGACCATCAAACCATCAAACTATGTTTGCCTGTACCATAGAACACAAGGTTGACTGTAGCACAAGACACAAGGTTGACTGTAAAATAAGACACAAGGATGAATGTAACGCAAGACACAAGGTTGAATGCATCAAAAGACATGCAGTTGACTGTAACATAAGACACAAGCCCATAAGACACAAGGTTGACTGTAGCGCAGGAAACAAGGTTGACTGTAACATAAGACGCAGGGTTGACATTATCATAAGACACATTATTGTCTGTATCCTACGAAATAAGTCAAACTGTAACATATGACATATGCTGTAACATATGTGATGACTTTGCCTGTAACATATGACACGATCTAAAGTGTAATGTATAACAAACATAGTCTGGAACATTCTATAGAGACTGCAATAATGTTAGGTATAAGGAAATGAGCAAAAACCTGTCATAAAAGGACGCAATGGATAACGAACTTATCGGAAGAAGCCTAATCCAGTGAACAAACAACAGTGAAAGCAATAGCAAATCAAAATCCACATTTAGCTGCAATGTTGTATCCAAGAGGTCCTGTAACACACGACACGAGATTGCATTTAAAACATGCCTTACTTCCTTTAGCTTTAACATTATCACATGGGCGGGTGAGAAGGGGCGTGGGTGTTTATGCCCCCCCCCCCCCCCCCCCCCTTTGTTCCCCCCCCCCCCCCCCGTGAATTTCCCCTAAATCAGGCCATCGAGATAGACGTGTCCTTACTGTGTACCTTAGTCTTACATTTTCTCCACGGCTAAAGTAAGATTAAAATAGTCGTATATCATGTTGGCTGTGTGCACAATGAATTAAACAGGGCAGAAGCGAAGGGTGGCATACGAAGATATTTCTATTCAATAAAAAATTTTTATGTTGTGATCAATGTTCCCTCTAAGGTTTGCTGGTTCGTGTGCAAAATCATACAGTTGTGTGCAAAGTTTAACAGCATCAATTTTTTTTGTGTGCAAAATTTTAAAGCCCACAAACACAAACGCATACTTACATTGAAATTTGCTGCGCGGATACTCAAAACTGCTGCTCGGCGTCTGTGAAATAGCTGCGCGGCCGCGCAGCCGCACAGCTTAAAGAGAACATTGGTTGTGACAACAGTTTTCTAATAGATTAGAGACGTTCTATTTTATTTAATGAAAAATATGCCAAAGACAAAGAACATTTTTCTGCCCCACCCCATTTTTCCACATAAAAAAATTGTTGTACAACACTGAGTTAAATGTGTAATACATTACTGTTGAAATATGAGCACACAATACAATCTTTGAACCATATTATATTTATAATTAAAATTTAAACTTCCCCAATACTACAATCTAACACTAACATACCACTACACTACCACATTACTACAATACTGCACTACCACACAACTACCCTTCTACATTGCTCCACTACTTCAGTAATACACTTCTACACTAAAACACTACCACACTACCGCAATACTGCACTACAACACTACAACACTGCCACACTAATACACTACTTATGAAAGTGCATAACTTCAACACCTACAAAAACAGAACAACTCTCTTTCGTATTACACCATGTCGTCTTAAATATCTGCTGTAATTTCTTCCCTGGTGTTGTTATCTATCAATCGCAAAGAAGTTCTAAATCCACAATGAGATACTGGTAAGTAGTTTAATTTGGCTAAAACAAAAACAAATATAAAAATATACCTACAAAGCAGCATGTTCAAAAAAATAATAAAAAGGGAAAGAAAGCCAAAATAGGTGTTGAGGTAGGAAGTTAGTTGAATCTAACTAAAGAATCATTTTTTGAAAGAAATGTAAGACGAACCATCCTTAGGTAAAGTCTAGCCAGTACCTCAAGGGGTAGTGACAAGACAACACTAAGCCACGTGTAAATAGGTCATGTGCGATCAGTGATGGAATACACTTTGTTGCAACGGTCATTTGCAGAAAGACAGTACAGGACTCGGTAGGAAAATTACAGAGCCAGGCAGCTCATTTCATCTATGTAGATCTGAGATCTCTATATTCCTCAACAGCAGAATGTGAAAAATTTAGTTATATTTAGCCCCTATGGAGACAGAACAATGAAAGAAGAACGTTTTGGCTTAGAGCCTTCATCAGCAGAGAGGAAAGATGAAACAATAATAAGTAGAAAGCAGATCAAAAGCTTAAGTGTCCGCCATTCTTGCCATTGCCGGAAGTTGAGTTTGTCACAATCTACATTACAGGAAGTAAAAGAATGTATGTATCATTACTGCATGTGTTAATTAAGATTTTAACCTACACATAATTTTTGGATATTTGTAAATAATAAGAAAAAAGAAAGGAAATTCAGGGAAATTGAGGATCACTACTTCTTCTTTCTTTGTCCTGTCTTTCTGTTTCAAGCTTTCACTAACCTTGTTCTGCTATTTCCTTCACACAGTTTAAATGCAGTCCTTCATGTATTACCCTTGAAAGGTAAAGCAAGAAACGATTGAAAAAATGAAGACAACGTATCAGAATAAAACAGAAGTCAATAGTACACGCACTTTCTGTAATTGAAGTAAAACATAATCTACCAACTGTCAGGGGAACTTGCAAATTGTACCCAAAGACATATCCTCAAACAAACATTTATCAACTTAGTTTAAGATGGACCTGATAGAAGAGATAGAAAAAAAAATGTATAGAGTTTACACACGTCCTGTGGGGCGATTTGCAGTAGTTATGAAGCAGAATCGGCTGGTATTGGAGCAGCGCTACACCACCTACCTGCAATCTTAACAGTTAACCCACACAAAAAACCCAATGAAATCTCGTTATTTTATCAGATTGCAAATACAAAATTATGACAACTTGGCAACACGATCTTACAACAGCAATATTAAAATCACTAGTTCTGGAGATAAAAAAATATATGCAGTCAGGCTATCCTTACAATTGTTTCGAGGGCACAATATACATAGAAATGAGAGAAAAACTATAAAAACAAGGAGAACCAAATACATACATTGAGTCAATACTGCGAAGCAGATTATAAAATAGTTTAAAAAAACGGTGGTTACATGGATTGGCTTAGGGTTCAACAGGAAGACATGCTTTCAGACACATGACTAAAGATCCATTACATTGCCTTGTGGTGGTTGTCGTTGTTCGTCCTTCGCATGCCAAGTTGATTTAGGCTGTTTTCGACGGTGAGTGTGCAGGTGGCTTGCCAGTCCTATTTATATAAATGGAAAGCTTGCCCCAGGTAGGACATACAAGTTTGGGGTCCTTGATGGATTTGATGCGATTCTGCTTTTCCGTGATGTGGGCTTTCTTTGGGCATGACCGGTGCGTTTACTCTCTGAACATTGTGCTCCAACAGTGAGTCTGTCATGTCAGCTTGTGTGCTCCGACAGTGAGTCTGTCATGCCAGCTTATGTGCTCCAACAGTAAGTATGCTAAGCTCGCTTGTGTGCTCCAAAAGTGAGTCTGTCATGCCAGCTTGTGTGCTCCAACAGTAAGTATGCCAAGCTCGCTTGTGTGTCATGCCAGCTTGTACAATCCACTGCAAGTATTTTACACAAATTCGGGTCAATGTCCGTGAATTTGAGGGACAAATGTGCGCGTTTTTTCTCCCAACCAGGTGGGCGTTTCTCTCTCTCTCTTTCAGCTTCACCATATATACGTTCTTAAGACAGTCTGGGGTTTGGAATTATCGCAACAAGCTCTGCCATGTCTCGTCTTTTTCGCAAGAACGTGAGGATAAATTGCCTACAAAGACACACAACAGGTAATAATCTTTCACCTACGCTCAGAACACACGCAAATTAATTCCCACCTTAATCGCATAAAACCAGATAAGACACCAATGCCTTCCCCCTTTTCTTTTTTTGGAAACAACCAAATGAGACAGTAATACACCCCCCTCTTCCACTGCTCCACACTTTAGAAAATACGGCAAAAATATCTACCAAAAGCACCAGACTACACCGACACCCACTATACAATCCAAGAACAGCTGCACAGAGTGTTCGATTTCTTTACAATGGCCTCGGGCTAAAGGATATATTCCAAAATGTTTTTTTATCTGAATGGTGACGAAGAGAAGCTATTGGCCTGAATGGTGACGAAGAGAAGCTATTGACCTGAATGGTGACGAAGAGAAGCTATTGACCTGAATGGTGGCGAAGAGAAGCTATTGACCTGAATGGTGACGAAGAGAAGCTATTGACCTGAATGGTGACGAAGAGAAGCTATTGACCTGAATAGTGACGAAGAGAAGCTATTGACCTGAATGGTGACGAAGAGAAGCTATTGACCTGAATGGTGACGAAGAGAAGCTATTGACCTGAATGGTGACGAAGAGAAGCTATTGACCTGAATGGTGGCGAAGAGAAGCTATTGACCTGAATGGTGACGAAGAGAAGCTATTGACCTGAATGGTGACGAAGAGAAGCTATTGACCTGAATGGTGACGAAGAGAAGCTATTGACCTGAATGGTGACGAAGAGAAGCTATTGACATTATCAACTGTCGTCATTGCTCCATTCACACAATAATCTATCTCCACTGAGCAATTCACACAATAATCTATCTCCACTGAGCAATTCACACAATAATCTATCTCCACGGAGCAATTCACACAATAATCTATCTCCACTGAGCAATTCACACAATATCCT
The DNA here is from genome assembly GCA_964033795.1 of Lymnaea stagnalis. Taxonomy (NCBI): domain Eukaryota; kingdom Metazoa; phylum Mollusca; class Gastropoda; family Lymnaeidae; genus Lymnaea; species Lymnaea stagnalis. The sequence continues at coordinate 436,494 of CAXITT010000321.1, read as the reverse complement.
ATCTCCACTGAGCAATTCACACAATAATCTATCTCCACTGAGCAATTCACACAATAATCTATCTCCACTGAGCAATTCACACAATAATCTATCTCCACTGAGCAATTCACACAATAATCTATCTCCACGGAGCAATTCACACAATAATCTATCTCCACTGAGCAATTCACACAATAATCTATCTCCACTTAGCAATTCACACAATAATCTATCTCCACTGAGCAATTCACACAACAATATATCTCCACTGAGCAATTCACACAATAATCTATCTCCACTGAGCAATTCACACAATCCATCGTCTTGTGTGGGGCATCCACACCAGGAAGTGTTTTCTATAAGTTACTCACAGTTTAGTGCCTCATGTGAGCTTTTTACAAGTTCAAGTGTTCACTTGTACCATCAGCCGTGCCAATGGTCATCTGCTTGTGAAAATTCTCATTATTTTAACTGTTTTGATGCGATACAATGTTGTATACTCGATAAAGGATTACTCATGCTGATTTTAATTTCCAGTAAAAAGAAAGAAATGATTCATTTGCTTTATTTAAATGTGACGCCTATAAATTATAAGACGTGTGTATCATTTGTGGCGACATTTCATTCAAATATGGATTTTTTAATTATCATGTTGACGATTGGCTTCAGTACAATATTTGCATTAATTATGTGCTGTCTTCCTTGCGGTATGCTATTAGCCTTCAAATTTTTTACTTTCGCAAATGCATTTATTATTCTTAAATTTAGCTTCCTTTTGTTTTAACATTGAAAATAATATATTTTATTGGGAATTTAATTTCTAAAATGAATATATATATATATATATATATATCTATATATATCTATATATATTTATAATATATATATATATATATATATATATTTATATGTCAAGTAAGATCATGTCTTGTATGTGCCACTTTCATTTGCAGTTTAAAAAGAATACATTTGTTTAACATGTATGTTTTTTGTTTTAACATTGAAAATAATATATTTTATTGAGAATTTAATTTTTAAAATGAATATATATATATATATATATATATCTATATATATCTATATATATTTATAATATATATATATATATATATATATATTTATAAGTCAAGTAAGATCATGTCTTGTATGTGCCACTTTCATTTGCAGTTTAAAAAGAATACATTTGTTTAACATGTATGTGGTTCATGACGTTTCCTGGTCACATTCCTCGCGTGTCTTTCTGATGTGTGCTCATTTAATATCACAAATAATCATTCTTTAGGTATTCATGTCATGCTGTGTTCCAAAAGCGCGAAAAAATTAAGGTCCCAGAAGGTAGCACTGATTGGAATTCTTATAAAGTAATTTCAGTGGATAGGAAGTTCACGCGCTGCCCCAACCAGGGCCTGTCGGGTCATTTCTAGGAGTTAAGAGACGTCTCATCTTTACTTTAGAACAATTGTCACAGAGAACAGTTGAGGCGACAACACTAGACACATTTGTGTCTATTGCCTCAAGCCTTCAAACCCCTAGTGCATAATTTCCTCATCACCACCAGTAACAGAAACATTGCAAATCCCATCTACATGCATAGGATTAGTGCATAATTTCCTCATCACCACCAGTAACAGAAACATTGCAAATCCCATCTACATGCATAGGAGCCAAAATGATCAATAAATTGATCGTGGGCCCTTAAGATATAGAAGAAGAAGAAGAAGAATGGATGATTCAATGGATACGATAGGGGTGTCTTTTGTGATGAGTCCTTGTGAGAATGTCTCATAGAGACCTCATTTTTGGGTGTCAGTTTTATGTCTTTATTTTGGCATTTGTACTTCCTAAATCTATTTGTGATCACGTAACTATGTCACAGAACTGATGGTGTTATGGTGTTATGGCCGGTACTTGTGGTCACAAACCACGTGGGGTTGGTGTTATTGTGACTGATACAGGGCCTCGCCTCTCTGTGACGGTTCGCTAGTCCAGGCGTTTGAAGATACTAGTAAGAGTACACTGGACACAACTAAATAATTCAACAAAGCCTCGCCTCTCTGTGACGGTTCGCTAGTCCAGGCGTTTGAAGATACTAGTAAGAGTACACTGGACACAACTAAATAATTCAACAAAGCCTCGCCTCTCTGTGACGGTTCGCTAGGCCAGGCGTTTGAAGATACTAGTAAGAGTACACTGGACACAACTAAATAATTCAACAAAGCCTCGCCTCTCTGTGACGGTTCGCTAGGCCAGGCGTTTGAAGATACTAGGAAGAGTACACTGGACACAACTAAATAATTCAACAAATCCTCGGTGACCTTTAGAAAGAAAATGTGTGTTGATGAAAATAATGAAGAAAATCCAGTGATGACTCTTTCCTAACTCCAACACTTGACACATTGTCTATACCTAGGTCTATCTTTGACATTGTCTATACCTAGGTCTATCTTTGACATTGTCTATACCTAGGTCTATCTTTGACATTGTCTATACCTAGGTCTATCTTTGACATTGTCTATACCTAGGTCTATCTTTGACATTGTCTATACCTAGGTCTATCTTTGACATTGTCTATACCTAGGTCTATCTTTGACATTGTCTATACCTAGGTCTATCTTTGACATTGTCTATACCTAGGTCTATCTTTGACATAGTCTATAACTTGGTCTATCTTTGACATTTTCTTTACCTAGGTCTATCTTTGACATTGTCTATACCTAGGTCTATCTTTGACTACTACCACTCCGTGTTTTAATTGAGATAGCTTCACAGCTCTACTGTCTATGTCACGAAGAGTTTTATCTTATTTACAATTTCCTACCTCAATAAATGATCCAGGAATGCTAGCTATTAACATATTCCGTCCCTTCATTTCCGGTCTGTTAGGAACTTCCGTCGTTAACACAAAAATTATCATGCAATGTCTGGAAGGCCGAACATAATGTTATGGAAAGAAATAATTCCCTCTAATCTCAAGATGGGATAATCTTTTAAACTTAACACCCTTCCCCTAACAAAGCCCTTCCCAAATCCCCAGCAATTTCCATCCGCCTTATAAGTTAACTAAACAACAATGGACCACTGCTCTGTTCCCCATCACAGTGATTTGTGACCAACTATAACCAAGAATACAAGCCAGCAATACCGTGAACATCCCCCTTTGCTATATCACCGATATACAGCGCTTTGAACATTGAGATATGATTTGTCTTGTTTCTTAAGTTTTTAGCGTTTTAAAGATTTCCCCATTTTATTGAAGCACGCACTGTTTTCATAATATACGTTCTGTCCCATTCTCGAAAGTGAGTAAGTTCTCTAAGATACGCAAAGTTTTATTATCATATATGAATAGAAACTTTTTTTTTAATGACCGAAAATATTTACAAGTGAAAATTGAAAAAAGGAAAGAGAAAATAAATAATAAAGAAAAGGGTAATTTTAATTTTTATTATTTTGTCTTTTCAAAGCTTCATTGCTGCCATATTCACAATGCGGATCAGCAGAGGAAGGAAAACCACACACACTAACATTCGCCTGGAATATGCACCCCAATCATAACAATGGCGACATTTATGTAGAAAATAACCACACAACGATAGCTGTTTGCAACGCTGACCACACATGCCAGGACTTGTACCCGGGGCACTACAGCACCGAAGTATCCACGAATCAGTCAGAGAGCGTAACGAATCTCCGGGTAACCATTGCGAACGTATCTCGTGTCATTCCAAGGATTGAGGAGATGTGGAAAGTTACAACAAATCGGCAGGTCCTTGGCTGCACACTCAAGGTTTACTGTAAGTGTATTAGGTTGCTTCTTTTGTGCCTCCCTCCCCAAACACGATTTTTAAACGGCATAGAGTTGCTTTAAGCATGTCTTTACTTTAAGCAGAGACGTCCTATGGACCATGCAACTCCTACGGCTGCAGGGGCTCAAATACTTAAAGGGCCCAAAATGTGATATGAGAAAAAATATTTGAACTATCAGTTTTAAATGCTAGCGGCACAAAATCGAAAAATGGCACTCGGCCTCCACAAATGACGCGCAAGCTTGAATTAAATTTAAGGTTCTGCTTTTAACAATGGGTAAAGTAGTTATTTAATAGTTTGGGTTCAAATAAAAATACACACAGCACTTAAAAATAATATATTTTATTTGTGACATTTGATACAGGTTAATTTTTAAATAATTGAAATACGTCCCGATAAATTAAATTTAGCTATGAGTGCCTAATGAGTCTGATCTGGGTAGCCCTTACTGAAATAGAGTCTTGCTGGGTACTTCTAACCGTCCGTCTATTTTCAGGTCAAATGTCACAAAAAAATCTTCTAGCTGGTCACCTCTATACTTAAATGGGTTGCTTTCAATCTCCCGCAACTTCAGTCTTACTGCTAACACTATTACTATTGTGGTGCATGGTATACTTTATGGAGCTGTAGCACCTACGACTGTTCAGCAGTAAAATCCCTTTCGGGTAGATACTCAATCTTTGATCCCCACATGGTGCTCAGCTCTTACCTGTGTCTTCAAGAAGCTGTAGCATGCACAGCGGCAACACCTTGGAAAACGGCTGTGACTAGCAATAAAAATCATACTGAGTGTGGCGAAACGATTTCAAGTCTTCGAAGAAAAAGGGCTTGTCCCCTCCTCCGGAGAATCATCCGGAGCATTGCAAGGAGGAACCGTTAGGTTGTCAACGGTCAGAAAAGCGGAGACAGCAGCGCGATGTGAATCGCTCAGAGCTTGGCAACACATGCAGAGAGCCATGGTCATTCACTGAACACAATCCCACCCCAAGCCATCTCAAGCTTGTCTTGCTGCGGGACTCGGATGGCGTTGGGCGAGAGAGTGAGTTTGACGATTCACGAAACTGCTCCTCAATTAATCCGAGTGAAAGCGCAAGTCATTATGATCATTCATCCATTCTCGTTTTTTTTCCCTCATCTACAAAATCCTGTGGCAATGGGTAAGCGGTGAAGTGGCAGGTATGGGCACACTGGACGGCGTGGGTGCATCGGCAGCCGCAGTCGCAAGCCTGTAGATAATACGGCTCAGCCCATAGGGCCATTGGACGGCGTGGGTGCATCGGCAGCCGCAGTCGCAAGCCTGTAGATAATACGGCTCAGCCCATAGGGCCATTGGACGGCGTGGGTGCATCGGCAGCAGCAGTCGCAAGCCTGTAGATAATACGGCTCAGCCCATAGGGCCATTCATCACTGTAAAGGAGTAATCGTTGTGTCCGGCAGCCCCCCTGAGCGATTGCACAACACTCTTTGTGAACACAATTCTCCCCTCCATGACACGATTTAGGGGCTAAAAAAGGTGCCCTAAACATTGACTGCTCCAGCTTTTCCTATCCAGCCCTCATCGCATGCGGTCGAAATACATATTGGAACTCAAAAATGTATAAAAATGTAAAATTATCGCACTAAAATTGTTTGGAATGTGCGTACTATTCAGGACAAGGAAAACGCCAATAGATGGCAAAAGGGAAAAGCACTTACAGGAAACAACTAGCCATAAACAAGGTAGATAGTGCAGACTTTCGGAAGACCAGGATTTCAGGTAAGGGCGAACTCTGCGGGAGGGTGGGGGTCTCATGATATACTTTCTTTTGGAGTGGTCGAGGAAGCAATGAACGTTGTCGGTCTGATTATTTTGTTCGCTCTCAAATCTACAATGATTATAGCATGCTGGCTGCACTTCTAAGGGTAGTCATCGATTGGATAATGACAATAAAATGATTTCTTATCTCGAAGAAAACATCTCACAACGATGACCAACACAGGTGAAATTGAAACCAAGTTCTATGAGGATCTTCGCTCTGTCATAGATGCTATTCCGAAGCAGGACAAGCTCGGAATTCTTGGCGACTTAAAGGCTGGAGTGGGTCTTGCAACAGTAAGGTCTCCAACAGTAAGGTCTCCAACAGTAAGGTCTCCAACAGTAAGGTCTCCTCTTGCACCAGACTAGACATGAGTGCAAACTGCTAATTAATTGATAATACAGTCTTTTGTCTTTCAACGTGCAATCGGAAGTGTAACCTCGCAAACAAATTTGCATCTAATCGACTATGTTATCATTATAAGAAAGGTCAGTCGTTACCTATTTATAACCAAGTATATGTTCAGAATATTAGACATACCATCATCTCGAAGCTTAAAATTCCCCTACAACACAAAAGATGAGCACATTTGAAGAAGATCCCAAACATCTGAACACGACAAAGCTGAAGAGCCAAAGTATCAAAAAAGTTTGTGGATGCTCAGGAAGAACGTCTGAAATCTCTAGATAATCACAGCATGGAATCGGATGGGGTATCACTTAAAGCAATGATGTATAACACCGCTGTGGAGTTTCTGGGACTTGCTCCAAAAATACATCATGATTGGTTCGATGACAAATTTCAGGGTAATCAAGCAGCTGCTGGGGGAAAAACACCGTCTTCACAACTGTTTTCTCAAGAACTCAAATTGGGTGGCCGAGCGGTCTAAACTGTCTCAAACCAAACAAACGGTTGTCTGGAGTTCAATCCCCACCAAAGCCAACATCCCAAGCACCCCGGGTGGAAGGGACTCGTTAGCCTTGGACGGCAACCCATCTAAGAGAAGGCAAACTCTGAATTTAAACCAGGAGCCAGAATGATCAACAAATTGATCGTGGGCCCCTCAAACATAAGAAGAAGAATCGCCAGAAAAGGTGCCTACAACATACAAAGAAAGGTGCAGCAAAACCTCCAACAAATGACAAGACTAACGCGATCCAAGGCCACGCGGAGAGATCAGATCTGAGACATTTGTACTCCGCTCTCAAAAAAATGTCAGGAACAGATTGTTGACATGTAGACCCATTTTACACCATTGTAGACCCAAGAAGACTTTCTAAACTGTCAGTAGAGATGGTCTGTGGAAGATCATCGGTAAGTATGGGTTTGCACAAAAGTTCATTTTAATGGTGTGTGAATTCCATCATAGTATGCAGGCTTGGGTCTGGACAAAATGGACAGGCGTCTCAATAATTCCAACATTCAGCCTGACGCTTTCGGGGAGGAAGACATTGTAATCGGCGTCAGAAACAGAACTGATGTTAAACTATTTAACACCAGAAGACTAAACGCTAAGGCCAAAGTCCGGACAGACGTCATCGGGGACTTTGTGTAAGCCGATAACTGTGCACTTGACGCTGAATCAGAGGCCGATATGCCGTGAAGTGTTGCAAACTTCTCGGATGCCTGCACAAACTTTGGCCTTACCCCTAACACAAAGAAGTTTAAGGTCTTGAATCAACAAGCTCCACGAAGACCTTGCTTCGAGCCAACCATCCAAGACAATGGCGAAGGGCTTATGGAGGTAATCTACTTTTTCTTGCTTTGGCAGCTCACGTCCCAAGGCGGATCCATCGATGATGATTGGAAACTTCGAATTCTAAAAGCCATTGGGGAAAATGTAAGAATGTTTGGATAAGTAGAGGCATCCGCACAACAACCTGAAATAGAGGTTTAAGATACAGTTGTGCTCCCAACGCAAGTATATGCTTGCAAAATATCAATAGTCTATCAACGCCATGCTAGGAAGCTAAACCACTTTCACGCGACGAGCCTTCGCAATTACTCAACATTAAATGACAGGACAAGATCCCACACTGAGGTACTCACACAAGGAGGTATCCTCCATCATGCACACCTTATTGATGCAGACATTTTGTAAGGATGTCCGGCGACCGCTTGACGAAAGTAATTATTTTATGGCAACCTCAAGCAGGGCAGGCGTTTTTGCTGGGGGACAGAAGAAAATCTTTGAAGACACAATGGAAGCAAATTTAAAAACATATCACATGGACCAGGATATTTGGGAACAGTCTTCAAAGAATCGAGACTCGTGGCACTTATCCATACATAAGGACTCAATACAACAGGAGGCGAACAGAACAGCTGCTGGAGAACACAAACGACGAGCCAGAAAAGCCCGAGATACCTCAAGTTGTTCCATTCGTCTACTGCATCTTCTACACCAGAACATTTCGTCCCAGAACTGATCTGATAAGCAATCTGTACACCTTAAGCAAAAAGCCGATGTTTAAAAGTGTCATGAACCACCACTACCACTACTACTAGTATACCTAGTACTCTACTTCTCTCTCTCTGTCTCTCTCTCTCTCTTTCTCACTATTCACTATGTACATATATATATATATATTCACTCTGTCTCCACTGTCAACTGTCTGGGTCTCAAATCTCTATTCTCTTCCTGATCGATCAATCATCACGTCCTCATCAGCTTAAGTACCCTTCTAAAGTTATTTTAAGTCCCGGTCTTCCAAAAAACAGTCAACAAATTCTATTTTTGAATCAAGTCAATAGGAATCACAGAGTCAAAGTCTCCTAGCTTAGTAGCTCATCATTAATTGGTTATTTCACTTTGATGTTTGTTTGCGCTAAAGAAGGCATTTAACAAACACATACGTTGCATTCGTTTGTCTTCTTTCATGGTTTGCCCTTGTAATTTTTAAATGAAGCAAACTGACGATAGAACGATTTATCACTTTGTAAACTCAAATAGAAATACCGAGGTTTCTTCCACTCCAACGGTCAGTTCATGGGTGGCCTGCTAGTCCTATCCGTGCCCAGGACAACTTAGAGCTAAACGATGTTAAAATCTGCGAGGTCGGAAGCTCCGGGGAATCCTTTTCGTAAGGTCCGAAGATTCTCCCCACTTGCACTGACTCAAAATATAGGATCGTGTTTTTTCCCCAGGGGTGGCGAGGGAGGTCATAGTGGCCCGCAGTAGGAAAGCCACATCTTACTTCTACGTTCAAAATACAAGGGAGCTACCCCTTTGGTGTTCTTCTTCTTCTATATTTTGAGGGCCCACTATCAATTAATTGATAATTCTGGCTCCTATGTTTCAGAGGGGTTCGCGATGTTACTGTGCATGGGTTTCAGTGGATACTTCACTGGTTGCAAGGGGGACGCAGCAGTGGTTTTATGAACTGGGAGTTGCAATACAGGAGGCAGTAGACACAAATGGATCGACTGTAGCCGCCTCAACTGTTGCTTTTGGAAGCTTGTTCCAGTCCCCTATTGTCTTTGGTAGGAATGAAGAGCTCCTGTACTTTGTTCTTGTTTTTACCTGCCGGAACTGTCTGTCGTGGCTTTGGAGTTGTCTAGAGGGAAGATTAGCGAGTTTCTGTTTGATTCCGGAGCAGTGCACCAGCCCATTTGTTATCTTGTACAACATGGTGAGCCTGGATAGTCGCCGCCGTTCTTCCAATGTAGACCAGCCCAGTGTTTCAAGCATGCTGCCAACACTTGAGGTGTTTCTGTAGCGGTTCATGACAAAGCGTGCTGCCCGTCACTGGACCGCCTCCAAACTGTCGATGCTTTTCTGGGTAAATGGGTCCCAGACTGTAGAAGCATACTCTAAAAGAGGCCGGACAAAGGCTTTATAGGCTTTTTAGGGTAGCCGCTAGAGCAAAACATCCCGAGGAGAAATGGTCTCACGCGAGATGGGATTCCCGGGGCCTTCGAAGAGCTACTGTTCAGGTCGTCGATGACATTTCAAAATGTAACACTTCAGCTAAAGTCAAACTGCGGTTACTAGCAACCGCACCCCCAAATTACCGTAACAGCCCTTTCTTCTCATACACGATTTTTTGGAGAAGCCGCATTGTTTGAATGCTGTAGTGTGTGTTTAGCCTTATACCGAGCAATTTACTTGACATATTTCTACATTAGAATATCGTTCTAAAATTCATTACCTTACATTATAATCTAATTTAAATACACACTTTTTTTCCAGCGAAAATTAAAAACATCACGTGCAGTAAACAGATATTTACTGACAGCATTAGAGTGACATGCAGATCCATGCCATTATATCCCCAGGGCAGATGTTTCCCTTACCTCCTTCAAGTAAGTATTATGATATAACCTCAGAAACATGCGTTAAAGATCATCTGTTTATATTAAAAATTATCTTTAATTATAGGTCATACCAAAGCTGTATTTGCTGTCTTTGCGCATCAGTAGTGTTTTATGCACTAATGGTGTCTTTTTGCACCAATGCTGTCTTTTCACAACAATTCTGTCTTTGCGCATCAGTAGTGTTTTATGCACTAATGCTGTCTTTGTGCACCAATGCTGTCTTTGCGCATCAGTAGTGTTTTATGCACTAATGCTGTCTTTGTGCACCAATGCTGTCTTTGCGCATCAGCGTCATCTTTTTGAATCCTGGAAGTTGCACATTGACCACAGAATTCTAAAAACACCACACTGTTGCTTTTTCGCAAGAGATGCCAATTCGCAGAGTTTGTGTATTTGTTTGCGAAATCGCGGTGCTCAAATTGGCACAAACAGCCTCCTTTCACTAGGTCAGGGATTCTCAACTTTTGAGGGCGGAGCCATTTTTGTAAAATATTTTCTTTACAGTTACATTTAAGAAATTTGGTTGCGCCCTAAAAAAATTGCATTCGGAGGACACATGCACACATTACAAATATAGTACTATTTTAGTTCTGAATCTAAAGAAGAACAAGCACCAATCGACAGATTGAAGGCGGTCCAGCTACGGGCAGCACGCTTTGTCCTGAACCGCTACAGGAATACCTCTAGTGCTGGCAGCATCCTGGAAACACTAGGCTGGTCACCATTGGAGAAACGATGTCGACTATCCAGGCTCTCCATGATGTACAAGATAAATAATGGGCTGGTCCAATGATCCAGCATTAAACAGCAACTCGTCTCTCTCGCCCATAGACAGCGACGGGGCCATGACAGGCAGTTCCGGCTCATACCAGCAAGAAGCCAGTATAGGAACTGTTCATTCCTGCCAAACACAATCAGGGACTGGAGCAAGCTTCCCAATGGAACAGTTGAGGCGACAACACTTGACACATTTGTGTCTATTGCCTCAGCCCTTCCAACCCACAGTGCATGATACCCTCACAAAGTAACCCTTGCAATCAGTGAAATATCCTCATCAACACCAGACACAGAAACATTGCAAATCCCCTCTACATGCATAGGAGCCAAAATGATCAATACATTGATCGTAATCCCTTAATATATAAAATAAGAAGAATCTATACATTGAAACAAAAACAGCAATTAAGACGTCACTACCATAGAATGTCTTTGATTTTACCCCTTTATGATTATCAAGTTCTTCCGATTTTGGAATTCCATATCGAACCTAGTATTTTCTGTATGGGTAATGAAATAAAAACACTAACAAGTAAGGTTACAAGCTTACAATTACATTTCTATCGCAAAACTAGAAAGAAACAAAAGAAGAAAAAAACTACACTAGTCTAAACCTACACAATATGTCTACGGTAGCGCATTTTCGATGACATCACGTCGTCTACATTTACTTGAATATGGGAAACGTTTTTTTAAATAACTAGATTTCTGCTTCATTTCTCCCCACTGATTATGTGATTATCGACGACTAACTAGATTATGATTACATTATTTATTCATTTCTTTTATAGTAAATTGCTCTTGTCCACTTACACTCAGAATGTGATATATTCGAAATATCAATAAAAAAAAAACCTGAATAATAATCGCAAGAGCCGCACGAGGCTTTGTGGCAGTATGTTGCCGATCTCTGCCCTAAGAGGATTGCATTTGTCCTGTCAAGAAAGCACCGAGCACTCTTCAGCCAGTCTTAAAGACTTGAATCAATTAGTAAATAGCCACTAGGCCTAGAAGTCAAGTCGATTCTTCGATAAGCAGAGGAAGCATACAAGCAGAGGAATATAGCAAAGAAAAGGGGGTCCCAGGTAGCAAATCAATGGAAACTCCACTGGATTGTTGGCAAAGCAGAGATAAAGAGACACATTCTTTAATCGCCATGATGGTACAAACGAGAAGTCTATCCAAGTTTGACCCTATTTGTTGGTCTGTCCTACAAGGCCGAAGACAGGTGTAATTTAGGTTTTTAAAAGTCTTTTTTTAAAATGTCAAAATGGGTTGGCTCCCTCCGGGTTACTCCTCGAAGGATTTTAAGCGATCATTTCCCCCACTTCAATTCTCACAGCGGTTTTTAGATAGAGGGAGCAATATTTAAAAATAGAAATGAGTAAAAAAAGAAGTTTAGAAAAACCTGAAAAAAGTAACGGAATATACGACGAACGTGTCGGCAGAATGTCTTCATCAGCAAACAAACAACAGTAAAAACAGAAATGAATTTTAAAAAATTGCACTTAGCTGAGAAGTATTATCCGAAATGGAAGAAAAATAATTGTCTCCGGGATGTTAATCAAAGTAGACGTCTTTATTCCATGTTTTATTAAAATGTTTCAAAAAAGAAAATATTAACCGTACCACGTCACAGTAAAATATTATTCTCATCAGATGGGTTTTCTGACATCGAACAATGACATGTCTTACAGCAATGAGATACAGCAAGGAAACCCTACTTTTTATAGAACCACTTGCACGTTAAGCGTCCCGAACTCAAACCTTTTAAAGCCAGGCGCATATGAAGTTGTCATGATCATGTACCCGGATGTGTCCGGCACGGAGAAAGACATAGAGCTCGGCACAAAGAGCTCTTTCTTAATTCACATAGGTAAGTTGTTGTTTTTTCTGAACAAAACGCAAATAGTTAGAAGGAAGTTGAATTTAGACATAGGTATTTCTTTCTTAGTCCAAATTTAGACCTGTTCACTCCTGGGTTAGTGTCAGAGTTGGTTTCTGCTCTCAAAGACGTAGTTTCAAGCTCAATTGAGTAGTTTAGGTCATGTGTGTGTGTGTGTGGGGGGGGGGGGCACTGGTTTACTATCGAATTACAAGTTGTGTAAGAAAATTCACTCAACTGCTTACATAAGTTAACACAAATAAATATACAGGATATGATCCTCCGATTTGTTTCTTAAGGATGAGAAAAGGTCTCAAGCAAGCACTAAAGTACACTTTACAAAGGGCTCATAGATTTAGTATGCACTGTTACGCAAAAAAAGTCAAATTTGATAGAATGTGTTGTCATTGGCAACGAGTCTATGTGGCATGTTTCAGCTCGATAGATTGACGGGAAGTGGGTCAATTAGCAATACGGAGATTTTAATGACGGAAACACACGAAAAAAGCGAAGTTAATATAAAGAATTTAAAAAAAAACAATAGTTGTGTTAAGATTCTACAAATTAATGTTAAATCCAAATTGTATAGTTTATTCTTCACATTGTAAGTATCACCCACTTGAAATTTTGAGTACGTTAGCCACATGCTTTCGTCTATTAAAAATACGTTTTTTTTTTCCCTATAGTAATTGAAATATTTTCACTTGACATATGTTTACAGAATATCCAACGGTGACAATTCAGACTTGCCCACGCATTGTCATAGAAAATACAACAGTCAGCTGCACGTGCATTGGATCTGACGACAGCGATATCAATGCTACAGTGGCCTGGTACGATGATGACGACAATCTGGTAGACAACGAAGCTAGGCTCACTTTTACTGCCTCTAGAAATAGCAGCTGTAAGTTTGGTACTGACTCGTATAGTTTTATAAACAGATGATTAAAAAACACTCTACAGTGGACGCATTCAATTCAAAGGATGTATTATAGAATGACATTTTCATTATATCTAACTAAATGAAGTGAATTGAAAAAAAAAGGTACAGTTATGTATGAGGAAGCTAGAAATAGAAAGACCGGGACAATGAGAGAAAATCGTTTTGGCTCAAAACCTTCCTCAGCAGACAGGACAACATGAAGAAGTAAAAATAAATAGGAAATAATTTAAAAACTGAAGTGTTCACCAAAAATGTTATTGCCGCTTGTCCTTCATTTCTTATCCTAAAACTATGTATGATGCTTATGGTGTTAATGACATCAGTGGTGCAACCTGTCACAAGAAAAAGCGCAAATTGTCAATAAATTAATACTAGGATCACAGGTAACTTTCAAAACATTCTACAAGAAAGAATCGTGTTTGAGTGAGGTCGATTTCGTCACCCCGCATTTAGTTTTGTCTATTTCACTGATATTCTGGACATTAATTAAGGATTGACCATCATCTCAACTGAAAATACATGATTGCTGTCTAATGTGTGTCTGGAACTAACGCCGAAAAGAGACAGTTTTTGAAACAGCGGGGTATTTTCAAGCTATACATTTACGTAGCAGACGTGAGAGTGAACTTATTGAAAACCTGTTGATAATTGTGAGCTAGAGAAACAAACTTGAAACAGCCTTGCACTTTTAAAATATGTAATGTGGCCAATTGAATAAGTAAGGAGTTATAGTACGACTCTCTGAATTTTTTTTAAAAAGTGCATCTTTAGGTTGCAAAATTAACCTCCATTTCTAATACATGTCTATTCAATATCTTCATTCCCTAAATATAAATAGCTTTATTTTGTATCGCAACAAACCAGCTTGGCATGAAGGGCCCCAAATTGGCTTACAGGCCTACAATAATTGGTGAGTGAATAATTTTTGTTTTCTTTAAATCGAAACTTGAATTTCCATAAACAGAAAGAGAATCTCTTTGGGTGTTTTTATTTTTGCGAACTTCCTCTTTAGTACTTCGCAGTCGGTACATTTACTGAATGGGCGGTTCCTTAGGGCCTATGTTGTCGATCGAGAAAACACTGTGCAAAGGTCTACTTTCGTCCCCACTGGATGATAACAAACAAACAAAAAAAAACACCAGGCTGCAAATACGAGATTTGTTTCTGTTCACTATCCCATCAGCATCACAGCACCTTCACGTCCCATCAGCATCACAGCACCTTCACGTCCCATCAGCATCACAGCACCTTCACGTCCCATCAGCATCACAGCACCTTCACGTCCCATCAGCATCACAGCACCTTCACGTCCCATCAGCATCACAGCACCTTCACGTTCACAATGCGCCCTCACTACGTACTACTACTACTGACTAAACTAGGACTTGCACTACAACGATAACTCATCAGAGCTTGACGTACTCGGAAACCCAAAATCCCCCTTTTCCCTCGACTTAAAAAAATACCTCACTTGTTTATTGACCTTGAATAAGCTGACCGATCGGAACTGGCCTTCACAAAACTACTTGTGGTCAACAAATATTCCATATACAAACAATCACGCTCACAAATCCAGTGCATAGAAGTTGCACTGTCCAAGATTTGATTTTATTATAACTTTTAATAAAGAACACGTTACTAGTGATGTTTACTTTTCTTCTGAGGTAGTCAACATTCATTTATAGAGTTGCCCGTGAACATTTCAGAAAAGTTTGGCCCCATGACATGTAAAGACCACGTGACTCCAGACGTTGTCACCGTCTCCTGTAGCAGTGCACGTGCTCACCGAGCCACCGCATGTCTGTTTTCAATCAACCGAAAACACGTAAGAGCTAAATGTAACTGATGTAGGCATCGATCTTTGTCTTATACATTGGGTGAAAGCTGGAATGAAAATACAGGGCAATGAACAGATCAGTTCGTCGGAAACACTTCACTAGTGGAAAAACAATATTTAAAAAGCGAGAATGAGAAAATTATATTTTATTTAGACGGAAACTGAATGTTTTTGTTTTTTTTTTGGTATCATTTATAAGCTTTTAAAATAATATCTTTGAGGAGTTCTGAAAGAAATTAATAATTTCAAATTTTCCCCCCACAGAAAAGAATTCAATTAAAGAACACCACAGTTTATATTAACACTATAGAGAAACTTAACGATAGTTTCTGTTATTCAACCAATTGCACTTTGGTAGCACCAGCTACCAGCTTAAGCCCTGGCCGATATGAAATCTTAGCTACCATGTACCCAGATGTCACGGGCCATGAAAAAGACTTGGAGTTTGGTATCAATCAGACATTATCGATTCATATAAGTGAGTGGGGTATTTTTGGGGTCCTCAGTGTCACTACTTGTTGGCATATCCGCTAGTATATTATAAATCCCATTTTAGAGTGGCCATATCCCCCCGAACATTTTAGAGTGGCCATATCACCCCGAACACTTTAGAGTGGCCATATCACCCCGAACATTTTAGAGTGGCCATATCACCCGGAACATTTTAGAGTGGCCATATCACCCCGAACATTTTAGAGTGGCCATATCACCCGGAACATTTTAGAGTGGCCGTCTACCCTGCACATTTTAGAGTGGCCGTCTCCCCTGCACATTTTAGAGTGGCCGTCTCCCCTGCACATTTTAGAGTGGCCGTCTCCCCTGCACATTTTAGAGTGGCCTTCTCCCTTGCACATTTTAGAGTGGCCGTCTCCCCTGCACATTTTAGAGTGGCCTTCTCCCTTGCACATTTTAGAGTGGCCGTCTCCCCTGCACAGTTCCCAGGCTAACAACTTGCAGCCTCCTGCACATTTTAGAGTGGCCTTCTCCCTTGCACATTTTAGAGTGGCCGTCTCCCCTGCACATTTTAGAGTGGCCTTCTCCCTTGCACATTTTAGAGTGGCCGTCTCCCCTGCACATTTCCCAGGTTAACATCTTGCAGCCATCACTGCAGGAAAGACAAAGAAACGTCAGGCCCACTCCAAAAAAGAAATTCCTCCCGAGGCGATCAGCACCACAAAAAAAATAAATAATAATAATTAAAAATAGTGATTGTCGATTGCTGGCCACTCAGAAAAGAATAAAAAATACATAAATACGAAATAATTAAAAAAACAATAAATACAACTTTGTAAAATAGTTTAAGACATTAAGCTGTCTAGAAAACCCCTGTAATTAAAATGAAAACATTTAGTGTTGCAATTCATGTTATTGTAACAAGTGTATTTACATTACATATATAGCAGATTTCTGAAATGTACATCTTCTCGTTTTTTCCACAATGTAAAAGAATAAAAACATGAGCAGAGGCTTAAATTGTTTTTCAACGCTCAGACACTACCCTGAGCGTTTCCCCTCCTCTGACGGATAAATGATCTTGCTGGCTGCCGTCCATGGTTTGCCTTGTAAAAGTTATGTGGTGGGGTGGGTGAATATACATTGCTGTTCTTTATTTCATAAATGTATTTTATTTTAATATCATGATTATGTCTCTTTTGATAAAATTTTTATGTACAGCGCGGTGAGCCCAGCCCTAGGCTGTGGTACCGCGCTATATAAGACCCCTTATTATTATTATTATTATTATTAATCACTAAGGTCATTGTTTTTCAGATCAAGACCACATAAAGTGCGGTGATGAGACAGCTGAAGACGTTGTAATTGTCTGGTGTCTCAGTCCGCGAATGCACTCTGAAATAAAATGTCGATTTCTTGTCAATGATAAACATGTGAGTTGTAAGATTGATAGGAGTTTTATTATTTATTTTCATTGACTTTCGCGCCACATTCACTCGTGTCTAATCTACATTTAACAACGTCAGAAAAAGACTACTTTTACTGTAATGGCATAATTTATTGATGTAATAAATCTCTATTTGTTCGTCTAAGGCACCTGAGGCAAGACTCTTATCTTTTTATTTTTAATTTTTAAAAAAAAATAATTTAAAAAGAGATGTTTAATGTCTTCCCCCAATAAATAAATTTGATATATTTTCTATATTCTACCATCACTTAGATCTACTCACCCATCTCTAACAGCGATGTGGTTGTTACCAATGAAATTCAACCCGGGTATCGCGAATATTACAAATCGAACTGCACGTTAATTTTCAAACGGAAGGATTTAAACCGTGGAAATAACAGTCTTCTGGTGACCATGTACCACAAGGTGACTGGTGACGCCGGAGACCTAGAGTTTGGATTTAATCAAACAATCAACATCCACATAGGTCAGTCAATTCATCGATTATTGGTCATCACATATATTTCACTACAAGAAAGCTCTGTGAATGTATTCCTGTGTTATACATATAGAAGTGTTACATTGCACACCAACTGTGTTAGTCGTGACTTTATGGTGTTAAATATTTTTATTTTTAATTTTATATGGTAAATTAATATGTGCCCCACCCATACCCCTCATTAATATTTTAAAATGAAGTTCATAAGTATCTTACCCATATTAAATTTACAATAAAATTCAGTGACTCAGAATATTCTATAACAGAATCTGCCAGTATCTCCCATCCAGCCAGTCACGTGGGCGTGATCGCTTTTGTCATTAGTGCCAACACGCTTATCCTTGTGCTTGGCCTTTTGACTCACTACCGAATGAAAGGTAATCTTTTCTGCCATAACACCTAATACACATTTGATCAACAAGTGAATGAGTTGAACAGAGATACATTCAAAAACACAAATCGTCAATACAACAAAACCGTTCCTCCCATTGTAGACATCTTTGCTATTGGGGTCATGACATCTCATTAAGTGCAAAGTGTACTTGATATTTTAACTCGGATCGTCTTATTTCACATGTTTAAACAGCTTTAAAAGTGGCCGTGGAAGACTGCGTCCCCTGTATGAAGAAGAAGACTTGGACCAACTACGATGAGCTCAACCAAAGAGATCTGGCGTCTGACGAGACAAGTGGTTACGCGGCCGTTGGCACAACTCAAGGCACTCGAAGTGCTAATAGTGTTGGGGAAACCCCCGTTTACGAACTTGTAGACGTTGAGACACACAACGAAATCAATTATGATATGAGCATGTAAAGATATCTTAGAAAAAAAAAATATCGATATACAGAAACAATGGCAATTGCATGTTAATTTTAATACTTATTAAAGGTTTGATACAAACAAATTCTTTAGTTTTGTTAGGAAGATCTAACATTTAAGAACATGTACTAATTCAGAAATTGTTCACCTTCAATACACACCCCAACCCTGTCCTCTCTGAACATGGGGCTGTTGACCATCTCCACTGGACGCTAATCCACTGGACGCTAATCCACTGGACACTAATCCACTGTACACTAATCCACTGGACACTAATCCACTGGACACTAGTTCACTGGACGCTAATCCAATGGACGCTAATCCACGTCTGTTCAACTGTCCAACCTCTAAGGGAGCTTAACTCAAAGGAAAGGTTTGATCGTTAAATCTCTGTTTGCCGTCATTCCAATGCTGAAATTGCCAAACATATTATTAAGTGCTCTGTACGGTTGTGCACATTTATTTCATTCATATCTGTCTTTATTTGTTTAGAAACACAAACATATTCTCTTCAATTATTTTTTCTCTAGGTCCATTATTCTAGCATCGATACCTTTAGTCTTCCAATTATTACCTGGATTACCGCGTATGAAATTTACTTCATCAATGTTTAAGACTATGGTTTTTCAGTTCTTCTGTGATTCAGTGCTGGACTTGTTTTCTGATCTTCGTATAATATCATCATTATTTAATGAGATGCTCGTATTCGTCCGATACTTAATAACGTACTGTGTTATTTATTAGAAATGTATCTAAGAATCTTATGTTTTTAAGTTCCCTCTTCACCATTTACACTTTATGTCAAATTCAACCCCAGAAAAAACGATTTTAAACCAGGCACATTTAAAAAAAAAAAAAAAAAAGAAGAAATATTTATATGAACGTTACAGGAACTGAAGTAGATACTACATTTTTGTTCTGTGTCCATTATATGTTAGTATTTAGTTGTGTTAATCTAATGCTTAATAACGCTCTGAGTTTTCAGACTTGTCTCTTAGCAATGGTTATACAGTAGACCTTCCAAAGTTTGATATCAAATTATTTTTGTGTTAAAAAGATCAAAGTCACTTGAATCTTTGAAACTTTGTATGCAAAAAAAAAAAAAAATCGTTTGAGAAATGTTAGGTCAGTCTGTATATGTATTGGATTTGCTCGTTTAAAAAAATGAATTTGTTTTTTTTTAAATTTTTTAAAGGGGTCAACATGTATAATTCCTTTATCATGCAATGCTAAAACCCGTGCGTAGACAAAGCAACTTTTCTCTTTAAGTTGAAATTAAATTGATTGAAGCATTAGTTGACGGGTTTCTTTAGACACAGATATTTGTACAAATGTTCGAGGTGTTCCCTCATCTTACTGCTGCGTTCTTATGTAAGGTGCTCAACACTGTCTACCTAATAGGTTCACTATTAAAAATCTTTCTTTAATAACTGCTCAAGAGTCTTTATAAAATTACGTTTGCGCCATCAAACACCGGCGCCATTTCGTTTCCGGTTTTCTGTCGACCTGTTTTTTTTATTCTACCACCATGTCTGGTTTGGTGAAATCTTTCAATTAGTCTTCAACCCACTTGAACTAAACACATGCCCTAGGCAGTGACATATATTTCTAGCATTGTCGGTGTCTCGTCGACTTAATTAGTATGGAAAGAAAGAATTACCCTCACACCCACCCCTCTTATTGGACAGAATTAATAAATGCATCAATAAAATAAACTACATAATTAAAATCAATAAATAAATACAATAAATAAATACATTAGATAAATACAATAAATAAATACAATAAATAAATACATTAGATAAATACAATAAATAAATACAATAAATAAATACAATAAATAAATACAATAAATAACTAAATAAACTAAATAAATAAGCTAATTCAGTTAATAAAATAAATAGATAAATAGATGGTGCTGGGTGGCCGAGCGGTCTAAACCAAATCCAACATCTCAAGCACCCCGGGTGGATGGGACTCGTTAGCCTTGGACGGCAACGCATCTAAGAGAAGGCAAACTCTGAATTTAAACCAGGAGCCAGAATGATCAACACATTGATCGTGGGCCCGTCAAATATAAGAAGAAGAAAATAAAATAAATAAACGTAAAGAAATAAAGACTAATGTTGAACATCAGAATGCAATCAAAAGAGGTGGAAGGAAATATGTGGAACAATGTTTTGGAAACCTTTTTGTTGCGTCCTGTTTCTGGTTTTCCCATAACTTTGGACCTACAGCAACAAATAGCATTATTATGACTTAATCTAGATTAACATGTCAAAGTAATGCTTACCAAAGATCTTTAAATATTTCTTTTGTTTTCTTGGTACTTGTGCCAAGTATTTTATGACATAGAGCATTTAGTTATGCGAGCTACTGTAATTCGTCATTGTTAATTTGCTATTTTAAAACCTTGCAGAAAATCGGATTTTCCCCTTTCCGCATTTGAACACAATTCTTTCTTATTATTCCAAGAATATCCGGTTCACTAGCGCTTGGTAGGCAGCAGTGAAATCTCTCTACATTTTTTTCCTTTTGGAATGTGTTTCTCAAACGTTATTCCTCAATAGTTGGACAAGTTTGTATCTCAAAGTCTCCTGTACGTAGGAATGTAATTTATTACTAAAATTACTAAGGTTTATTAGACTTATTCCCCATTCTTAATTTATATAAAATTAGACAGTCAAGGCTATCTACGTGTCATCGACATATTACTTCCGGTTCTTGATTCGCTACTAGATAGTTGTGAAATCTCTACAATTAGGCATACGATTATGTTGTTTATTTGAAATCGCCTATTAGTGATAATGTTTACATAATCTTTGAATAATTAAATTATAATACATCGTTCTATTAAACATGCCCGACGAAATAAACTGAATTCCCTGTTACTACGTTGTGGTGAAATGTCGTCTAGGGGTAGGTCCCTATTCCAACGGCCACAGACAACAACGCTATCGAATCAGAGCCTAAACCCCGTTTTCACTCTCTCTGATAAAAACTTAACGATATAGTTGGAAGGAAAAGGTATACTTTAATTATTTATGTAATGTGCCAAGACAAAAATGCATAACAAACCAAGGTAAATTATGAGAGTGGTAACCGGGGTTTCCCAAGCATGGCCGCCATCTTTGTTGACATGATCCGTGAGAAGGTCACGGATCATGTCAACCAAGATGGCGGCCGACCCAAAAAAAAAAGTAGTGCAAAGACACGTATTGTAAAAAAAGGGAACGGTTGGGGACAATGCGTTTTATCAAAAAACTTACCGAAAGATCGAAAATAAGCAATATTACAAGAAAATTTAATTTTCAAGATAGGAAAACACACAAATATATAGTAATCTGTGAAAAATATTTTAAAGAAAATGTAAAATGTAAAGAAATGGAAGAAAAAAATTTTTTCGGAAAAAAATAAAAAATCAACGAAAAATTTGGTTTTGTAATTTTAAAAAAATTGTAAAAAACTATTAAATTTTGAAATTTAAGAAAAATGATTTTTAAAAAAATTTGTAAAAAACGAGTAAAATTTGAATTTTTTTTTGTTGAAATTTTTGAAAAATGAGCAAAAATTTGATGGCGCAAATCCCTAACCTGGATCCTAAACCCTAAACCCTAAACCTAACCCTATCCCTAAACCTAACCCTAACCCTAAACCTAACCCTAACCCTAAACACTAAACCTAACCCTAAACCTAACCCTGACCCTAAACCTGACCCTAAACCTAACCCTAACCCTAAACCTAACCCTAACCCTAAACCTAACCCTGACCCTAAACCTAACCCTAAACCTAACCCTAACCCTAAACCTAACCCTGACCCTAAACCAAACCCTAACCCTAAACCTAACCCTAAACCTAACCCTAACCCTGACCCTAAACCTAACCCTAACCCTAACCCTGACCCTAAACCTAACCCTAACCCTGACCCTAACCCTAACCCTAACCCTGACCCTAAACCTAACCCTAACCCTGACCCTAAACCTAACCCTGACCCTAAACCTAACCCTAACCCTAAACCTGACCCTAAACCTAACCGTAAACCTAACCCTAAACCTGACCCTAAACCTAACCCTAAACCTAACCCTGACCCTAAATCTAACCCTAACCCTAAACCTAACCCTAAACCTAACCCTAAACCTAACCCTAAACCTAACCCTAAACCTAACCCTAAACCTAACCCTAACAATAAACCCTAAACCCTAACCTTAACCCTAAAATTCAGAAATGCATGGTAATGGACGATTTTAAAAAGCTACAAAAAACAATGAAATTTTCAAATGATAATTCGTTATTTTACTCACTCTTTACGAAGCAAGATCTCGTAAATGGGGCGGATACACAATTTTTATGACATTTAAAAATTCCCTCATTTGATCTTTAGTGCCACACGAGCGTCGCCACATATATTCATATAGATATGAGTCGAACTGCTCCTCCCCATGACAATTTTGGATATTTTGAACTTACCGCCGGACACCGGAGCACAATAAGACGACAGTGACGTAATATTTAATCACACCTTTCTAGATCCGCATGATTTTCAAGTACCATATACGAAAATTAATTTCTCTATTTTTCATCAATATTTCTAACATTCTGACAATTCCACACTCTCTGCATGAATTCCAAAAACATAAAATTTCAGTTTTAAAACCACAAAATTTAACTTTTCTTTGAATCTTCGTTAATTATTCACACGAAATCTTGTTCCAACCGGTTATTAAAATATTCCTTCGCCACCACCACTTCCGACACTTCATCCAATAAAATTAACAACAATATCAACAAAGGGGAATGACTCCTGCCTTTCCTTGCACAAATTTTAAATAAATAAGCAAATGACGTCATGGGTAGTAATATCATAATTAGCCCAAACCAACTAGCAAAAATACTATTCATCTGTGGAACAGTTGACTTTCCAGGAAGTAGTGTAACAAATCAGTCACTCATTTCTTAAAACAAATACAACCTGACGTCCATAACAATTCTCTGCATTCATATCAATTCTCCGCACCAATATATCGCACCATCAGAAATGTGTCATAGCGCTTCCATGGCTGAGAAAAAGTGATGCGACACATGGGGAAGTCGCTAAAGAAAACATTATGGCTCACTGAAACAATTATTAACCAGACACATAACATAAACATGCGATATGACCATGACATACGTCATGGTCATATCGCATGTTTATGTTTCCTTATTAAACATCGCAGAACAAAAAGGACCGTAATGTTTTAATTGACCGCTTTTATAGAATGACTATACTATTTTCACGACTGAAGCAAACTCGTTTAAAAACAACCCGATGTGGACAAAATTTTTGCCCTTAAATAAAACGTTTAAAAGAAATGTGTGCTGTACAATGAACAGTTTCAAGTAAGAAAAGTCATTGGATGCTGCTTACTTTAAAAAACGAGGCGGAAAAACAACAATAACAAAAGGGGTGGGGGTGGGGGGCAAAAATGTATGCGATTTTACAAAAAGCGCCAAAATGAAGGTTACTATATACACAATGAAAAGAAATGGACAACATGTTTACGTTGACTTAGCTGCTGACATCTCGCCAAAGAAGCATAGATTGTAGGTATCTGTAGAATAGTCACACTGTCATGACGAGAAGAATTGGATATGATTAAAGTTTAAAACTGGTTCCAATAATACAAAAATACGCGTTAAAGAAAATACCAACCGCAAAGGCCTCTCAAGTTTCTGGAGCTCTAAAACGACTCTTACATAAAGTCAGGCGACTCTTACATAAGGTCAGGCGACTCTTACATAAGGTCAGGCGACTCTTACATAAGGTCAGGCGACTCTTACATAAAGTCAGGCGACTCTTACATAAAGTCAGGCGACTCTTACATAAGGTCAGGCGACCGTACATTAAGTCATGCGACCTTACATAAAGTCAGGCGACCGTTACGTAAAATCATGCTACATTACATCAAGTCATGCGACCGTTATATAAAGTCATGCGACCCTCATATAAAATCAGGCGACCTTAATGGGGTTGGAAGTTCATATGATGAAAACCACTGTTTTTTAGAAGCATGGAAATGTTAAAAGAAAAAAAAAACACCGAAAATGTTGAAATTTCGTCCTTCATAAAATAGGATAACAGAAAAAAGTCATTATGAAGTCATGATAAAGTCATGATGAAGTCACGTCACTTCTATTACTCCGTCTACAACATTAACACTTGACGCCATGACCTAGTTACAGTACATTCTTGAACCGCCAGCTTTTAACCTTAATCAATTCCATGGACAACTAAGGCATTTTGGACGAAATCGCAGTGGCTCAAATCTTGGCAATCTATGATTGTATTCAGCTTTTAAACCAACTGCTTGCTGACATGTTGTCCACCATAATGTAAGCACCAGAACGAGACAGTAGGGCTTAAAAATAGAAATTGTGTCATCATCATGGCGTCAGCCAGTAAAATGGCGTGTGAGAACTGACAAAAATGTACTCTACTTATACTCTACTTATACTCTACTTATACTCTACTTATTTAATGGTGCGATAATTAATTTTCTATACGGGGGAGAGGTGGCCAGCGTGCATTACAACTGTTCAACAATACAACTGTTGAACAATACAACTGTCAACATTACAACAGTACAACATAACAACATAACAATTGTACAACGTTACAACAGTACAACATTATGACTGTACAACATTATAACTGCACAACATTATAACTATACAACAGGATATGTCAAAAGCAAAGCACGAAATAGTGTCAGCTTGTCAACTTACGAATACATAGTGACGCTAAAGACATTAAATACCGGCATAATGCAATAAGTCTTTGATTGTTAAAAAGCCAATTTGGAACTTAGTATTATTTTTAAAAGTTTTTTATTTAAAACATCCAGTAATCACATATCATAATGTACAGAGTACAAATAGCAAGGTATCAAGCAGTTTCACGATGCTCGTCCGGACATCTTTGCACCGCTGTTTGAATTCTTCAGAGATGAAGCCAGTGACATTACCGCTTATTATGGTGCGTGGATAACCAAGAGTAAAACCTTCCTCCAGTTGATCGCCGGTGGTTTTGGTTGATGGGGATCTTGGCCCGTGGATACACGGATACACGGATACTTTGGCTAAGAATCTATTATCACCAGCTGATGGGATGGATCCCTTGAAGTTGATGACATGATCTATATGCACTCGACTTCATGTTTTTTTTTCTGGCTGCATCCATGGGTGGATACTGGCTTTGTTTGGGTCTCTGGCGTGTTCTGACCATCCCTGGCACTTTCGACCTATCTCCAGATTTGAGCAAATCCTGGCCAGTACGCAGATGATCTGGCTAACTGTTTCATCCGCTCGATCCCAAAATATCCTGTATGCAGGATTTGGAGAACCTAAGCTTGTAGTATTTTGGAACCACAATTCTTGAACCATAAAATAGACAATTCGACTCCACTGAGAGTGAGTTTTGAATATTTTTTAAAAGCTGCTGTGTTTGCGGCATCCTTGTTCAAGTGCGCTTTGTTTGTAGAGGACGGCCATCCCTCTTGACAATATCTCATTACTGTAGACACAGGAGAATCTTTAAGTGACTCTTTAGCAAGGACTCCTGGGTCTGTTCTGCTTCACTTTCTTCACCATCAAAAATGTCAGCAGGCCCTGAGGATAGACGACTTAGAGCATCCGCATTGCCATGTTCAGATGAATAACGGAATTCACTGATATGGTCATTTGACTCAATGAATTCAATGATATAGTCATATTGACTCAATGAATTCAATGATATAGTCATATTGACTCAATGAATTCAATGATATAGTCATATTGACTCAAGGTAAGAGCCCATCTGGCTAAACGAATTGCTGCCAGTGCTGGTGTTCCTTTTCCTGCACCAAATATACATATCAGTTGTTTATGGTCTGTCACCAAAACAAACTTTCTTCCATACAGATATTGATGGAACTTTGATAGTGCAAAAATAATTGACAGTGCTTCCTTTTGAATCTGGCTATAGTTGCGTTGTGCAGCTGGGAGAGTTTTTGAAATGTTAGCAATAGGGCGTTCACTGCCATCAGGATATCTGTGGAACAGAACACTTCCTATGCCAACATTAGAGGCGCCACAGGCTATGTATCAGAGGAGAGCAACTGTTTGACTAGAGGCGCCACAGGCTATGTATCAGAGGAGAGCAACTGTTTGACTTGAGGCACCACAGGCTATGTATCAGAGGAGAGCAACTGTTTGACTTTTCTAAAAGCTTCTTCTTGTTCTGCTTTCCAGCACCATATGTTCTTTTAGTTAAACACTACAGTGGCTCAAGAACAGTTGATAGGTCTGGTAAGAACTTGTTGTAAAACTTAACTAGGCCAAGAAATGACCGTAGAATGGAAATTTCTGTGGGTGCCTGCATGGATGTAACTCATTCAACTCATTCATCTATTGGTTATGACTGCATCATTTATTGATATCATATGACTCCATCATTCATCTATTGATATCATGTGATTGCATCATTCATCTTTTGATATCAAATGACTGCATCATTCATCAGTCGTTTCTGTGATCAAAACTTAACAGTAAAATTGTCCAAGTGATGCTAAAGGTCGTGAAACGTATACATTTGAAAAGAAGCAACCTCATCCATCATTGCAACATTGTCTGTTCAATGCGCACAGAAAACGGTGATTACCTGCTGCACACTGATGCACGGTGGCTGAGATAGGGAGAGGTTTGGACCGGTTCTGGATACCTGATGAGAGTGGGATTCAGTTTTCAAAAACTGTGAAGTCAAAGAAGCCCGGGATGTGGACCAGAAGGTAACTGCTTTTTTTTTTTCTTTTTTGGTGGACATTACAGGCTATCTTAATGGCCTTCATAGTTGGCCTACAAGGTAAGAAAAAAGAGTGTCATGGACGTTGAACAGTAATGTCAATCTTTTCGGAATGGACTTACACTGTTTACTAGTGATTTGGAAGTCAGTCAGCTGTTAAATTTTCATACAAACCGTAATTAAGGGACATCATCATCAGTATAGACCGATGTTCATTTCATTGCCAGAGAAATTCAGAGATGGATGTTCTAGCCAATATAAAGAAATCAAAGGACTACTAATATTTTTTTTTCTAGTTGCAGATCCATCTATTTTCCTTCCTGGTGGTGATTAGACAGCTGATGTCGCATCTACCTTCGATTGGTCTCGTAATTATTCAAGCTGTTCCTCATCATGAAGCAGCTGTTATCAAATGAAATGGATATCTGGAACTGATATAACAGTCTGATATAGCCGGATGTAGCAGTCTTCTGGTGTGAGTCGGTAACAAAATGAGCATTATGTTATCAGGAGAACAGCTTTACAGTCTTGAAATTGTTTCAGAAGAACATAGTGATTGCCGAGTATGGGTGTTCACTGGTAATTGTACGCACCGAATATTGTGTTTTATTGTGCGCGGTGCGGCTTGGGTATTAATTTAGTTAATGAACACTTTTGGCGCCATTGGGCTTGTGAAACAATGTCACGGGATGTTAGTGTATGGTGTGGCCAAATGACGTCTTGGGATCACGTTCCATTCGCCTGGCAGTTGGCAGGAGATCATTGTCGGAGAAGGTTGTACTGTATAAATGTTTCTTCTTTTCTACTTATAGCGAGCTGCGCTATACATGTGTTTGATTCATTGTACAATATTATATAAATGTTTCTAGATTTCAGTTAACATTTCTATGGACTTGTGACTTGTGTTCGGTTCAGTATCATTATGACGTATGTGCGTGACAAAGAATTTGACGGCATAATCTAACAATAAGGATCGTGGCGGTGACCACAGACATATTTCACCAGACTTCATGCTCACCAGACTTTATATTCGCCAGACCTCTGTAACAATTTGATTAGTAAAACTAGGTTTATTTCTCAAGACAATTTTCAGGAGCCAAAGAAAATAAAAGGATATTTATTTAATTTCAATTTAGTTAGAAATATTAAACATTTCTGAATTTCAGTTGTAAAATAAAACAGTTCTGAATTTCACTAGTAATACAAATTGAATGTGCACTTTTATTTTCTAGCATAACTCTCACACTGTCTGTGACAGTGTCTGTAAAGTTGACCACACTGTGGCAGGGCTGTTTTAGTGTGGACACAACGCTATGTTTATACACATGAGTTGTAACAAAGCCTTAATGTAGAGAACCATCATCAGTCAGTGCAAGAGCTTAGGCCTATTTTTTAAATAAATATTTCATTTTGTCTTTCCTAATCGGACCATGGCGTATTCTCTTGACGGTCATTGCAATGTTGGAACAAAATAAAGGCCAACTAAGACTAAGCTGTGGATCCGTGACATTCTACGTGGGGGAGTTATTGTCAGACTTCTTCATGGCAGTGAATGCTGGCCTCGCTGTTCTAATAACTCTTCTAGTTGTCTGTGTAGTGTTGTTGTTGTGCATGGCCGTCTACATGTGGCGAAAGTCGGGTCGTTCAATTAGTTGAACTACATCCCAGTCAACTTTGCCTGACGAGGAATCAACCATTATATTTTGAACGGATAAAGAGTTGGGATATTCTTTAAACAAAATATTTAATGATTGTATATATTTACAAGATACAATCTGTCCCCAAACCACGAGATCTCGTGAGTATATGGCTCCGTGACTTGGACCTGTCCCCACATGACTTTTAAACGGGACGTCATGAGCTGACGTTGACTTCACTTGTGTATGAGGATCGCAGGGTCAGAAGAATTGACTCTTGGCAAACGGAGAACGCTGAAATATCAAGGTATATATATATATATATTGTTATTGTTGTCAATGTACAGCACCAGGCAATTTTATAATCCTGTAGGCTTGTTGTGGTGTTGTGATTAGTATAAAAAAAAATAATAAAAATAATTATAAATTAAGGGTGGGGGGGGGGAATGTTAGCTTGAATGTTAGTTTGAATGTTAGTTTGAATGTTAGCTTGAATGTTAGTTTGAATGTTAGTTTGAATGTTAGTTTGAATGTTAGCTTGAATGTTAGCTTGAATGTTAGCTTGAATGTTAGCTTGAATGTTAGTTTGAATGTTAGTTTGAATGTTAGTTTGAATGTTAGTTTGAATGTTAGCTTGAATGTTAGTTTGAATGTTAGCTTGAATGTTAGTTTGAATGTTAGCTTGAATGTTAGTTTGAATGTTAGCTTGAATGTTAGTTTGAATGTTAGTTTGAATGTTAGTTTGAATGTTAGTTTGAATGTTAGCTTGAATGTTAGTTTGAATGTTAGCTTGAATGTTAGCTTGAATGTTAGCTTGAATGTTAGTTTGAATGTTAGTTTGAATGTTAGTTTGAATGTTAGTTTGAATGTTAGTTTGAATGTTAGTTTGAATGTTAGTTTGAATGTTAGTTTGAATGTTAGTTTGAATGTTAGTTTGAATGTTAGCTTGAATGTTAGTTTGAATGTTAGCTTGAATGTTAGTTTGAATGTTATTTTGAATGTTAGTTTGAATGTTAGTTTGAATGTTATGTTGTGTAAATAAAACCTGTTTAACACTTTCCATTTAGTTTTTTAAAGAAATGTATTTAAGTTTTTTTTTTAAAATAGAAATTTTGTTCAAATTTTTGTAAAGGTTCAGGTTGCATAACTTCCGGTGTGATCATTTCCGGTGTGATCATTTCCGGTGTGATCATTTCCGGTGTGATCATTTCTGGAGACAAGAGCAAGATTTATGTGATGGTGCTACAGTAACAAGTAACAAAAAATTTATTCAAAGAAATTTCATGTACTTCATTTGATGTCATAGAACCAACATTGAGTGAGTGCGGTGTCGCCTGATCGAACGTTCCTGCTAGGCAAAGAATAAAAACTACAGCATCATTGTCTCTACTCTAATGGGAGTCGATTGATTTGTCACGTGATGAGAGTAAAAACGAGTAAGACTTCCGGTAGGCTGTATACAACTCACTAGTGCTTGACAACAGTAGCCTGTTACACACTACAACTAGTAATTCAAGATGCCTAGGCAATGTTCGGCTTTTGGCTGTTCAAACAGTCAAGTTAAGGACAGCGGTATAAGTCTGCATAAGTTTCCGCTTAAGGATAAAGAAAATTTAAGACAATGGCTTGACAAAATAGACCTTCGTTAATTATTCACATGAAATCTTGTTCCAACCGGTTATTAAAATATTCCTTCGCCACACCGATATTGCAAAAACACGCAAATGACGTCATGGGTATGCCGACATTTCGTCCAATGAAAATTAAACAATAAAATAAACAAAGGGGAATGACTCCTTCACCAATATTGAATAAACACGCAAATGACGTCATGGGCACGCACGGAGCTCAACAACAGCCTGCCGATGATAGTTTTGATAGTTCCCATCGAATATCACTCACAAATTTTTCTTGAAATAACTTTCTTCCTTTAATCATAACTGACGTATATTTATTGTCACATTTATGGATTTCATTAAAAAAACGCGTGTATTCCAGAATATTTCGAAAGGTAAAATTTTTAAGTAACATGACATTGGGGAAGCACTGATGAAGTATCTTTTGTTGTGTGGAGCAGCCTAGTGATGGCTTACTCTCATCACGTGACCAAACAAGGAAGTGACTAAGCGAATCCCATTGACACACAGAATATGGCCCGTCCAAATAACAATGGATTAGGTCATTTGTACAAGGTAAACACTTTAAGTGTATGCTCATTTCTATAACTAATTGTGTTCATGCATTAATTAACGTTAATTTGTTACAGAAACGTTTAGACCAAAAGAAGGAAAAAAACCTACGGTAAATGCTATTAGCCGTCACATGTGTGTAGACGTCTACAGTTGTACCAAAGCTATTTCTACCTCTGTCTGTCTGCCTACGTGATCGTCTGTCAGCCTGCCTGTCTGTCCTCCTCTTTCTCAGTGAGGTGAACAGGGAGTTGGGGGGGGGGGGGGAGAACGTTCAGGGGAAGGAGGTAGTTTTGGGAATGGAGATGTCGTAACTGGGAAAAAAAGAGGGTGGGGGGGGGCTATAGCGGAAAGCAAGGAAGAGATAAGCGAGATTATTTCATTTGTGTTATTTGACGGTTCATTTAGTCATATTTAAGTTCATGTTTGTACGCACTACCAGCATAGTACCACCACTGACGCACCACACTGCACCACATTTGCTCACGGAAGTTGAAAGTGCTTGCTGATGGAGGTATTTTAAGTTATATTATGTCAACTATTTAAAATATACCTGAATAAAGTCTGCACATACTTCAGATTTATTTCTGTCATATTAGTAAAAGAGAATCACTCGCGGCTATTTCGCAAATGATATATTTCACTCTGCACACAAACTGTAATGGGGAGTCAATGTTATGGTTGTGAGAACTCTCTCATCCCCATCACATACAGCCGTACTAGTTCTGTGCACTGCCTACGTGGTAAAGACCATTCAGTAATCTTATAGTTGAGTTGCCCCTGACATGTAAAATGACACTTTTAGTCTTGGTTCAATCACCTCTTCTTTCCTCTTACACCAACATCCAACAATTTTATTTTGACCTACTCTTTTTCAACAGTATTCATAGTCTTCCATAGGTTAGTATTTAGCATGCAAAGAGTGTGTGCTGCTCGTGTCAGTCAAGTGGAACTACCAACAATAGTAATAGGACAGACGCTGCATTGAGATCAGATGGAGGGAAATAGGTGAAACAAGGTTTTTGAAATACTTTTGTTGCGTCCTTTTTCTGGTATCCCCATACCACTGGACATCCCCATACCACTGGACATCCCCATACCACTGGACATCCCCATACCACTGGACATCCCCATACCACTGGACATCCCCATACCACTGGACATCCCCATACCACTGGACAGCCCCATACCACTGGACATCCCCATACCACTGGACATACGGGACCAGGGGTATGGTGACCTGTAGGGGTATGGTGACCTGAGCCCCATACCACTGGACATCCCCATACCACTGGACATACTGGACATCCCCATACCACTGGACATCCCCATACCACTGGACCTACGTAGGGGGCGTTCATTAATTATGCCAACACAATAGGTGGGTGGGGGGTTTGGAAATGTTGGACAGTTGTTGAAAAGGGGGAGGGAAGGATGGGGGGAGGTTTAGATTAGTTGACGTCAACAATCATGTTTTCTCTGTTAACATTTTAAACTTTAAAAAAAATTGACTGGTTATTACATTATTTTAAAAAATTTAATGAGTGCAAATAGTCACTTAATTTTTAGTATTTTAACAATATAAGATTTATTTAATGTGTGTCTGTGCACTGCAGATGGCTGGTCAGAATGTTAGCACACTTTGTTAGTGCAAGAGAAGTCAAAATTTGGCCTCTCTACACCTGTAAATTCTGTTTGTCGCAAATGACTAGGGCGGTATGTTTGCGATCATGTTGCAGGTATGGAACAAGGACAAGGTTCAAGTGTCATGTGCAGTCAAGATAAATGATGTTGGTAGGGTAGGAATACGATTTATTTTAATTAGAGGGAGAGTAACAAGAATAACATCGCTGTTTGAACGGATTTTCCAAATCTGTCACATCTATTTTGCATCACGTCATGTTGATATAAATAGCCCGTTCAACAGCACCGACAAGGCATACGAAATCACCACCTGCTCCTTAACAAAAAGGATTCGACCCATGCGAGTAGCTGTCAGGAGACAGAGAGAGAGAGCTTATGGCAGTTATTGCTCATACTTGCCATACTTCTATTTTAAGTGCTGACTGGTTAGATGAGGATGATGTTAATTTGTCTGGTATTCTAGTTCCACAAGATGAAAATGATAACTGTAGACTATGCCCATCAGGGGCGTCATTTCAGGGGACAGGGCGGGGAGGGGAAACCAAAACAGTGGGGGGAGAGGAATGCTCTTCTTCCCTACGAAAATGATGTACCCGATGCCCCTTGTTACGATAGAGTAACACCTGGTTATTCCATGGGAACATGATAGCAGCTAGAAACTTTACTATAATTGTCAGTTATACTGACAATAATCATATTTATACTTCCACAAACAATGCTATTTAGTCCTTCACAACCTTTTAATTGATTCTACATTATAAAATTTAAGTGTAAAAAAAATACTTTTTAACTTGTTGATTAACAAGCTAAACATGAAATGAAATGTTGTTTCTACAATTTAATGTCATTAACATAAATAAGCAAAAATAATAGGTATTTATATACTTATCCATAAATAATTTTTTTGGTGATGGGTATAAAATGTTGACATAATTAAATATGAGGGGAGGGTCCATTGAAAGTTTCACAGGTGTTGAGGGAAAAGAGGGGGGGGGGGGTTAAAATTGCGTAAAATTGTTGACGTAATTAATGGACGACCCCAAAAATGTTTATTATGAATGAATGTGGATAACATGTCATAGTTATGCTTACTAAAGATCTTTAAATAATTTTATTTGTGTTTTCCTTGTATAACAATAGGCTGGTGCCAAGTAAGTTACCACATAGAAGAGAGCATTTATTTACATCAACTACCGTAATTCCTCATTGCTATATTAAAACTTGACGAACATCGGATTTTCCCCATTTCCAGTTTCTGAATTCCCCTATTTTCAGGAACTATCTTGACGCTCATCCTACTTTCACAATCCGCAACCAAAACATTTGAACCTTGTAGGAGCGCGTGTGACAGTGTTACTCTGTGAAACTAAAGCAAGTTAGTGTTGAGTCAAGTGTGTTCTGTAGAAATTAATTCCCTAATTGTGTATCAAATTTCTTGCAGCCTAGTCTTGTAGAGTCAATGACTTGAGTCCCAACTCTACTCCCAGCATACGATACAATAAAGAACCGATTAAGGATCAATAGTACATCAATGAATGCTGATAAATCAGCAACAACAAAAAACGAACAACTCTTAACAGGACCAAAAGTTTGGACACTGTGTACGACTGGCGTAGCTGCAACATTGTAGTTATACGAACAGCTGTGTAAAAGAACACAAGACTTCAGTGGTTGGACTTCGATCCACTCGCCGGTTAGGTAGCCACCATTGACAGGGTTGAGCAGGGGGAGCTGTGATCAATCATGGCCAGCTATGTGGGTGTCACAGTCTTCGTTGTCAGCAGTGTCGTGTTGATCTGCCTGTTGACAGCTGTCACGGTGTGGTTTTGTAAAAAAACCAAGGAAGATAAAAGACCCGAGGTTTTTGTGTGAAGAGAGGTGAAGGAAAAGGGGGAGATAAAGACGTCCCACCTTGAGGTAAGTCATTTTAAGACAGTAAGGAGACAATCTGATAGACAGTTATAGGCAGTCTGATAGATACATAAAGACAGTCGATAGATACATATAGTCAGTCCGATAGATAGATTTAGAATATCTGATGTAATATAGATACTAGACAGTCTGATAGATATCTAAGCCACCTCGTTACACAATCGGATAGCTCTCCATTTACCTGTGAATAAAGCGTTTAATTAACCGAACACCAAACTCAATGACCCAGTGGACACACTGTGTTCTTCTTGATCTAAAATATTTTTTTATAGATTAGTTTCATTGACTGATAGTGATAGCCCTTGGTACAAATGTGCACACGTTTGATTTGGGAGAGTGATAGCCCTTGGTACAACTGTGTACACGTTTGATTAGGGAGAGTGATAGCCCTTGGTACAACTGTGCACACGTTTGATTTGGGAGAGTGATAGCCCTTGGTACAACTGTGTGCATGTTTGATTAGGGAGAGTGATAGCCCTTCGTACAACTGTGTACACGTTTGATTAGGGAGAGTGATAACCTTGGTACAACTGTGTACACGTTTTATTAGGGAGAGTGATAGCCCTTGGTATAACTGTGTACACGTTTGATTAGGGAGAGTGATAGCCTTTGGTACAACTGTGTATACGTTTGATTAGGGAGAGTGATAGCCTTTGGTACAACTGTGTACACGTTTGATTAGGGAGAGTGATATCCTTAGGTACAACTGTGTACACGTTTGATTAGGGAGATTGATAACCTTGGTACAACTGTGTACACGTTTGATTAGGGAGAGTGATAGCCTTTGGTACAACTGTGTATACGTTTGATTAGGGAGACTGATAGCCTTTGGTACAACTGTGTACACGTTTGATTAGGGAGAGTGATATCCTTAGGTACAACTGTGTACACGTTTGATTAGGGAGAGTGATGGCTGAGATCCCTGCTGTAAGTGATGTCAACGATGGTGGGGAGGAATGTTGGGAACTAGATTGTTGTGAATGTTGGGTAGGGGGAGTTGATCGTGAGAATGTTTTGTGAGTTGTAAGTCGTGAGGTGAGAGTGTGGAGTTTGTTCGTGGTGTTGGGCTTTAGTGCATGCTGCGTGTCTTTTTTTAGGGGGGGGGGGCGGGGGTATAAAGGGGCAGTGTGTTAGTTGTTAGGTTATAGTTGTCTAAACTGAGCAAATCTCAAGTTAATGGTCTGCAGTTCAATTTTAGCCAGAGCCTAGTCAAGCAAAAAAACACCATCAGCACCCCGGGTGGATGAGACTCGTTAACCTTGGTTGGCAACTCATCTAAGAGAAGGAAACTCTGAAATCAAACACGGAGATGGAGTCCCGAAAGACGGATATCATTGATACAATGAAACATTCCGACAACTCCTGCGACGTCACTGGTGCCAAGCTGTATCATCCAATGATGTTCCCTTGGGTTATCCAGCGGCGTGGGAAGCAGCTTTATAATCCTTTAAGCATAATCCCAGGCCATGTGGATTTCGCCCTCCGAAGCACACTCCATCGTCACATTGTGAAGGACGGATGCCAGCAAAAAAAAAAAAAAAATAGTGAGAGATGAATCGATGAGTCGGAGGTAATGAGCCAAGAGTCGAGAGTCGAGACCAGAATAGTGGGCCAAGAAGAGTTGTATTATATTCACGGACGAGAGATGTGTCATAGAGAGAGATCGTAATGAATACCTGCGGTAGTGCGAAGTTACTTCCTACCTGTTTAAAGGGATTTGATTATGTGCTTCCAAAGGATTAGTGACTCTTGCTAGTACTGCTGTTGGCATGTGTTGATGAGGAATAAAGGAGTATCTTATGGAACATCTACTAGTCATGGACTTTGTTGTGTGATTGGTGATCCATAGCTGTCAGCCCAGTAGGGCGTTCAAGGACATATTTGAGCGATGGTATGGCGTAGTTCCCTACGCTGTAACAATGGTAGTAATCATAGCAGTAACATTTGAATCGAACTGGTCCGTGGTATGACCAAGAAAAGATAATAATATGCTATCAGAAACATTAGACCAGGCGAAATATTTCATATGTATCAATAGGCCCTAGACAAGTAAAGAAGGCCGCAACCATTGCCCTAGAAACAACTATGTATACGTTTGACTAGGGAGAGTGATAGCCCTTGGTACAACTGTGCATACCTTTGACTACTTATACTTTAATGAAAACTTTACCATCAATGATGTCTGTGAAAAAAAAAATTAAATAAACTTCTAAAATCTAAACTTGCATTTCTTGATTCTTACTTTTAAAAGACTAGTGTGTACGTGTATCATTACTAATACACTGCAAACTATGGCACTTAATAGTTTTAAGAAAAATGACTAAGATACTGGGGAGATTTATATTGGCAAGGGGGGCGGAGACTGACAAAACATTTGAGAACCACCGTTTAGCCCATGATCAATCCCCCCCCCTCCTCCATACGTACAAAAATCTTGGTGAGCCACAAACCTGTGTTCTATTTTAAGCACAAGAAGCTCACGTCATAAGAGCTACATATATACGCAATTCAGGGAATTCCGAGAAGACCCTTCACGTTGACTAGACGTGCGTTGTGACTGCAACGTTAGGTGTGTGCCTGCTGTGTACGAAGTGGTCAACACACATAAAAGTGTGGTTTTATTTGTGGTTTAATAGAAGATTTAATGTGCGCCTCATTGCTGTTCTGAGCGCGTGATTGGTGTATGATGTTTTATTGATTGATTTAAATGCAAACGACTTGGTTGGGGTTTTTCCGATTATAGTGTAATTTCAAGGAAAAACTCTTGCTTATGGGGACCACGGAAAAGTTAGAAAAGGAAACGAGCTTTGTCTTCTTCCCTTTATCGGGCCCCCCCCCCCCCCCACCCTCAATTTTGTTCGAACTGGGGAGGGGTTATCTGTATAAGCTGGAACATGTTTTTAATTCAGTCCAGCCCGACTTAAAACTGACCATGGTCAGTGATACTTGAGTTGCATTTATACTTTAAAAAATAGTACTCTCCATTTGTCTAATAATAAATATATCTATAGTTGCCTTCTAGATATCTAATTTTATTTTTGTTTTGTTCAACAGGATAGTTACTATAACAGTGGCACGGTAAGACATCAAGTGTGTCACACAAGTAGGCCAGTGACACAGGAGGCCAGTTACACAGGAGGCCAGTGACACAGTAGGCCAGTGATAACATTAGGCCAATGACACAGTAGGCCAGGGACACACCAGTTACGCAGTAGGCCAGTTGTACAGTAGGCCATTGACACAGTAGGCCAATGACAGAGTAGGCCATTGACACAGTAGGTCATTGACAGAGTAGGTCAATGACACAGTAGGCCATTGACACAGTAGGCAATTGACACAGTAGGCCAGTGACACAGGAGGCCAGTGACACAGTAGGCCAGTGGCACATGCATTAGAGCAATCCCATATTACTCGTCTACTTTACTGGAGTGCAATAACCAAATATTGAGAATTTACTTTACTGGAGTGCAATCACCAAATATTGAGAATCTGCTTTACTGGAGTGCAATCACCAAATATTGAGAATCTGCTTTACTCAGATTTACTGGAGTGCAATCACCAAATATTGAGAATCTACTTAACTGGAGAGCTATCAGATGGACAACTAGCAGTGACTTACACATGATTCAAATGGAAGTTATCAGTGCGAAAAATTGAGCTTATTGATTTCAAGTAATAGTAATCTCTAAAAAATAATGGTATATACTACTTTTAGTCCTCAAACGACTAGATAAGTAGAATATTGCAACAAACATAGGAAGATTATTTAGACTATGTGTGTCAAATCCCAATTCGCCATGTTAGTCTGTGAACATTTTTTTCTGAACATTTATCACTCTCCTTCGTTTACATTGCATTAGATAAAGTCGACAGAACACGGTGCACCAGATTGACAGTGCGTAAGATGAAATCAAAAGTAAACGGTGCACCAGGCTTATAGTGCATAAGATGAAGTCAATAGTGCATGAGGCACCAGGTTTATGGTGCATAAGACGAACATATACATATCTAATTGAAGTATTTAACAAAAATTTACCGGGCTATAAAACTAAATTTATGAATCGAAACCAAGAGTAACGGAGGCAATACTGTGACTGTTGTCATGGTTACGTTTGTTTATACACGCATTTACAATTTATTCTAGTTGTCGATCATGTGATATTTTGTGGACTGGGTAAGCATTGTTGGATTCCTAACGCTGATGTATGTTTTGACCAATATTGTTGCAATTTGTATTTTTATTGCTTTTATAATTGTTTGAATTAATGTAAGTCATTTTTCATTAAAGTGCTTAAGCCCCATGATGTGGAAGTTGGCTTAGTTGCATCTATTTCTTTTAGCAGTTCAACACCTTAGTTTTCCACTGTAAACCCGGCGATAGCTAACATGTAGGGTGCAGTCGTGTGGTGGTATCATGTGGTGCAGTAGTGTGGTGCAGTCGTGTGGTGCATCCCTGTCCTGCTGCAAGCTCATCTTTTGTGACATTCAGTTACTAACGCCCAGACCGTCACGAATCAATGACGTCATCACATCTCTGTCCTGGGCTGACCGTCATGCCCAGCAATCAACTTGTTATTTCTTTTTGTACAGCCCTTTCAGTAGTTTTACTAACCTTTTTTCTACCTAGTTCGTGGCGCGTTAGATCATGATTCTCTCTTAGACAGGTTATTCTTCTATGTAATTATGATGTTTATTTGAAATAATCTATCAGTTATTTAATGTTTACATCGTCTTTCAACATTATGGTTATAATAATATTCATCCATTAATATTTTGAAATCGTGTTCTAAATTATTATATACAAAAAAACAAAAAAACAAAGAAAGTCAAATCTTAATTTAATAGCAATTTTTTAAAAATGACATGAATAGTTAAGCGGGGGAAAAAATCATCAAGATCTGAGATAAAGAGAAATGTTTCATAGAAATTCAAATGTTTTTGTCAAGTTTCCGTGCGGCAGAGACGAACCAGGTTCCGTTAGACTTATCACAAGAGACACTTACTATTTAACGTATATGTGGAAACAGTTGATCGAGATGGAAGTAATAATCAATACAGTAGTTTTTTTGCAAATTTATAGATGATATATTTGATTAGTTAATACAACCTCATCTATTATAATCATTAGTAACACAATTACAAGGT
Organism: Lymnaea stagnalis; assembly: GCA_964033795.1. Lineage (NCBI taxonomy): Eukaryota > Metazoa > Mollusca > Gastropoda > Lymnaeidae > Lymnaea > Lymnaea stagnalis. The sequence continues at coordinate 396,570 of CAXITT010000321.1, read as the reverse complement.
CAGTAAATTCTGCCTATAGTGATATTCATTCTATGTCTCCCTTCCTCCGTGGAGCTCCCCAATACATACTTGAAAGCGCCCTACACTTCGTTGATATTATCAGAGCTCCCAGTGGACAGAGGCCCCCTTACTCCCCTAACTCCCCTACTCCCTACACCCCTAACTCCCCTACCCCCTACCCCCCTACTCCTACTCCCCTACACCCTACTCCCCTATCCCCTACTCATCTACCTCTTACTCCCCTACCCCCTACTCCCCTATCCCCTACTCATCTACCTCTTACTCCCCTACTCCCCTATTCCCTTACTCCCCTAACTCCCCTACTCCCCTTCCCCCCCCCTCCCCCCTCCCCCCACCCCCCCCCCCCCTCCCCCCCCTCCCCCCCCCCCCCCCTCCCCCACCCCCCCCCCCCCCACCCCCCTCCCCCCTACTCCCCCACCCCCTACTCCCCCACTCCCCTACCCCCTACTGTCATCTGACGACAACCCGTTTACACGGTGAGAGTTTTCAAAATAATAATTTAATATCTATTTTTTTTAGATCATTGATGTGTAGAATTGTTCTTATCAAGTCATTGTTCGTGTTGAAAAAAAAACATTGGTTTTTAGTCCTACACGTGTACACAAGCTCTGTATGTTTTGATTTGAGTGCTACACATGTACATAAACTATTTATGTTTTTATTACAAAAATAAGTGTCTTTACGATGGTATAAATTTTGAATTCTTTTTTACGCTAGGAAATACAAAATCATGAATTAAAATACTAAACTATAAACTTATTTGAGTTATCTTATTGTCTTGTCTTGATATTTCAAGCTTCCCCATACCTTGTTCCCCATACCTTGTTCCCCATACCATACCTTGTTCCACAATTTCCTACACAAAGCTTGAACGCAGGTCCTTCTTTCATAATAAATTGTTCAATATCTTGGCTCATACAATAATACGAAATTATGGTTTGTTAAGTTCACTCCAGTCCACATTAGTTGGCAGTTGATATAGTTATCGTCCGTATTATGTCATTGTTGTTGACGTCACGGAAGCAGTCATGGTGATTCTATCAATCCACAATGTTGGAAGTGAAGTGCGCACATTTTTGTTTTGAAACATACACACATACAATTTAAATAAAATATTGATATGCACACACACAGACGTAAGGGTATTAACGTGTTTAAAAAAAACACGGGTGTAAGGTTGCGTTGGAAAAGGTCAATAAGGACATGAAAAGGGAAGGAACTGGTTTTTAATTTAAGGTGAAAGAAATTATATATTTTCAAGGTTTGTCTCCCTTTATTTTTCCGATCAATAATTTTTAAATAATCTTACAATAAAATTACTGTTCCCCTTGGATGAAACTAATTCAATAGTAACCACCAATTAAATAAACGTATCAAGAAAGCAAGAAATATCGCTCAAAACAAAAGCACCTTCGCTTGAAAAAACTATTTGAAGCAATGTGCATTTTTTTAAAACCAATACATCCCTACCACTTCATCATATTTACCTAAAATCAACTCATTTAGGACGGATTCTTTCCCCCCCCCCCCCAAAGAAAATTAAAGAAAGAAAACAAAAAGAATTTCCCCGCCTAAGTATAAAAATTTACCAGCGTACTACCCAGACTGAGTTCAAAAAAAAAAAAAAAAAAAATTAGGCCAGTGCCCCCGGACCCCCCCCCCCCCCCAAAGTAAATAAACAAAAAAAAACAAAAAAAATTTCCCCGCCTATGTATAACAATTTACCAGCGTACTACCCGGGCTGTATTCAAAAAAAAAAAAAAAAAAATCTAAATAAACACTTTTAAAGTCAACATCGTCTAAATGAGTGACGTCCCATGGAGTATGACGTTTGATTTCTGCGCTTGAAAATACTTTAAACTAGACGATCCGCGGCGTAGCATACGCCGCGAGCTTGATGGTTGACAAAAACGTGAACTGAAGTTACGCACATTTAAGAATGCAAATTTTGATACACCCCTCCCCCCTCCCCTTTTTTTTCATGATACGTCACTGCACACTTTTTATTTCACACCAACCCACGGCTTAGCATACGCCTCGAGCTTGTTGGGGTGTGCGCATGGCTGGCAAGCGAGGGTGGTGCAGGAAGGGGGGGGGCTGTAGCTCCACCGCTGTGTGCATGTCTCGAGACAAACGATGGGCAGGCAAGGGAAGGGAGGGTTTGCCTTCGTCTTGCGTGCTTGCTCTGGCGTATCTATATATAGCCTGCGTCGTCTTGCTTCGTCTTCTTGCCCTAGTTTTTCTGGCGTATTATATATATAGACAGATGTCTTGTGTTAAATTATGTCTACAACAGCTGGGAATACAACCATGGCAAAGAAAAGCACTATTTAGGTCTGAGTAGAAGGAAGGGGTGGGTTAGGCGGTAGATCCTTAGGGAGGGATGGAATTAAAAAAACAAAAAAAACAACTAATTTCCAATTATTTTGATCACTAAAAGATTCTTATCTTTAATCTAATTTTAAATTATTGCTTAATTTGTATTTTTTTATTGAGGAAAAAAAACAACAATGTCGAGGTCACTTTTACTAGTTTCTTCATTTCATCCTGCTTAGCCCTCGTAATGGATAGCTTGATAATTTTATGATTGTTAAAAAAAGGTCTAATCTTAACATTAATGGAAAAAAACTCTATACCTATGATAACGTTGGTATCCTTTACAAAACACAAATATTAGTTTCGAATCCGTCTTCAAATATTAGATTGGAATCCGTCCCCAAAATTTCTGTTGAATCCGTCTTCAAATATTAATTTCGAATCCTTCACCTACAATAGTTTCGAATCAGTCAGGAAATTATTCCTAGTAACTTGTAACAAGGGGTTCATTAAAAAAAAAAGTGTTTTTACGAGTAAATATGAATATTTATTTATAAGACTTGGTTAATTTAGAAAGTAAAAATAAGCTCTGTATTTTCAACTTAGTTGTGCACAATTTTAATAAAATTCTCCTTGAATTGTCTGCTACCGTTCGCATCAACCAAGATTTGTGCCAGTGTCCTAATGTTTCTGTCAACCAAGATTGGTGTCCTAATGTGTGTATGAACCATGATTGGTTTCCTAATGTTTGTGTCAATTGAGATTGTTGTCCTAATGATAGTATCAACAAGATTGGTGTCTTTATGTTTGTATCGAACAAAATTTGTGTCCCAATGTTTGTCTCATCCAAGATTGGTGTCCTAATGATTGTATCAACCAACATTGGTGTCCTAATGTTTTTATCGACCTAGATTGGTTTACTAATGTTTTTAATCAACTTAGATCTGTGTCCTACTGTTTGTATGAACCAAGATTGGTGTCCGTATATTTATATCAACCACGATTGATGTCCTAATATTTGCATCAAATAAGATTGGTGTCCTAATGTTTGAATGAACCGAGATTTGTGTCTTCATATTTGAATCAACCAAGATAATCGTCCTAATGTCCGTTGAAAACAAAATTGGTGATCTTAGGATCGTATCAACGAAGATTGATGTCCTAATGTGTTTATCAACCAAGTTTGATTGCCTAATGTTTGTATCAACTGAGATTGGTCCCCTAATATTTCTATCAACTACGATAGCTGTCCTATTGTTTTTATCATCCTAGATTGGTGTTTTAATTATCGTTTCAACCGATATTGGTGTCCTAATGTTAGTATCAACTAAGATTAGTGTCCTAATGTTTGTGTCAACCAAAATGCGTGTCTTCATGTTGGTATCAACCAAGATTGGTGTCCTAAAGTAAGTAGAAAACAAATTTGGAGATCTTATGATCGTATCAACGAAGATTGATGTTCTAATGTGTTTATCAACCAAGTTTGATTTCCCAAATTCGTTTCAATACCTGTTCTAATGGTGTCCAAGACTAGTGTCCTAATGGTGTCCAAGATTAGTGTCGTAATGGGGTCCAAGATTAGTGTCCTAATAATTTAATCAAACAAGACTGGTGTCCTAATATTTGTATCAACTGAGATTGGTGTTTTAATATTTGGATCAACCAAGAATGGTGTCCTAATGTTCGTATCGATCAGGATTGGTGTCCTACTTTTTGTATCAGCAAAGATTGGTGTCCTAATGTCAACAACATTGGTTTCCTTATGTTTGTATCAAGCAAGATTGAGATCGTAATTTTTCTATCAACAAAGATTGGTGTTCTAATGTTTTTATCAGCAAAGATTGGTGTTCTAATGTTTTTATCAACAAAGATTGTTGTTCCAATGTTTCTATCAACAAAGATTGTTGTTCCAATGTTTCTATCAACAAAGATTGTTGTTCCAATGTTTCTATCAACAAAGATTGTTGTTCTAATGTTTTTATCAACAAAGATTGTTGTTCTAATGTTTCTATCAACAAAGATTGTTGTTCTAATGTTTCTATCAACAAAGATTGTTGTTCCAATGTTTCTATCAACAAAGATTGTTGTTCTAATGTTTCTATCAACAAAGATTCAACAAGGTTACAAACTATCAACAAAGATTGTTGTTCTAATGTTTCTATCAACAAAGATTGTTGTTCCAATGTTTCTATCAACAAAGATTGTTGTTCTAATGTTTCTATCAACAAAGATTGTTGTTCCAATGTTTCTATCAACAAAGATTGTTGTTCTAATGTTTCTATCAACAAAGATTGTTGTTCTAATGTTTCTATCAACAAAGATTGTTGTTCCAATGTTTCTATCAACAAAGATTGTTGTTCCAATGTTTCTATCAACAAAGATTGTTGTTCTAATGTTTTTGTATCAACAAAGATTGTTGTTCCAATGTTTCTATCAACAAAGATTGTTGTTCTAATGTTTCTATCAACAAAGATTGTTGTTCCAATGTTTCTATCAACAAAGATTGTTGTTCTAATGTTTCTATCAATAAAGATTGTTGTTCCAATGTTTCTATCAACAAAGATTGGTGTTCCAATGTTTCTATCAACAAAGATTGGTGTTCCAATGTTTCTATCAACAAAGATTGTTGTTCTAATGTTTTTATCAACAAAGATTGTTGTTCTAATGTTTCTATCAACAAAGATTGTTGTTCCAATGTTTCTATCAACAAAGATTGTTGTTCCAATTTTTCTATCAACAAAGATTGGTGTTCTAATGTTTTTATCAGCAAAGATTGGTGTTCTAATGTTTTTATCAACAAAGATTGTTGTTCCAATGTTTCTATCAACAAAGATTGTTGTTCCAATGTTTCTATCAACAAAGATTGTTGTTCCAATGTTTCTATCAACAAAGATTGTTGTTCCAATGTTTCTATCAACAAAGATTGTTGTTCCAATGTTTCTATCAACAAAGATTGTTGTTCCAATGTTTCTATCAACAAAGATTGTTGTTCCAATGTTTCTATCAACAAAGATTGTTGTTCCAATGTTTCTATCAACAAAGATTGTTGTTCCAATGTTTCTATCAACAAAGATTGGTGTTCTAATGTTTCTATCAACAAAGATTGTTGTTCCAATGTTTCTATCAACAAAGATTGTTGTTCCAATGTTTCTATCAACAAAGATTGTTGTTCCAATTTTTCTATCAACAAAGATTGTTGTTCCAATGTTTCTATCAACAAAGATTGTTGTTCCAATGTTTTTATCAACAAAGATTGTTGTTCCAATGTTTTTATCAACAAAGATTGTTGTTCCAATGTTTCTATCAACAAAGATTGGTGTTCTAATGTTTCTATCAACAAAGATTGTTGTTCCAATATTTTTATCAACAAAGATTGTTGTTCCAATGTTTCTATCAACAAAGATTGTTGTTCCAATGTTTCTATCAACAAAGATTGTTGTTCCAATGTTTCTATCAACAAAGATTGTTGTTCCAATGTTTCTATCAACAAAGATTGTTGTTCCAATGTTTCTATCAACAAAGATTGTTGTTCCAATGTTTTTATTAACAAAGATTGTTGTTCCAATGTTTCTATCAACAAAGATTGTTGTTCCAATGTTTTTATCAACAAAGATTGTTGTTCCAATGTTTCTATCAACAAAGATTGTTGTTCCAATGTTTCTATCAACAAAGATTGTTGTTCTAATGTTTTATCAACAAAGATTGTTGTTCCAATGTTTCTATCAACAAAGATTGTTGTTCCAATGTTTCTATTAACAAAGATTGTTGTTCCAATGTTTCTATCAACAAAGATTGTTGTTCTAATGTTTCTATCAACAAAGATTGTTGTTCTAATGTTTCTATCAACAAAGATTGTTGTTCTAATGTTTTATCAACAAAGATTGTTGTTCCAATGTTTCTATCAACAAAGATTGTTGTTCTAATGTTTTATCAACAAAGATTGGTGTTCTAATGTTTTTATCAACAAAGATTGGTGTTCTAATGTTTTTATCAACAAAGATGGTTGTTCCAATGTTTTTATCAGCAAAGATTGGTGTTCTAATGTTTTTATCAGCAAAGATTGGTGTTCTAATGTTTTTATCAGCAAAGATTGGTGTTCTAATGTTTTTATCAACAAAGATTGTTGTTCCAATGTTTTTATCAACAAAGATTGTTGTTCTAATGTTTCTATCAACAAAGATTGTTGTTCTAATGTTTCTATCAACAAAGATTGTTGTTCTAATGTTTTATCAACAAAGATTGTTGTTCCAATGTTTCTATCAACAAAGATTGTTGTTCTAATGTTTTATCAACAAAGATTGGTGTTCTAATGTTTTTATCAACAAAGATTGGTGTTCTAATGTTTTATCAACAAAGATTGTTGTTCCAATGTTTTTATCAGCAAAGATTGGTGTTCTAATGTTTTTATCAGCAAAGATTGGTGTTCTAATGTTTTTATCAACAAAGATTGTTGTTCCAATGTTTTTATCAGCAAAGATTGGTGTTCTAATGTTTTTATCAGCAAAGATTGGTGTTCTAATGTTTTTATCAACAAAGATTGGTGTTCTAACGTTTTATCAACAAAGATTGGTGTTCTAATGTTTTATCAACAAAGATAGGTGTTCTAATGTTTTAATCAAACAAGACTGGAGACCTAATCTTTGTATCAACCATGATTGGTGTTCTAATGTTTTATCAACAAAGATAGGTGTTCTAATGTTTTAATCAAACAAGACTGGAGACCTAATCTTTGTATCAACCATGATTGGTGTTCTAATGTTTGTACCAACCAAAAAAAGTGGCGTAATGTTTGTTTAACCGAGATGTATGAACCAATATTTGTATCAAATAAGACTCGTGCCCTAATGTTTATATCAACCAAGATTGTTGTCCTAAACTTTGTAGCAAACAAGATTGGTTTTCTAATTTTTGTATTTACCAACACTGCTGTCATTATGTTTGAATCAAACAAGACTGGTATCTGAATAATTGTATCAAACAAGATTAGTGTCCTTATGATTGTATTAAACAACGCATTAAAGATGCTGTTGATTAAAATAAGATTAAAGTGAAAAACAAATTGTTTCATTGTGTTTTCTTTCATTCGAATTAAGACAATTAAACCTCCTTTTGGGGGTAAAGCAATCACAAATAAATGAACTGGTGCTATCACAAATAAATGAACTGGTGCTATCACAAATAAATGATGTGGGGCTATCACAAATAAATGAACTGGTGCTATCACAAATAAATGAACTGGTGATATCACAAATAAATGAACTGGTGCTATCACAAATAAATGGTGTGGGGCTATCACAAATAAATGAACTGGTGCTATCACAAATAAATGAACTGGTGCTATCACAAATAAATGATTTGGGGCTATCACAAATAAATGAACTGGTGCTATCACAAATAAATGGCGTGGGGCTATCACAAATAAATGGTGGGGGGCTATCAAAAATAAATGGTGTGGGTCTATCACAAATAAATGAACTGTTGCTATCACAAATAAATGGCGTGGGGCTATCACAAATAAATGGTGGGGGGCTATCAAAAATAAATGGTGTGGGTCTATCACAAATAAATGAACTGTTGCTATCACAAATAAATGATGTGGGGCTATCACAAATAAATGAACTGGTGCTATCACAAATTTATGGTGTGAGGCACTCCCAAATAATTAAACAAAAAATATATTTAATTGACTTGCTGGGATCTCAATTGTGAAATACTAATAATCAATAAAAAATTGACAAGTTAGACATTCGTTAGACATCATTCATTAGACATCAGTAGTTAGACATGATTAGTTTTAGACATAATTCATTAGACATCTTTCGTTTATAGCATTCCAATTCCCACAGCAGTTTTACTTCCCCATCAGGGATTTTTACCCACTTCCTTCCGTTCCATTCACACTTTTCCAACATGCTCATCCCACTTCACCCCCTTCCCTTGCCTCAAGCCTCCATGCCATAGTTCCATAACTCCAGCATGTATCAAAGCTTGCACTCAGGAACATAAGAAAATATCCCATTAGGCCGAATTCCACGCTGCTGAGAAATATGTTTTCAAACCTGTGGCAACATGTTCGGGGGGGGGGGGGCAGGGGGGGGGGGAGGTTTGGGGGAGAAACGAACTAAAAGCCCAGGCTCACAGAATCGGTGCTTATTTATGTGGAGCAACAAAAAAAAAACACACACACACAAACATGGGGGGGGGGGGGGGCGGGGGGGGGGGGAGGTTTGGGGTAGAAACGAACTAAAAGCTCAGGCTCACAGAATCGTTGATTATTTATGTGGAGCAACAACAAAAAAACACACACACACAAACAATTTCTGTAACGTCTTGGCTTCCTTGTCATATTTTCAATAGTTGGAAAGAAAAACACAAGTCACATTGTTGGCAGAAATCAAATTAATAGGATATTTGGGATATGACTAAAAATGTTATAAAAATTTCATAAAATTTCATAAAATCTTATAAAATTCCATAACAATGTATGAACATTTCAAAAAATGTCATAAAATGTCATAATAATGCATAAAAATGTTATAAAAATCATAAAATGTCATTAAATTGGCATAAAAACGTCATACAAATAAAATACAGTAAAATAATATTTTTTTTAAAAGTCCAAAAGACAATTATGCCAATTGGAATATTGGTCAAAAACAGAGTGAAACAGAATGAATTCATTACTTAAGGGAGATGGGTGATGGTGGGTGTTGGTGTAAAACTAATCCACTTCCGGGTTCAAGCGTGTTCTCCTCTGTCTCCCCCCCCCCTCTCATAACGAAAAAATTTCACGATATTTGACTCACAAAAGATAATGAGACGTAATGAAATAGGAAATATAAAGATAATGAAATATTAAACATGAATTTGAAACAAAATGAATTATGAAACGTTATGAAATATAAAAATAATGAAATATCATCGTTAATGAAACAAATGGCATAATGAAATACAAACAATAATGACACAATCTCATTAAGATGATACAAACCTTTTAGGTTGACACAACCCTTTTAAGATGACATAAACCTTTTAGGTTGACGCAACTCCTTTTTTAGGTGCACCCCTTTTACGTTGACACAACCTCTTTCGGTTGACACAACCTCTTTCGGTTGACACAACCTCTTTCGGTTGACACAACCTCTTTCGGTTGACACAACCTCTTTCGGTTGACACAACCTCTTTCGGTTGACACAACCTCCTTCGGTTGACATAACCCACAAAATCCGCGCAGTTATTTGATCAAGCAAGCTTCCGTTTGGTCACTTCACTCCACCCCCTGGCGCAATTTTAAACAAAACAAATATTCATTTTTTTTTTGGGTACTTTGTGTGCTATCTTGACTCGTGACCTAAAAGTAGCTCCCTATTGATATTAATCGGTGATAGAAAGCTTTAAAATAACGCCATAAATAAATGTAATGGACATGTTTTCCTCATTGAAATACTTTGGATATTTCTTCTTGGAATTCTGTTTGGCTGTACGAGCCTCGTCGGACCTGGATAGCCATGGCAGACGCAGATTGTAAGTGGCTTCATTACAACCATTTATAAGTGGCTTAATTACAACAATTCATAAGTGGCTTAATTATAACAATTATTTTCATGCAATTGTCAACTAGTGCAGTTTCCGAAATACTCGACATTTCAACACAATCAGCTCCACGCTCCCATCCTACTTGTTCTTGGATGGTGTAGACTTTGGCTAGATTGAGTACCACACGTATTTTTATGGGCAGTACATGGGTAAATTTGCATCATAAAACATTCACTTGGGACTAGAACCTCACAGCGTGCACTGGGTTCAGTGGCCTCACAATATGTGCACTGAGTACAGTGGCCTCACAACATTTGCACTGGGTACAGTGGTCTCACAATTATGTGCACTAACTACAGTGGCCTCGCAACATTTGCAGGGTACAGCGGCCTCACCATATGTGCACTGAGTACAGCGGCCTCACAATATGTGCACTGAGTACAGTGGCCTCACAATATTTGCAATGGGTACATCTGCCTCATAATATGTGCACTGGGTACTGATTTTACCAATCTTTAAACAGACATGCGGCTATTATTTTACCAATTTATACAGTCAAGCAGCTCTGATTTTAACAATCTAAAAACAGACATGCGGCTCTGATATACAGACATGCGGCTCTGATTTTACCAATCTATAAACAGACATGCGGCTCTGATTTTACCAATCTATAAACAGACATGCGGCTCTGATTTTACCAATCTATACAGACATGCGGCTCTGATTTTAAAAATCTATACAGACATGTGGCTCTGATTTTAAAAATCTATACAGACATGTGGCTCTGATTTTAAAAATCTATACAGACATGTGGCTCTGATTTTAAAAATCTATACAGACATGTGGCTCTGATTTTAAAAATCTATACAGACATGTGGCTCTGATTTTAAAAATCTATACAGACATGTGGCTCTGATTTTAAAAATCTATACAGACATGTGGCTCTGATTTTTAAAAATCTATACAGACATGTGGCTCTGATTTTAAAAATCTATACAGACATGTGGCTCTGATTTTAAAAATCTATACAGACATGTGGCTCACAAAATCTTTTATTAAAAAAAAACCAAAAGCCGGCACCCTACTTCGTAAAAGGTTGCTGACCCTTGTGTTGAAACATGTCTTTTAGCAATAATCAAGTGATATCGTGCCTTAACATTTCTTACCTTATCCTGTCTTATTATTCCTCTTATCATCTTATTTTATCATATCATATCTTATCTTATCTTAATTCAAACACAAATAAGACAATACAATGTTTAAACCACCGTTCTTTCTTTACCAGCCCATTTGTTAAGAGAAGAACTTCCTTAACTCATAACAGCAGAGTAACACTATGTGTTTTTGTATGTGCTTGGACATGTGTGTGTCTGTGTGAGTATGTGTGTGCATGTATGTGTCTTTGTGAGCATGTGTGTGCATGTATGTGTCTTTGTGAGCATGTGTGTGCATGTGTGTGTGTGTGTCTGTGTGAGTGTGTGTGTGCATGTGTGTGTGTGTCTGTGTGAGTATGAGTGTGCATGTGTGTGTCTGTGTGAGTATGAGTGTGCATGTGTGTGTCTGTGTGATTATGAGTGTGCATGTGTGTGTGTCTGTGTAAGTATGTGTGTGCATGTATGTGTCTGTGTGAGTATGAGTGTGTATGTCTATGTGAGTATGTGTGTGCATGTCTATGTGAGTATGTGTGTGCATGTGTGTGTGCATGTGTGAGTATGTGTGTGCATGTGTGGGTGTTTACCTTAGCTTTAATCACAACTTCCGCTAATTGCTGAAATGTTTTGTCTTCCGAAGTCTGTGATTAGTTGTAACGTTGATGTCTTTGTTTTGTCTGCCTTAAACATTTCGTCTTTCGTCTTGTCACTTTTATCATTTTTTGTTTTGTCTTTAAAAAAAAGTTAATCACTTTTCATAACAATTCTTTTTTTTTTTTTAAAACTTTACCTCTCGCTCGCTCTCTTTCTCTCTCCCTCTCGCTTTCTCTCTCGATAAAACGCTGCTAATCACTCCATTAAAACATAGCAAAGCCAGATTGAAAAGCCTTTCGAGAGGGCCTTGAACTGACCGTCATGTATTTCCCACCTGCCCTCCACCGTCTCCCCTCCCCTCTCTGCCACCCTTGTTAGAGGAACTGCGCTCGTCGTCAAAGAAATTAAATGAGATAACAGAAGGTGGCCGTTATCGTGACGTCGCGTCATGACCACATGTGGGAAGCCGAATCCTGGGTCTGGGAGCTTAGGGGCGGAGGTTGTCCGCTGAGTTCAGGCCTGTGCTCACCTTCCCACTGTCTATTCATCTACTGTAAACATTCTTAGAAATAGCACGACAGATGAATTGTGTAGTTTAAACAGATTGTTTCCCCGGGTCGAGTTCTTTAAGGACCCTGTAAACAGTCGATGCCAAGGAATTTATACAAATTAATTGTATCAATATTTCCAAGATCACGTGGGACGTAGGCTTTAACTTTAGGGGTGTAACTCGTCCCCCTACGACCACCCCACCACCTGCATCTAGACACCCAACCACCACCACAAACAACCCATTTCAGCGAGTATCATTTTACGCACACCCCCCCCCCCCCCCCCCCCCCCCCTACAATCTATTCTTTTATGTGTATCTCACAAGAGGGGAAATTTAAGTAGTGGCGGATCTAGAAATACGTGCCCAGAAGCAGTAACAGCTAGAGGTTATGGAGTGCACAAAAAGTTCTCAAAATATTGTGTACTACGGCTTACCCGGGTGCAGTTTTTTAACACCGGATCCTGTTCTTTTGAGAAAATACCGGTTGGGTACAAGTGATTCACAGGTTGGGTACAAGTGATTCACAGGTTGGGTACAAGTGATTCACAGGTTGGGTACAAGTGATTCACAAAAAGTTCACTTCTCATTTTCTTGAATATATGCCGGCCTTTAAACAATATGACTACAGTTAGTCCCACGAAGACTTTGCATATCAGATAATGGATTGCACCATAAGAAGGCATTATGTAGCACTGAACAGCAATGAATGATGTAGCACTGAACAACAATGTATGATGTTGCACTGAACAGCAATTTTTGATGTTGCACTGAACAGCAATGTATGATTTAGCACTAAACAGCAATGTTTGATGTAGCACTGAACAGCAATGTATGATGTTGCACTGAACTGCAATGTTTGATGTAGCACTAAACAGCAATGTATGATGTTGCATTGAACAGCAATGTTTGTTGTAGCACTAAACAGCAATGTATGAAGTAGCACTGAACAGCAATGTATGATGTTGCACTGAACAGCAATGTGTGATGTAGCACTGAACAGCAATGTATGAAGTAGCACTGAACAGCAATGTGTGATGTAGCACTGAACAGACATGTATGATGTGGCACTGAACAGACGTGTGTGATGTAGCACTGAACAGCAATGTATCACTTAGCACGTCGACGCTGGCTTCCCTTCATGCTACGTCAAACAACGTTTCTCAAGTTATTGACTCCGTGGCTCCCTTATTTAAATACTTCTCCTACGGAGGCCACTGAACGATTTCATTCACATATGAAAGAACATAAACCAGATTGGCACGGACATACGCAAATGGATGGGAATCCAACAGAAGGCTGTTCAATAATTTATGTAGATGTGTCGTACAGATTAAAAAGATGTGTTGCTAACCAGATAGTTCCGGTTTGGAGAAAACGATTCAAAATGTAGGATTAGATTAAAGTTATTGACCCTTACCCTCTAGGCGGGAGGGGGTGAGGGGCGGGTGGTGGTGGTGGTGTGGTGGTGGTGGTGTGGTGGTGGTGGTGATGGTGATGGTGGTGGTGGTGGTGATGGTGATGGTGGTGGTGGTGGTGGTGGTGATGGTGGTGGTGGTGGTG
>CAXITT010000321.1:355391-367118 GCA_964033795.1 Lymnaea stagnalis | reverse complement strand
ACAAACCCCCCCCCCCCCCGACCCCTTGCGGCTGTGAGAAAACCGTTTCCTTATTGCTGGGATTAAAACCGTACCAGTCGTCTGCCGCGCAGGAGTGCATCGGGACGTTACAAATGTAGTGAGGGTGCTCTGCCCTTACACTGGCTTTTGATATCAGTTGTGGTACGTCATTACGCCAGCTTGGATGTACATGCGCTCTCTTTTAGTGGAATAACTTGCGACGGAGTATCATTATTTCTGTGCGTGGACTTACACTCAGGTGTGTGCGTGGACTTACACTCAGGTGTGTGCGTGGACTTACACTCAGGTGTGTGTGTGTTCAATTTAAATTTACAACTGTTATTTTTAAACTGTGTTGATTCACTTTTTGAGGTCGAGTCTGATGGTAGGCCTATATTGAAAGGAAGACTGTTTCTGTAGTTATTTTAGGATCGTCGGCATTGCCCCCCCCCCCCCGCCCCCACACCCCTCCTCAGACCTTGACGTCATTGGTGAAGTTAACAACCCTGCGACTAACTAAGCTCATTAGGGGTAGGGTTTGTGGTGCAGGAAAAGATAAGATTATTGTCCACGACATATGTACGTTATGGCAGCAATTAGACAGTTATAATGTTTATATGTGGGGGGTCTACTACGGGGCTGCAACGGAAAAAAGTGGTAGTAGGGGAATGGAAAGTGTGGCTGTTGGGCAATCGAAAGTGTGATTTTTAGGGAATAGAAAGTGTGGCTGTTGGGCAATCGAAAGTGTGATTTTTAGGGAATAGAAAGTGTGGCTGTTGGGCAATCGAAAGTGTGATTTTTAGGGAATAGAAAGTGTGGCTGTTGGGCAATCGAAAGTGTGATTTTTAGGGAATAGAAAGTGTGGCTTTTGGGCAATCGAAAGTGTGATTTTTAGGGAATAGAAAGTGTGGCTTTTGGGCAATCGAAAGTGTGATTTTTAGGGAATAGAAAGACTTGACATTGTAACTTTGGACCAATACTTGACATTGTAACTTTGGACCAAGACTTGACATTGTAACTTTGGACCAAGACTTGACATTGTAACTTAAGACCAAGACTTGAAATTCTAACTTTGAACCAAGACTTGACATACTAACTTCGGACCAAGTCTTAAAACTCTAACTTTGGACCAAAACTTGACATACTAACTTCGGACCAAGACTTGATATTCTAACTTTGGACCAAGACTTGACATTCTAACTATGGACCAACACTCGACATTCTAATATAGAACCAAGACTAGGCATTCTAACTTTGGACCAAGATTTGACATTCTAACTTTGGACCAAGACTTGACATTCTAACTTTGGACCAAGACTTGACATTCTAACTTTGGACCAAGACTAGACATCATGTACACTAAAAACCTCAAGTAAGTTGATCAATCAATAACCAGCCCAATATTGAACACTGCGTTGAGCTCACAACACCCCCCTCCCTCCCTCCCACCCCTCCCCTCTCCCCGATTCATACACACAAAAGCTACAATGATTGCTGGTCTATGCTAAGCACACAAAGACCATGTAATAACCATCTATCTATTTCCTTTTTTTCAGTGTGCAGTGACGAAATCATACATGTACCACTGTACGTCTTTCATTTGGTTTTTAAAGTTGAAATTACTCATTGAAATTATAACCTGCCAAAATAACCAGCCTTCATAAGGCTCATTGTCTGTCTACCAAAGTCTGTCTACCAATTTCTATGTACCAGTACTTGTCTAAAAATGTCTGTCTACCAATTTTTCTGTGTACCAATGTCTCTCTATTAATTCTGTCTACCAATGTCTGTCTACCAATGTATGTCTATCAATGTCTGTCTACCAATGTCTGTCTACCAATGTCTGTCTACCAATGTCTGTCTACCGATCTTTTTGTAACAATTTCTGTCAAATTTTTAGTTTTAATTTTGTAAATAAAAATATTTACTTTCACTTTTCTGAGTATAAAATGTGGACATGTCACGCCTCAATCTGAAGACAATAACAGGCACTGGGATGTCGTCCTGTGAAGTCTACATCATCGTCACATTGTGACGGACCAGTGACAGAAAGAGGCGGGGTTATTGGGTCAATACGGCAAATGTTTGAAGATTGAGCCCCTCTAACTATGGCTGATATTATTCAGTCTACTCGATCAATGCAATGATCACTGTAGACAGTTATCGCTGCTTTGAGAACCACTGACAAACAACAGTTTGAAATTGGCAATCCACCATCAGCATCTCATGTGACAGATTAATCAGGCCCGTGTACATGTCAAACACGGACAAAAAGATGGGGCTTAACTTTGATGATTGTGTGACAGACATCCTGTCAACACATCGGGGATTAGATCAAAATAAATTTCGGCTCAGACTGTTCCCAGCGGTCGACAACTGGCTGCAATTTGAAAGTTATCGTGAAACAGTGCCGAGACAAAGTGCCGTGCCACAGTGCCGTGCCACAGTGCCGTGCCACAGTGCCGTTCCACAGTGCCGAGACACAGTGCTGAGCCACAGTGCCGAGACAAAGTGCCGTGCCACAGTGCCGTGCCACAGTGCCGTGCCACAGTGCCGTTCCACAGTGCCGAGACACAGTGCTGAGCCACAGTGCCGAGACACTGTGCCGTGACAAAATGCCGTGCCACAGTCCCGAGACACAGTGCCCAGCCACAGTGGCGAACCACAATGCCGTGCCACAGTGTCATTACGCAATTGGTTGGATACTCGGTAGTTCATTAAAATATACTCCGATCATGACATCACATATTATTTGCGATATTAAAATCTCACTTCCTTTTCCCCTCCTATTCACAGTTTGTTTTTTCAGCCATGTGGATGTTTGGCTTTGACAGCCATGTGGATGTTAGGCTTTGACAGCAATTTGGATGTTTGGCGTGGTCAGCCATGTGGAGCTTAGGCTTTGTAAGCCATGTGGATTTTTGGCTGTGTCAGCCATTTGGATCTTTGGCTTTGTCAGCCATGTGGATATTTGGCTTCGTAATCCATGTGTGTGTTTGGGGCTTGTCAGCCATGCGACTGTTTGGCTTTGTCAGCCATGTGTGTGTTTGGGGCTTGTCAGCCATGCGACTGTTTGGCTTTGTCAGCCATGTGGATATTTGGCTTCGTAATCCATGTGTGTGTTTGGGGCTTGTCAGCCATGCGACTTTTTAGCTTTGTCAGCCATGTGGCGGGCATTCTGTAGCCTGAATTAACACTAAGGTATTAATTATTTGGTCCCATTTCCCGCTCCCCCCTTCTCAAGGTATCGGTGTCATAATGTACACACGTCTGTATTCTGTACCAACACTGTACACGACTGTGTCAACACTGTACGCACTGGGAGTAAAAATCCTTCTAGCACACCGCTAGAAACAAGAAAATCTATGCATTCTAAAGACTTTTGGTGCCCTATTGATCCAACATTATCTCAACTACTTCTCCAAAATTCGGTCTCCTATTTATCCAACATTGAGTCTTGAAACCCCTCGTCATATTTCGGGCTGACGTTTGGTCACCTTTTCATGTCCTCGACTTCACCAATCCAAAGATCAAGCTTTTACTGGAAACTTGGGGCTGGGGGTGAAAAAAAGGGGTGGGGGAGTGAAAAAGGTGGGGGGATGAAAAGGGGTGGGAGCGTGGGTTATCACCAAGCCACAGGGTGCTCAAAAACTAAAACTAGAAATTCTGATCAAACTCAACACGTTTTGAAACATAATCAATTTGTTTTTATTCTGCTTTTGTCACATAACCACTTTTTTTCGCCAACTTTTTCTTAAAGACCCTTGTCAGTCAACACACACGTAAACTTGAACTATGTAATATATGGAATATATGTTTTATATGTTCTATATTTTCTATATGTTCTATATGTTCTATATGTTCTATATGTTCTATATGTTCTATATGTTATATACTTCAGTCTAATTGGCAAAGAAAGGCTACAATGTTTGATGCTTTTCAAATCGCTCAAATTTTCAAACCTCATGCAGCCAAAAATGAACCAAAAGTATTCCACATTTAACCACATGCCAGCCACACTCCAAGTACCCTCAATAAATCCAGTCTCTAAGTCAGCGTTTCCCAAACCGGACCGGTAGTCACGTTAGTTGTGCGGACCGGTAGTCACGTAAGTTTAGCGGACCGGTAGTCACGTAAGTTTGGCGGATTGGTAGTCACGTTAGTTGTGCGGACCGGTAGTCACGTAAGTTTAGAGGACCGGTAGTCACGTAAGTTTAGCGGATTGGTAGTCACGTAAGTTTAGCGGATTGGTAGTCACGTAAGTTTGCCGGACCGGTCGTCACGTAAGTTTGGCGGACCGGTCGTCACGTAAGTTTGGCGGACCGGTAGTCACGTAAGTTTGGCGGACCGGTAGTCACGTAAGTTTGGCGGACCGGTCGTCACGTAAGTTTGCCGGACCGGTCGTCACGTAAGTTTGGCGGACCGGTAGTCACGTAACTTTGGCGGACCGGTAGTCACGTAACTTTGGCGGACCGGTAAACGTGTTTCGAAATTGCACCAGGGACCGGTGCCGCAATTTATAATTATATTTTCTTTTTAGTTGACTATAAATATTTCGCTGTGCGGCCCGGCAACGTAAAACTCCACAAGCGAATAACAGCACACCAACCTCGCCTAATTATACACTTAATGTCGCTATCATTAAGGCAACAATTAATAACTTATAATGCCAATGTTTTTAGCCAATTATTCCGCACGAGGGCAGACCAGGAATTCCCGCTAGTAGTCTTTTGCGACAAACACAAAATAACTTGATGTGTACATGAACTAGGGTTATTTTACATACTAATGTCATGGACATATTGAGGCTCTACATTTCATTTTCTTCCATGCTCCATTACTTTAAAATATTGAATGAAAAGAATGACAAATGTGTTTAAATGTTACTTTTGTTTATATTCTAAAACTATCCAAGGATCAATGGTTAATTATTATTTCGAGGAAGGCATAGTAAACAAAGGAGGAACCACTGATTTTGGTGGTTTAATGGCGCAAATAAACCAATCTCTGTGTATATCTATATATACACATAGAGTTTGGTTTATGTATATATATATATATATATATATATATATATTTATATATATATATATATATAGAGAGAGAGAGAGGGCGAGAGGAGAGGGGGAGAGAAGAGGTGGGGGGGAGAGAGAGATAGGCATAGTAAACAAAGGAGGAAACACTGATTTTGGTGGTTTAATGGCGCAAATAAAACAATCTCTGTGTATATCTATATATACACATAGAGTTTGGTTTATGTATATATATATATATATATATATATATATATTTATATATATATATATATAAAGAGAGAGAGAGGGCGAGAGGCCAGAGGGATAGAAAAGGTGGGAGGGAGAGAGAGATACATTTGAAGCCCACATGTACCAGTTGCTTTTGACATCATTATTTAGGCATTTTCAGCATTTATGAAATATTCAAATTAAATGCCAAATTCTGTGTATTGACAAAATGAACGAAGCGAATGTCTTCGAATGTTGGCGAGGTAGACAACGTACGTAAAGTGATAAAAATTAATTTCCCTTGTATGATCTATTGTCAAATATCTGGCTAAATGGCTAACACTTGGCTGGTTCGTCCTGCTAGTCAAAAACGTCTGGTTAAATGGCTACCTCTAGCTAGTTGCTCCCATACTCCTTAAAAACAGCAATTCAGCCTGCCATGAGGAAGTTAGCGGGAAGGATCGGGGCAGCAATAGGAGGAGTTAAAAGAGGGAAGGGGGGGGGGTTTGGGGCCCAAAATTCTTGAATAAAAGAAACTTAATCCAAGTATTCCTGTCTTTAAGTCCAACGTGGCGGAAGTAACTTGTTCCACCTACTCACACGTTGAATGAGATGGTGATCAAATACTTTAACATTCAAGTCGTTCATGCAAAAACGTAAGGCGATGATGTAAGACAGCAGCCGTACATCATCCGCCCGTCATGTGTACCTCATCTGCACGGCTACAGCTGCGGCTGGTAGTAGCCCACGCGATGTTGTTAGGCAGTAATCGGACATCATCTGCACGGCTACAGCTGTGGCTGGTTGTAACCCAGGCGATGTTGTTAGGCAGTAATCGGACATCATCTGTACGGCTACAGCTGTGGCTGGTAATAACCCAGGCGATGTTGTTAGGCAGTAATCGGACATCATCTGTACGGCTACAGCTGTGGCTGGTAGTAACCCAAGCGATGTTGTTAGGCAGTAATCGGACATCATCTGTACGGCTACAGCTGCGGCTGGTAGTAACCCAAGCGATGTTGTTAGGCAGTAATCGGACATCATATGTACATCATCTGTACATCATCTGTACGGCTACAGCTGTGGCTGGTAGTAGCCCCGGCGATGTTGTTAGGCAGACACGGTAGCCGTTCATCATTTGTACACAGCCGCAGCTGTTTGAATTCCAGACATGAGAGAGCCAGTGATACCAGGCCATTCGCCTGACTCCGGAAATCTAATATCCCCAACTATTGCTACAACGGAGTTGGATTCACGGGTCGCTTGGTCATGGTATATGTCAGGTCAGGGGTCGTTTGGTCATGATATATGTCAGGTCTTAACCTGCTCCATAAAGTCTGGTCTGAGCTGGAATCTCAAGTATGTGAATACGTGGGGCAAATGATTTCAAGACATTTCATCTTCATCTCACATGTAGCTTTGTCTCACATATACCTCTATTCCAAAATACCTTTATCTGTAATATCCTTTAACTCACATACACCTTTATGTCACATATACCTTTATTGCTTCATTAGATTATATAAATTAAAATAATTTAAATGCATTTAACAGATTTATGCCAATTACAATGTTTTCGAGGGTTGTTTTATTTTCTGTCTTGCTTTTCAAGATGAATAGTTTCCAGGATTCAAAGAACGAAGGGCTGATTGAAAATTTCATAAATAAAAATTGCTTTATTGAAACATATTTGATGGGCAGAGCTGCAGTTTACAACCTCGTCGTACAACATTTGTTGGTTTTTATGGATCAAATGGATACAACAAAACTTGAACAGGCTCAGCAACACTGCATGTGTAGAGAAATTTAATGAAAAATATGTTCATTTAAATGGCGGAAATGAGATGCCCGGATGTAAAGTGACGTGGTGCTGACACTCGCCTTTGTTCATGTCCTCTGTTCTCACTGTGTTGGTATGTCCTCGACGTGTCCTCCCCTCCCCCCCCCACTCCCTCTGCCTCCCTCGGATGAACAAGTTTTGATGGTTTGCCGTTCGTCCGCAATATTTGCCTCCATTTGGTGGTTGAAATGTTCTGACCAGGGGATGAATTCTGTTTGATATCTGACCGGTGTTGTTCTTGATGAAGACATTCCCCGTGACAGGGAACTGATGGGCTTCGGTTGTGTGCTGTGTTGCGCTTGTTGCGCCTTAGTCAATTGTTTTGTGTTGATCACTTAACCTGGTTGGCCGAATGGGATGTCCCTCATATACGCACGTGAGGGGTGTCCCTCATAGAGTCACGTGAGGGATGTCCCTCATATAGTCACATTTGATTATTGTTGTTAACAGGTACCAAGGAGCGGGTAATTGTGGTGGAGTAGATAAGTGGATAAGTGGATAAATTCAAGTGGGAACTATTTAAATCAACAATACAACATAAATGACATGTTTTCCAAACAAATCAAATACAATTGAATGACGTCATTTCATTCTGTCTGCCTTAAGGTCACTGTATGTGCTGTAAGTGCTTATTTTGGGACAGGAAACTGTTCAGTAATCACTCTTTATGTCCGTATTTAGCTGTGTTAATGTCTGAATTGTTTTTTAGAGATTACACAAAAATCGACAAGTTAACAGTACAAGCAACGTCACACATAAACGATATCAACAATTAAAGATACCCACTGTCATACCGTGTAGAGGGTCAACATGACACACACTTCCACTATTATAAAGGTCAACACGACACAGACTCCACGTCACATACATAAGTCAACATGACACAAACCATACTAGATATTTTACGCATTTAAAGCTATTTCATGCGTGAAAAAGCGTGTATATAGCTACTGTAAGTTATTTTTAGCTAATATTAACATGTTAATATGTGTTATGTGTTCAATCAACCATGAAATTGAATGAACACAGCTGCGTGCACGGTCGTGTTGTTCTTATTAGCTAGATACTGAGCACACCACTAAATCATAATCAGCAACTCCACATGTGGTTGGTACCAGTGGGGATGCTGCACCCCCCCCCACTCCAGCTTTTTTATAATCATCAACTCCACATGCGGTGGGTCCCAGGGGAATTCCTGCCACCGTCGAGCTATTGTATCAGCACCGACCACACCCGTGGTGGGTCTCAAGGTGAATGCTGCCACCATCCAGCCATTTGTGACTCAAAGTATTTAGGGAGAGCCATTTTTAAAGAGATTAGCAAAATAAGGTTTAAGAAAGAGGAACAGACTTTGAATATGTTATGGGCCTCCTGATATAGTTTGAGAATTCAGCTTTCAACTGATCTATCATCGTCCGACGATAACTAGTGAATCAAGAGGGGTGGGGAAAAACGCCTCAAGAAACAGATTAACACACAGACAATTTAAAACACAGACAGACTAACACTCAGGCATATTACACACGGACAAATTAACACACGTACTGTTCAATACACGGACAATTTAACACACGTACTGTTCAATACACGGACAATTTAACACACGTACTGTTCAACACACGGACAATTTAACACACGTACTGTTCAATACACGGACAATTTAACACACGTACTGTTTAATATACGGACAATTTAACACACGGACAGATAACACGTCGACGTATTTGTCACGATACTGTTCCATTAAACACGTGACGGCCAAGGTTCCTGCCCCATGGACACGTCTTCTCAAGCTACTTAAGACAGGAAAATGTGTTGAACACCAGTTATCCCTTTCATTACAATGAAACATCTCGTATCTGATGCCCCGGTGAGACGATGCTCTCCCACGACCCCGTCACAGCTGATTCCACGCTGCCGTTGAATTGAGTTCACGTAGGATCTTCTGGAAGGGGAAATACTCCCCAAACTTTCAGCCTGGGTCTTGTTACTATTTGTTGTTACAACTTGGACATCTTAGAAAGCTTTTACTGAACTTGTTTTAATGTGGTTTGTTTGTTTGTTTATTTGTTTGTATGTTTGTTGGGGGTTGGATTTTGTTTGTTTGTTATGAGACGAGGTTGGCTGTGCATCAAGTGCGCGTACAATTTTGATTAGTGAGGTGGATGTCGTGCTTGGAAAGAAGGGAAAGTAGGTAGATGTTTAGCGAAAGTGTTGTGTTGATGATGTTAAGTAGAAAACTGGTAATAAGGTAGAGATGTGTTCACTCAGCAACCTTGTTGTAATACAGTAGAGATGTATTCACTCAGCAACCTTGTTGTAATACAGTAGAGATGTGTTCACTCAGCAACCTTGTTGTAATACAGTAGAGATGTATTCACTCAGCAATCTTGTTGTAATACAGTAGAGATGTGTTCACTCAGCAACCTTGTTGTAATACAGTAGAGATGTATTGACTCAGCAACCTTGTTGTAATACAGTAGAGATGTGTTCACTCAGCAACCTTGTTGTAATACAGTAAAGATGTATTCACTCAGCAACTTTGTTGTAATACAGTAGAGATGTGTCCACACACAAACCTTGTTTTAATACAGTAGAGATGTATTCACTCAGTAACTCTGTTGTAATACAGTAGAGATGTGTCCACACACACACCTTGTTTTAATACAGTAGAGATGTATTCACTCAGCAACTTTGTTGTAATACAGTAGAGATGTGTCCACTCACAAACCTTGTTGTAATACAGTAGAGATGTATTTACTCAGCAATGGAAGGGCGTTAAATGAAGGAAATAAAGCATACGAGGGAATTTTTAATTTATTTGATGCTATAAATAGTAACATCTGCCGGTGAATAGAAATATTTTCGTTCACTTTCTTGTGCACTTCTTGCCCCCCCCCCTGGGGGCATGGACACCACTGGGGGCAAGGGACGCCACTGGGGGCATGAGACGCCACTGGGGGCAAGGGACGGCACTGGGGGCAAGGGACGCCACTGGGGGCAAGGGACGCCACGAGTACAGGGACGCCACTGGGGCATCGGACGCCACTGGGGGCAAGGGACGCCACTGGGGGCAAGGGATGCCACTGGGGGCAAGGGACGCCACTGGGGGCAAGGGACGCCACTGGGGGCAAGGGACGCCACTGGCTCTTATTAATGGAATAGTAATACCGACGCTGATATTTGAATTTCTTCAAAAAAAATTGTGTGTGTTAACATCACCTCACACGACAGCAATGTTGCTGGCATCTCACACGACAGCCATTTGGGCAATGACACATCATCTGATAGTTGTGCTTTTAAAGAGATCGCCAAACTTTTGATAGAGTTGAACATCCTCCAACAGCGAGCGTTGTACATTGATGACATGGGATGTTGTCAGTTCTTGGTAACCATTTGGGAGGTGCTGGGGAAATCCAGTCTCACCGCTGTGTTATTTGAGGAATATGGTTTCTCAGTCCAGGCTCGTCAGCTTGTTATGTTCAACAAGTAGAACAGTATCTCCAACAGGACCATGGCCTGCTGAACAAGTATAACATTATCTGCAACAGGACCATAACCTGCTGAACATGTAGAACATTATCTGCAACAGGACCATGGCCTGCTGAACAAGTAGAACATTATATCCAACAGGACCATGGCGTGCTGAACAAGTCGGACATTATCTCCGACAGGACCATGGCCTGCTGAACAAGTAGGACATTATCTCCAACAGGACCATGGCCTGCTGAACACATACGTGTCTGGAGACGTCACAATAAATGGTTTCTCTGATAAGTTTCTCCACTCGGCCTTGACCTTTCCTATCGTAAAGCTCCATCCATCTCCTTGATTCGCATAAACTACAAAAACTTATCTTTAGACGCCACTCACATCAGAGATACCCAGCGCCTCCCCCCCCCCCCATCCCCATAACACCCTCTCCCTTTTCAATGGTTCCAATATTTTAGTTAGATGAGATCACAGTACCAACATTTAACTACGCGTGATACTGACATGGGACGTCATCCTCGTCGGTCTTAAGATTCGTTATTCCGAGTGTTTACTGGTGCGTACGTCCAGTTGGTGTTGGTGTGGTCTTTCACATATTGGTGTGCACTGGTTATGGACGAAAACGTTTTAGCGCTTCCAACATAATCCTCAATAGATATTGGACAGATTTTTTAAGTCTTACGCTTTTCATTAGATAATGTTCATTTGAAAGGTTTTGCCACAGAGCTTTGTACCCCAGCATTTAAAGTAGATATTTATATTTCTCAACATCACACACTTCGACTCCTCAATCCGAGGGAACCTGGGGCCGCAGGAGTTGCAAGGCCCACGTGACGTCTGTGCTCTTGCACTCCAAACTGTAAGGGTGCAAGATACTAGAGATTTAAACATTGCTATTTTGTTGAGAGTCTCGATTTTTTTATATTAAAATTTTTTTTTTGTTTAAATAAGTAAAATAAGTCATAGATAAGGAAAAAGATTGGAACCACTGTGAAAGTTGACTGACCGTTTGAATACCTGGTCGGCGCGTTCAAACATGTATTACGTCATTGATATGTGCATTCACACGTGTAGGTGATGAGATTATCTATCAGTGTTTCTTTCAGAAATATCCCGGGGGAGGGGGGGCACTTCAGATTTTCGGGGGGGGGG
>CAXITT010000321.1:307518-334308 GCA_964033795.1 Lymnaea stagnalis | reverse complement strand
TCCACGTTTCACATCCATAAAGCAGTGTCGGGAGGACTGCTGCGCTATAGACCTTGAGCTTTGTTTCTCGACTGATACCTCTCCTGTCCCAAACAGTGCTGCGGAGCCTGCCAAATAGGGCACTAGCTTTTGCGAGTCTGCCATTCATTTCATCATCCATGACGACAGATCTAGAGAGGGTGCTGCCCAAGTAAGTAAATTTATCCACCGGGTTGAGACGCTGTCCACTGATGATGATGTTGGGTTCAACGTAGGGCTTACTGGGAGCTGGCTGATACATCACCTCAGTCTTCTTTGTGTTGATTGTGAGGCCAAAGTTATTGCAGGCCTCTGAGAAGATATCAACACTGTGTTGCATGACGGCTTCTGATGGAGCATTAAGGGCACAATCGTCTGCAAACAGAAGCTCGTTGATCGTGGTATGTTTGACCTTGGTTTTAGCTTGAAGCCTCCTAAGGTTAAATACTGATCCATCAAATTTGTACTCACTAGTTGTACTCACTAGTTGTACTCCATAGTTGTACTCCATAATTGTACTCCATAGTTGTACTCCATAGTTGTACTCCATAGTTGTACTCCATAGTTGTACTCTATTGTTGTACTCCATAGTTGTACTCCATAGTTGTACTCCATAGTTGTACGTGGCTCAGCGTGTTAAATGTTGCAGACCGCCAGATGTGTCAAATATGGGCCATTAAATGTTTGCTATTTTGTGTGACAGTACCCGGCGGTACGGTGGATCTGCCACTATTTTGGTCGCATGTTCAATGTTCAATTCAATTTAATAATATCAAATCTTAAATACAAATTGTTAAACAAAATTACTACTTCATCATCATCATCATCATTGGCACTACATCCCATGTAGGGCCCTGGCCTGCTCCACCACATCCTTCAACTCGGAGCGATCCATGGCTTTCCGTCTCCATGCTCGAACACCCAACTGGTGTAAATCTGTCTCCACATCATCAATCCACCTCATCCTTGGGTGACCGATGAGTCGTCTGCTCCTAGGCTTCTGCCTGTATATAATTTTAGCTGCTCTGCATTACGGCATCCCTTCAACATGACCTGCCCAGCGTATTCTGCCTTTTTTATCATTGTGACTATGGGTGGTTCTTTGTAAAAATAGTAAAGTTCTTGGTTTGTACGTTTTCTCCAGATCTCATTTTCTATCACTGGTCCGTATATTTTGCGGAGGATTTTCCTCTCCCATGTGTTGAGCAGGTTCTCTGCTTTTTTGGTGAGGGTCCAGGTCTCACTTGCGTACGTTACTACAGGTCTTATGATGGTGGTGTATATTGTCTTCTTTGTTCCCCTTGAGAGGTTTTTGTTTCCCAGTAGCTTTTGTAGCTGTAATAGGAACGGTTGTGCTCATTTATAGTTGTCCCTAGATATTTGAATGTAGCCACTCTCTCAAATTTGTGGTTGTTTATATTGATGTTATCATCAGCATGGGAGTTTCTTGACATTATCATATATTTTGTCTTCGGTTCATTTATACCAAGACCAGCTTTGACTGGGGGCATTTTCAAGTTCCCTGAATGCTTTAATTATGTCATTACGGTTTCTACCCAGTAGTGCTATATCATCTGCATATGCCAGGTACTGCAATGGTTGGCTATATAAGGTTCCTGATGGTCGTTGTTCTGTAATACCTCTCTGGAAGTAGTTTGTTATGGTTCCACTGGTGCTAATGTGTATGCTTTTAATAACTTTTTCTAGCGTGATGTTAAACAGGATACATGATAGTGAGTCTCCTTGTCTGAGGCCCCGATTAACTATGAACTCTCTAGAGTATTCTCCCTGTACCTTGATTCTACTTTTGGAGTTGGCCATTGTCATTATGCATCATACATGTATGAGCCGAGTAAGCTTGTTAGGGACTCCAAGTTCTTGTAGAGCATTTTATAAGAAATTCCTGTTTACGCTATCGAATGCTGTTTTGTAATCCACATAAAGTTGGTGTATGTCGATTTTATATTCGTAGCATTTCTCTAGGAGACATCTTATAGTAAAAATATGATCCGTGGTTGACATATTCTGCCGGAATCCACATTGATAGTCCCCTTAGGATTTGTTCACTATATTTTTCCAATTTTCTCGCTATAAGTTTTGTGAGGATTTTGTACATTACATTAAGAAGGGAGATACCTCTATAGTTTGAGCAGATCAACTTAGATCCCTTTTTGCGGATTGGGATTATGAGTGCCGTGTCCCATTCATTTGGCATTTCTTCCTCCTGCCAGATTCTGGTTATAAGTTCGTGTATTTGCCTATGCAGTTCGTTACCACCTAGTTTTATCAGTTCAGCAGAGATAAGGTCTATTCCTGGGTGTTTGTTATTTTTCATGGTGGAGATTACATCTTTTATTTCATTTAATGTTGGTTGACCAGTGGGTCCGGTCCTCCTTGTGCCTGGGCGTAATCCTCATTGGTTCCTCCAGCTGAGTCATTCAGTAAGCCTTCAAAGTGTTGTGCCCATCTCTTTAGTACTTTACTGCTCTCTGTGATCAATTCTCCATCCGTACTTTCACACATGTGGGATCTTGCTTGAAAGCCATTCGTTTCCTGCTTTATCTTCAGGTACATTCCCCTCACAGCTCTTTCTTTTGCCAACTCTTCTATCTCAACTATTTTTGATTTTTCCCAAACACGTTTTTTCTTTCTGCCAATTTTGCTGGCCACCCTTCTTGCTTCATTATATAAATGCAGTGTTCTTCTTGTCTCTCTTTGCAGCATCATTAGCTGAGCTTTGTTTCTTTGTTCTATAAGTTCTTTGCATTCTGCGTCATACCATCCTGTTCTTTTCACTGATGGTTTAAATCCAATCGTTTCCTCTGTTACACTTGTGACTATTTGCTTCATCTTTTCCCATTGCCGGTTTATATCAACTTTGCTGGCTGATTCCCTTTTGGATAATTCTAGTTGAGTTTCAATCTTCTGTTGATATTCCTCAGAAATTTTTGGGTCCCTACTCAGTTTCTGGCTATTGTACTGTTTTTCTCTTTTATTTTGTTTATTGTCGATGTTACAAATTCTTAGCTTATATTTGATTCTAACAAGCATGTAGTCTGAGTCTATGTATGTCCGAGCCATGCCTCCGGTCGATGAATACGTGGTCTATTTGATTACGGGTAAATCCATCTGAAGATATCCATGTCCCTTTATGTATTTGTTTATGTTGGAATACTGTGCTACTGATTATCATTCATTTTCCAGTAGCGAAGTCTATAAGACGTGTTCGGTTGTCATTGCTCTCATCATGCATACTTTCCGTTACGATTGTTGGTCTGTAAACTAGTTCTTTCCCAATTTTCGCATTGAAATCGCCAAGGACTATTTTGATAACATGGCGTGGAGCCTCATCAAATACTGTTTCCAGTGTTTCGTAGAAAGTTTCCTTCATGGTTTCATCTGCATCTTCCGTTGGAGCATGAGCGCAGATTAACTTGATGTTAAACATTTTTCCTCTAATCCTTATGGAGCCATAATCTTTCACTCACTGGTTTAAACCCAATGAATGCATTTACTGTCTCTCTTTTGACTGCAAACCCTGTTCCTGAGGTGTTTGTGTTGTTTCCACTGTAGAATATTGTATATTCCTTAGTATTTAGGATATCTGAGTCTTTCCATCTAATCTCCTGCAGTGTCGCAATCACGATTCTATATCTTAGAAATTCCTCACTGAGGCGGGCTAAGGCACCTGCTCTGTATAAACTAAGTACATTTCAAGTCGCTGTCCATATATCATATTTGTGGTCAGGCATGGGTCGAAATCCATAAATATCAGTCCGTTTTTCTGTATGAGGTTTAACTTTCGTAACACTTGCTTTTTTACGTGACAGGGTCGTCAGCCCTGCGCACAACCATCTGGGGGAATGCCCCTGCAGCTCTCAGGGCAGCTGCCTTTGCATTGGGTCGGGTCCCTAGACTTTGTGGATCCCCCCACTTCCTACAAAGCACTAGGTACTGATTTTGGTCAGCCCCGGGTATTTTATTTCCCCGGTACCGTCCATATCTGGTGGGCTTTCCCCTATCCGCCACCTTGGGAGGCGCTCGATGGAAGATCAGTATCTCCTCACGAGAAAATTACTATTTAGAACTACCAAAAAAAAATAAAAAAAAGATTTGTATCAACCCAGGCAGTTGACCTAGATTGGCACTAATATTTCCTCTGTTGGTCTCCGATTGATAAGAGTTGAATGATAAAAAAAAAAAAATCTGGTATGCCCCAAAATACATCCCTGCTTTTGAATTAATGAAAATGTTTCTAGGGAAGGGGGTAGTCTGTCTCGCAACCTCTCCACAAACTTCCCTTCTTGAACCATTAGTCGGCCCCAGATATTTATTCTACCCTCACACTATAAAAAAAAAAAAAAATCTGGAATGCCCCAAAATACATCCCTGCTTTTGAATTAATGAAAATGTTTCTAGGGAAGGGGGTAGTCTGTCTCGAGACCTCTCCACAAACTTTCCTTCTTGAACCATTAGTCGGTCCCAGATATTTATTCTACCCTCACACCACCCTCGTCAAAAAATAGGGACAGTGACCGACCTCTTTCATCTATGACAGTGGTTACCCAACTACGGCCCGCAGGCCGGATCCGGTTCAACCGGTCCGCCGACCGTACTTGACCTTGCTTGATAAAACGTCTGGAACACGAGACGTTGTGATACAATTTAAATTTCAATATTATGTTTAGAAAGCTAGGAGATCTTGCGGAGACCTCCTGTTATTCTTAAAATAGTCAGACATTATTTAGCCGTTCTTAAATGCAGTTTTACAGTAACTTAACAGTAGGTTTACAGTTAATTGTTTACTAATACTTATCTCAAGTTTCCCCAACAGTCTTCAGTTACAAAAAGCTTTGCAGAGTTTCAAAAGACACATTCCTTGATGTAATCGTCACAAATACGTTAACAATAATACGTCTTGTTATATACACGAAAGATCTGTCTTGTTAAATGCAGGAAAAAGCTGTCCTGTTATATACATGATAAAGCTACCATTGTTCATTATGCAGTAAACAAGTTACAATAAATGACCCGACACTTTTTCTTCCGTGTAAAAAATAAATAAATCAAGCTGACACTTGTCATCTGTCACTTCAATCATTGTGTATACTTTTATTTTCTGCTACCAAGGTACAATGCACACTTTTCATAATCAGGTTGGTTTCATACGTTGGGATCGTAACGTAGTGGGACCTAAAGACATATTTCAAGTCAGATGACATTTTAGACAGTAGAAGAAAAATGACCTTCCATCTTACAACTTTAATCCACAGACCTTCAGTCCCATAAGATTAATTCACTTTGTACCATTTACCACTATATTACCTTCTGTCACACAACATTATTTCACTGTTACCTTTTACCTCCCAACAGGTCCTGAGTTTCATCATCGTCATCCACTTTGCCCTGTCCATCACCGCCGATGTCCTGGCCAGCCTCTACACAGGGCTGCAGATCCTACAGTTCGCCAGCCAGGCCTTCTTCATTATCTGGGGGCTCTCCCTCTCCGTCTTCTTCTTCTACGCTCTCATCTTCCGTGGCCTCTACTCCAACGCCGTCAAACGCCAGAAGAACGCCCCGTACGGTCTGGCGGGCGAAGGTTGGATCCACACCACCAAGACACTGACCAAGTACACGTTCAGCACTGCGGTCAGGGTCTGTTTCTTCATCGCCATATGCGGCCTGCTGGCAGTGGGGCTGGAAGTCTACGCCATTGTGGACGTGTACAAAACGTTCACCACGGGGAGCCCCAGACCCTGGCCTCTGTGGTTGTTCCACACGGTTTTGAGAGCCGTTGAGTTTCTCATGGCGCTGAGCCTGTGCTACGTGGCTTCCCTGCCGTTCTTGTACCGTCGCAGAGAGGACACTCTTTCGTGTGCCGTGTTGTACTCCCCGTGCGCCACGATATTTTGCTGCGGCGGCTCCGAGGTTAAACCCGACGCTGCGAACAGGATAAGCGGTTTCGTCGACTGGCACGACAGCGGCCATTGCTACCCGGGTTCGAATGTCAGCTCCCTGCCCAAAGACAATGGATACAGCCTGGACAGATTGGATAATAAAAGGCTGTTGAAAGAAAGCATCGACTCTACCCCTGTGGTCAGGAGAAACCCGGTGGCTGGGTCGGCAAGTTCTTTGCTGATCATTGACAATGGTGTGGTGCGCTTCCAAACTGATGACGACGTGGCGGACGCCATCAGCGGATACGACTCCGACCAAAGTGACCAAAAACGCCATGACGATTCACACAACATGAACACATTCCAGCTGAGGGAAGGCTACGTGAACCCTTACAGCCTTGACGACATCAGGGGGCTGTCCAGCCAGGACGACGTCAGAGGACTGTCAACCCAGGACGAAAGTGGGAGGGACAAGTCCAGGAAAAGCAGCATGACCAGCAGCGAGTTCTTCCGGGTTCCAAGCTCGGTCAGTCTGGCCGACAGCATGGAGAACGAGCTGGAGAAAGCCTTTGAGAGCTTCAAGCTGGACACGAGCGCTGAGACTGATGACCAGCAGTGTTTGGACACCAATGTGGCCAGTGATGGGAATCCACGAGGAGGAGACCAAAGAATCAGCAAAGAGTTTTCTGGAGAGGGTCGTAACCCAATGGAGAATTCCAGATCAAACTTTGAGCACAACTCTAACGGTCCTTATGAACAAATGGAGCGCCCTGGATCTCCGGTGGATGTGTCCACGCCACTGATCCAGCGCAGTTTGACCGACTCCTCGTCACATAATGACTCTGTTAGCATGCAGCACTCCAGTCGGCACGACAGTGACTCAATTCACTCACGTGACCAAGAGGTCGATGAGCTTATTCGCAGCAGGCGGAGGCCAAGTGAAGGTCAAGGCTACCAGGCGGCCTTTTTGACCTCTCTGCTCAAATCGAGGGAGGCGGGGTCCAAGGAAAACATTGATGTTTAGCACTGGACTATACAAATCAAGCATTATAGATAGATGAAATAAGAGACATGATATAATATACCTGGTATAAGATATATGATATGATTATGTATGAAATGATTTCAAAAAAGTATGTGAAGTTCTTTCTCTTATTCGCACAATCAATGCTAAGTTTACAGTCCCCATTATATTTAAATGCAGATGGTCTCATATTTGTGGAACTTTCGACATATTCAAATAAAGGACTGAAATAGCATGTTCTGCTAGACGGAATTCATTATGCTCTAAAACTTCAGTCTTCTGAAGAGGCCGGGACTGGCCAGATATGGACATCGACGTCATTTGGAAAGTGCAGAGTGGGGGCTTTAGATCACTCCCCCTCCCCCCCCCACCCCNGTTTTTGCCCCCCCCCCCCCAAACCTCCTTTTTCTCGATGACGTTCCTGGGTATGGGGCGCCAATTAACTTGTCTGTGGCGAGGACAAGTTTTTTAAAGTTTAAATTATTATCATTTAAGTTTTTAGGATTCTACTCTGCCCCCTTTTCAAACTTACAGGCCGCTTCCATATGCTATTCTCTTAAAATCCGCTCCTAACTTATGTTTAAAAAAAAAATCAATGGTGAAAGAAAGCGTCACGTAGAAGTGTTTGACAAGGTGTGTAGTAGAAAGTGGCTTCTGAAATAATGAGTCACCATAGACCAATTTTCTGTATGATTCATTGACCTTTGAACCATGACCTAGTTAAGGACAGGAAGAATAGATTACAAGAAGGGAGTGCGGAGCAACTGAGTAGAAACGTTTTACCCACACACACCCTCTCACCTGGTCACGTGGGGCGCCATACAGATGTATCTGAGGTTGTTGTAAGGGGTTTCCCGGTATTTTCCAGGTATAGTGACTCTGCGCAACCATTTCCACTGCTAATTCGCTAAACGCCCGATGGAGTAAAAAAAAAAATT
Source organism: Lymnaea stagnalis (assembly GCA_964033795.1). Taxonomy (NCBI): domain Eukaryota; kingdom Metazoa; phylum Mollusca; class Gastropoda; family Lymnaeidae; genus Lymnaea; species Lymnaea stagnalis. The sequence continues at coordinate 326,431 of CAXITT010000321.1, read as the reverse complement.
GTTCATTTGAATGACAAATTATATTTTGTTTCTTTACATCGTTGGACTGCAGCATTTGAAACAGTCGTCGTTCGTTTGAGGACCGCTCCCAGCAGGTCAAGTTGACCTTGTCATGATACGCCAGTGTGGTGACTTCGACTGTGCAGTCACATGGCTGTCAATGCAAGCCTTCAGTCTTACGAAATGTTTAAGTCAACACAATACAACTGAGAGCGACAAACGATTATTGTATAATCAGTGGCGGCAACAGAAGGCGAGGAGGAAATGGCGCCCCCCCCTCGGGGCGGCATTTTTATTTCTATATTTAATGAGGGGACAGCATTTTGGGCAAGTGCAAAACGAAAAGAGACTAATTTTAGTGATACGCAAGGCGAAATTTGACTTGACCATGAATTACTATTCACATTTGAAATACTGGACCTTAAATATTTGGTTACACTCTCTGCAATGTATTTAAACCTAAATATTCTGACCCTGTTTTATTCCACGGGTTTTATTTTCGTTTTTCAAAAGACGTGATTTGGGTTTGGTCCTAGAGTAACCTAAATATTGCAACTACAGATCTGTTTACCCCCTGGGTTAGTGTCAGATTAGGTTTCAGTTCTCAAAAGCGTGGTTTCAAATTTCAGACAGTAGTTCGGTCAATTAGCCGGGGGTTGGGAGGGGGGAGGGGGGCTGGTTAGCTATCAAAATACAAGCTATGTAAGTAATTCCTCTCATCTGCTTATGTAAGTTAACACAAATAAATATTCGGTTTATAGTCCGGAGATCTGTTACAAAAGTGATGACGAAAAGTCTTAGGCAATCACATTAGAAATTCAGCAATTAAGTAAGTATTAGCAACGCAATCCTCCTAAAAGTAGATGATATTCTGGTTGGTTCATTGAGATCCAGACCACAAAGGCCAATCACCGTTCTTCTAATTCGATTGCTTGCGGTGTTAACACCAAAAGATGCCGAAAATTTTTATTGCAAACCCCCCCCCCCCCCCCCCCCCCCCCCCCCCCCCCAGGTTCGTCGTAGTGCCGTAGTCTTAGGCTCATCGTAGTGTCTGTAGTCTTAGGCTCGTCGCAGTACTGTAGTCTTAGGCTCGTGGTAGTGCCGTAGTCTTAGGCTCGTCGTAGTGTCCGTAGTCTTAGGCTCGTCGTAGTGCCGTAGTCTTAGGCTCGTCGTAGTGCCGTAGTCTTAGGCTCGTCGTAGTTCCGTAGTCTTAGGCTCGTCGTAGTGCCGTAGTCTTAGGCTCGTCGTAGTGCCGTAGTCTTAGGCTCGTCGTAGTGCCGTAGTCTCAGGCTTAAAAACGTAGTCAACTACGGCGAAAGCCAAGGAGTAAACAGATCTGCAGTTATGACTTTGAAGTCATGATATTTTTGTTCACCCAGTTTTTCCTTGCTGTATTGCATGGTCGGATTAATGCGATAGAGGCTCTGGCTACTGTCAACATAGGAACCCTTGGCCACCTATTACAGTCAACATAGGAACACTAGGCCGTCCATTACAGTCAACATAGGAACTCTTGGTTGCCTATTACAGTCTGCATAGGAACACTTGACCGTCTATTACAGTCACATAAGAACACTTGGCCATCTATTACAGTCAACAAAGGAACACTTGACCGTCTATTACAGTCACCATAAGAGCACTGGCCGTCCATTACAGTCAACATAGGAACTCTTGGTTGCCTATTACAGGCAGCATAGGAACACTTGACCGTCTATTACAGTCAACATAAGAACACTTGGCCGTCTATTACAGTCAACAAAGGAACACTTGGCCGTCTATTACAGTCAACATAGGAATACTTGGCCGTCTATTACAGTCAACATAGGAATACTTGGCCGTCTATTACAGTCAACATAGGAACACTAGGCCGTCCATTACAGTCAACATAGGAACTCTTGGTTGCCTATTACAGTCAGCATAGGAACACTTGACCGTCTATTACAGTCAACATAAGAACACTTGGCCGTCTATTACAGTCAACAAAGGAACACTTGGCCGTCTATTACAGTCAACATAGGAATACTTGGCCGTCTATTACAGTCAACATAGGAACACTAGGCCATCCATTACAGTCAACATAGGAATACTTGGCCGTCTATTACAGTCAACATAGGAACACTAGGCCATCCATTACAGTCAACATAGGAATACTTGGCCGTCTATTACAGTCAACATAGGAACACTAGGCCGTCCATTACAGTCAACATAGGAAAACTTGGCCGTCCATGCTTTCCCCACAGATATAGTTCATTGTTGACCCCTGGGCTTGGGGCCCATTCAGGCCCGTAGGGTAGAAGAATGAACACGTAGAACGATGGCAATAATGGAGAAGACGAAACGGAACGTGGAATAAAATTGCCATTCGATATTTTCCATTATTGAACATTTAAAAAGCCAGAATTGGTGGACCGCTTCTTCAAAGTACCACCGGACAGATAGAGTAAAACAGAAAAACAAGTGAGGCCATACATTTTTTTAGTTTTTATCTACCCCCCCCCCAACCACCCCAAAAAATTCAGTTTGAAAGCCTCGCAGGGGGAAAGCCATGAAGCGGCACCCCCACCCCCTCCCCCGGACTGACAACCCCACACCCCCACCGGAATGACAACCCCACAGTCCCACCGGTGACATCAAACCGGCCATCACCATAACGTCGGTACGCTTGCTACAATCCCGACTCCGGCAGAAAACGGATTTTCACTCCCGGTCTTCCAAACAAGAAATTATATTTTTTAATCTGTCAAGGCGACTCAGGTTATATTGTATGTTGTCTGCCTGCGGTCAGGCAAGAATGCTTTGTATAGTGTATGTTGTCTGCCTGCAGTCTGACATGAATGTGAAACAACCGAAATCTGGTGGTCTGTCTTACTATTGTTAATATGTGTTTACAATCATCTATTTGTAACTCCTTTTTGTTATTGTAAATATTGCCTCGAGGACATTTGACTTCTCTATACAAGGATTAAACGATCCAATGGTGTGCACATTATTCTTCTCTGCCTTTCACTCGTCTCAACGTGTTTTAAATAACTTACGAAGAATTAGTTAACAATAAATATTTTAAATTAAATCTAAGGTTTACAGACACGAGTCGAACAATCGCCTTGACGGTTTTGTGTTTTTGAATTGTGTGCACTTATTTTTAATGGGTTTTACGTACAAATATTTGATCTATTTTTATTACGTCATGTGTCGCATTGATACGTCATGTGTCACACTGATACACCATGTGTTGCATTGATACGTCATGTGCCACACTGATACACCATGTGTTGCATTGATACGTCATGTGTCACACTGATACACCATGTGTTGCATTGATACGTCATGTGTCACACTGATACACTATTTTATTTATTTATTTAGGCATTTTTATATAGCGCTTACCTTAAAGCTCTAAGCGCTTTACAATTATTAAACACGTGTAAACTAAGTAAAATAAAAATGGGACACTGGGATAGTAACTACTATACTATAGAAACAATTAAAATGGCTACACTATGCGTCGCGTTGATACGTCATGTGTCACACTTATATACCATCCGTCGCATTGATACGTCCTGTGTCACACTGATACACCATGCGTCGCGTTGATACGTCATGTGTCACACTGATACACCATCCGTCGCATTGATACGTCATGTGTCACACTGATACACCATGCGTCGCGTTGATACGTCAAGTGTCACACTGATACACCATGCGTCGCGTTGATACGTCATCTGTCACACTGATACACAATGCGTCTTAAAACGATGTAAACAATTATATTTCGTTTTCGCATTGACTCATCCCCTGGCCATACCACTTGACTGGTTATTGACAGGTTACCTGGTCGCAACACGTAGTCACTGGCTGGTTATTGACAGGTTACCTGGTCGCAACACGTAGTCACTGGCTGGTTCTTGACAGGTTACCTGGTCGCAACACGTAGTCACTGGCTGGTTCTTGACAGGTTACCTGGTCGCAACACGTAGTCACTGGCTGGTTCTTGACAGGTTACCTGGTCGCAACACGTAGTCACTGGCTGGTTCTTGACAGGTTACCTGGTCGCAACACGTAGTCACTGGCTGGTCATCTTGTTAAACAACCTATCAGTCAATTCAAAACAGACTGCAGTTTCCTTGTATTTCATTATAATTCATATATTTTATGTATATATTTTATGTTCATATTGTTTGTTTATATTTTATGTTAATATTGTATGTTCATATTGTATGTTCATGTTGTATATTCATATTTTATGTTAATAATTCGGGTTCATGTTTTATGTTCCAATTTCTTTTCTTAGATTAATGAACTTGAATAAAGTTTTTAAAAAAAAACAAGACAAGACCATTATTTACTATGATATTTGAAGAAAACGTTCTTAATCTGAATACGACTGTTTTTAAATGCAACCTAATATTAAAAATGTAACTATAATTGTACAGTATCTGTTAACTGTTTTACCCCACTGCTCTTTGAGAGGCGTGCATGTGGAATGTACATAGATCCATCGTGTGAGCCCGGCGGGAAATTTAAGGGGCCTAAAGATGTGATTGATCAAAATAGATGCCATGTGTGAACTCAGGGGGGCACAAAGCCAAAAAGTGGTGGAGATGCTCCAAACATCTCACCGAGGCTAGGTATGTACACAATTCAGCTGTGTTGTTGTTCTCTGTATGTACACATTAAACATGTCTTGTTGATATTGTACACATCTAGACTTCGTGACACCTCCACTGCTAAGGGACATAAGAATTACAATGAAATGTCGTTACTGTCTTATTGAGAATTACGTCCCTTCGGGTGTAAAAAAAAAAATAGGTGATGTGATAATATCTCCATTTAAGACAGGCAAGTACCAGCGTACGTACAACACTCATACAGTTGTAGTTTAACGGCCCCCACAACACTCAAACAGTAGTAGGTTAACGGCCTTTACCACACTCAAACGGCAGTGGAATAATAACGTCCCAACCTTACAAACTCGGCGAAGTTCATAAAGATACATGGATAGACCTCAAAAAGATACACATTTAATTAACAATTCTGATTTATTATTTACATATTATCCACACCAATTGTATAGGCAACAGCGCATATTTATAGCACATACACTAAATGCATAGGACATACACAAATTGTATAGCACATACACCAATTGTACAGCACATGCACCAATTGTATAGCACATACACCAATTGTATAGCACATACACCAATTGTAGCAATATTTCATTGGCTCTAATATTTTTACTAACTTTTTGAAAAGAGTTATAAAAATAACAATTTGGTAGTTTTTTAAAAATACAATTGAACCTCTCATAACGAGCACCTCTCATAACGAGTAATTCGCATACGAGCACACAAAAAAATGTGAAGAAGTTGCTCCCTTAACGAGCGATATTTCGCATAACGAGTTACCAAGAAAGGGGAAGTCCCTTTTTCCTGACATCCATTTGTGAGCCGGGACTTCCGGTCTGTTAGCGTATTGTTTTCGTGTGTGATCACCAGTTTTTACACATTTTGTATTCAGACAGTGTTCGTAATTTTTTTATGTTCAAAGTCTAATAACCTGTGCTAAAATGTCTTCGAAGAAAAAACCCACAAGAAGACAATCATGAGAGAGAAAAAAATAACTGTTGAAATGAAACGTAAAATCATTGAAAAGCGAGAACAAGGTGTGAGCGTGGCTAATCTAGCGCGCACATACAATCGATCAACATCAACGATCTGCACTATTCTCAACAACAAAAACACAATTAAGGAGATGGATGCTTCAAAGGGAAACACTTGTACTCATTTTTTTCTTCTCCGGCCGTGGGGTGGGAGCACCTGGATTTCTCTGGATGTGAGAATAATCCCGATAGATGCCTGAAACAGAGCTCACACAACTAACTATAATATCATTCACATCTTACAATCTTATTTGAGAGCGGCCCCTTCTGGTTTGTTCAAGATGCGCGTGCCAAAAAAATTAACCTATCATGGACGACCAAGATTTTTATAAAACGGTTTTGTCAAGTCATGTCAGGATCATTTAGTTTATCTTTTTTTTAAAAAAATTCTTGATAAATTTTACCATTTACCAGCTTTTTTTTTTTTTTTTTTTGATAAATGGACCTTGACCTTGATCAAACTTTCCAGGAAGCGCGTGTAGGTCCGGAGGTACGACCATTTGATCATTTAGTTTATCTTTTTTTTAAAAAAATTTTTGATAAATTTTACCTTTTACCAGCTTTTTTTTTTTTTTGTTGATAAATGGACCTTGACCTTGATCAAACTTTCCAGGAAGCGCGTGTAGGTCAGGAGGTACGACCATTTCAAATTTGGTTGCGCCCCATTGTTTTGGTTCTCGTGTTTTAAAGTTACACATTAAATTACGAAAAAACAAACAAACGAAGTCCCACCGAGCTCTCTATATTAGATGTATTGTTCATTGTTTCTATAGTATAGTAGTTACTATCCTAATGTCTCATTTTTATTGTAGTTAGTTTACATGTTTTTTTAATAACTGTAAAGCGCTTAGAGCTTTAAGGTAAGCGCTATATAAAAATGCCTATATAAATAAATAAATATCTATGTCTTTTCGATGCTGTTCAATTTACCACAAATGTGTCTCATTCTAACCACACCAAAAAAAAAAAAAAAATGATGCTAACTTACTGTATGTCATGGCGGTTATCTTTGAGTCGACCAGGAGACACATATGCTTAATTGTTAACAAACTGAACCACTGCACAAAGATATTTCTGTCATTGCATTTTATTCGTTGTTGAAACATTTAATCCTCCAAATCACACAATTTTAGAATATCTCTTAATTTAATATTGCAATTATTATAGTCAAAACGTGATTTTCATATGTTTAAGTTTTTGATGTACTTCCAAGTTTAAAAGCAACAACAACAAAGAACACTGAAAGAAGATAATTTTATATACGGCGCCTCACTGAAGGTTACGCCTCACTGAAGGTGGCGCCTCACGTGTCTAAGGGGCACATTTTTTCATGCATTCTCCGTGTGTTTTGAAGTTGTTCTGATTAGAACTACAGCCCTCAAAGTAAAAAGGTTTGCAGGTTTGTCTTGTATTGAGGTAGAAGTATCGAATGCTCCTCTTAGAAATATGGCTCGATCTTTTCCGGCAGAAGCCGACTACTGGTCTCAGGAAACAAAACTGGGCTGAAAGAATAAGACATGGTCGCCGGTATTCAAAGTACTTGAAGAAATGTTTTTAGCATTAGATTGAAACAACGCAAACCAGCATAAGATGGCATACATGGCTGTACTTAAGATGGTAAACATGGCTGTACTTAAGATGGTAAACATGGCTGTACTTAAGATGGTAAACATGGCTGTACTTAAGATAGCAAACATGGATGTACTTAAGATGGTAAACATGGCTGTACTTAAGATGGTAAACATGGCTGTACTTAAGATGGTAAACATGGCTGTACTTAAGATGGTAAACATGGCTGTACTTAAGATGGCAAACATGGATGTACTTAAGATGGCACACATGGATGCACTTAAGAGGGCAAACATGGCTGTACTTAAGATGATAATCATGGCTGTACTTAAGATGGTAAACATGGCTGTACTTAAGATGGCAAACATGGATGTACTTAAGATGGCACACATGGATGCACTTAAGAGGGCACACATGGATGTACTTAAGATGGCATACATGGCTGTACTTAAGATGGCATAGATGGCTGTACTTAAGATGGCATACATGGCTGTACTTAAGATGGCAAACATATTTGTACTTACGAGGGTCTTTCTCGCACATTGCAGGATGCATGATGGTTAAACAGAAGATCAATGCTAACGTAATGTGTGTCATGGCGGTGATCTTTGAGTCGACCAGGAGACCTAATAAATCATCTCATCCTCATACCAGGACTCTGAGGTGACTTTGAGGAGACTTTAAAATGGATTTCCACGAAATCGGATTGCAATGGGAAATTCCTTTCACAGATTGTTAAATTTTACAACCAGCCATGATTGCAGACAATGATCAAATTCATTTTAGTGAACTGAAATATACAACTGTCCACCCACGCTGTGAGATTTATGCTTATTACACTATTTATTTTTTTCCTTCTCTAATAAATTGAATTCATAAGCAATGATTGCATTATCAGAGTGTCAGGCCTGAGGTTAGGGCTTGAAATTGTCAAAGTATTAAGTTATTGATGTAAATGGCAGATTCAATATGGCTATGACAATGTAAGTGGTAGGTGTAATTTGGCCGTGGTAATGTAATTAGCGGTGGATAATATATTGTTCATGGCTTATTTGCAGTGGTTAATGTATGCTGATGGATCACTTGCAGTGGTTAGTATATTGCTGATGGTTCACTGACAGAGGTTAATGTATTGGTCATGGTTCACCTGCAATGATGAATGTATTGCTTATGGTTCACTTGAAGTGGTTAATGTATTGTTCAAGGTTCACTTACAATGGTTAACGATGCCGTAAAACTTTGTGTATGGTAAATACAAAGTTCATCAGGTGACAATGTTACAGGAGTAAGAATGTGGATAGGCAAGCAGCCTGGGGACTGTGGTCCAAGTGATAGGCAAGCAGCTTGAGCACTGCGGTCCAAGGGATAGGCAAGCAGACTGAGGACTGCGGTCCCTAGACTTTTCTTGAGGTATCGTAGAAACGGTTGGTATCGTGTCTTAAAGGGGTGGGGTGGTGCCAAGTTATGTTGAAGTGCTTGAGTGATTGATGCGCTGCCAAAAGTCTGGTTGTTTCTGAAGTGCTTGAGTGATAGGTGCGCTGCCAAAAGTCTGGTTGTTTCTGAAGTGCTTGAGTGATAGGTGGGGTTGAAGAATTTCAAGTCAAAAACCAACTCCAAGTCAACCTTGAAGAGTTTGTTTACGACGTACATCAGTTCAGCAATAGTCGACTGGGCAAGACTGAACATGGATACATTAGTTTAAAAATATTAAACTAGGCTGGACTGGACATGAACACATTAGTTCAAAAATAATAGACTAGTCTGTACTTAACATGAACACATTAGTTCAAAAATATTAGACTAGTCTGGACTTAACATGAACACATTAGTTCAAAAATATTAGACTAGTCTGGACTTAACATGAACACATTAGTTCAAAAATATTAGACTAGTCTGGACTTAACATGAACACATTAGTTCAAAAATATTAGACTAGTCTGGACTTAACATGAACACATTAGTTCAAAAATATTAGACTAGTCTGGACTTAACATGAACACATTAGTTCAAAAATATTAGACTAGTCTGGACTTAACATGAACACATTAGTTCAAAAATATTAGACTAGTCTGGACTTAACATGAACACATTAGTTCAAAAATATTAGACTAGTCTGGACTTAACATGAACACATTAGTTCAAAAATATTAGACTAGTCTGGACTTAACATGAACACATTAGTTCAAAAATATTAGACTGGGCCTGGACTTAACATGAACACATTAGTTCAAAAATATTAGACTAGTCTGGACTTAACATGAACACATTAGTTCAAAAATATTAGACTAGTTTGGACTTAACATGAACACATTAGTTCAAAAATATTAGACTAGTCTGGACATAACATGAACACATTAGTTCAAAAATATTAGACTAGTCTGGACTTAACATGAACACATTAGTTCAAAAAATTAGACTAGTCTGGACTTAACATGAACACATTAGTTCAAAAATATTAGACTAGTCTGGACTTAACATGAACACATTAGTTCAAAAATATTAGACTAGTCTGGACTTAACATGAACACATTAGTTCAAAAATATTAGACTAGTCTGGACTTAACATGAACACATTAGTTCAAAAATATTAGACTAGTCTGGACTTAACATGAACACATTAGTTCAAAAATATTAGACTAGTCTGGACTTAACATGAACACATTAGTTCAAAAATATTAGACTAGTCTGGACTTAACATGAACACATTAGTTCAAAAATATTAGACTAGTCTGGACTTAACATGAACACATTAGTTCAAAAATATTAGACTAGGCTAGACTGAACATGAACAACGATAGTTTCCTCAGTGGACTAATGCCTAAAAGCAATGACGTTATCTCTATTCACACACACTACAAGTGCAGTAAAATAAAGTTCTCGACATCTGTCTCTCTCATAGCCTCTTAACCAATATCTACAACCACTCATTTTAAAACGCCCACAAAACTCTAAACAAATGGACCAAAGTCTTGTAACGCGCCGACGGAACTCCCTCTCCGAGTTGGAATTAAGAGTTTTCTTTGATGAAATGAGCTTTCATCCGCGTTTAAAGAGACCCATCCACTCGGGATGTAGCTCACTCAGTTTACGAATTGTAAAGTTACATACTCTGAATTGTAAAAGAAAATATTTGGGCGTTAAAAAAAAGCTGCATATGGGAAGTTTGATTCAATAGGCAGTTAGATTCAATGGGCAAGTAGATTCAATAGGCTGGTAGATTCAAAGGGCAGGTAGATTCAATAGGCAGGTAGATTCAATGGGCAGGTAGATTCAAATGGCAGGTAGATTCAATAGGCAGGTAGATTCAATGGGCATGTAGATTCAATGGGCAGGTAGATTCAAAGGGCAGGTATATTCAAAGAGCAGGTAGATTCAATGGGTAGGTAGATTCAATAGGCAGGTAGATTCAATGGGCACGTAGATTCAATGGGCAGGTAGATTCAATAGGCAGGTAGATTCAATAGGCAGGTAGATTCAAATGGCAGGTAGATTCGTTTGGCAGGTAGATTCAAAGGGCAGGTAGATTCAATAGGCAGGTAGAGTTAATGGGCATGTAGATTGAAAGGGCAGGTAGATTCAAAGGGCAGGTAGATTCAATAGGTTGATAGATTCAATGGGCAGGTAGATTTAATGGGCAGGTAGATTCAATGGGCAGGTAGATTCAAAGGGCAGGTAGATTCAAAGGGCAGGTAGATTCAATAGGCAGGTAGATTTAATGGACAGGTAGATTCAAAGGGCATGTAGATTCAAAGGGCACGTAGATTCAATAGGCAGGTAGATTCAATGGGCAGGTATATTCAATAGCCAGGTATATTCAATAGCCGCTAGATTCAATAGACAAGGGGTTTCAATAGCCAGGTATATTGAATAGGCAGGTAGATTCAATAGGCACGTAGTTTCAATAGGCAGTTAGATTCAGTAAGTAGGTAGATCCAATAGGCAGGTAGATTATCATGGCCTAGGGTTCTCTAAAAATACTATTTTTATAGCACTGGAAAATTTTAGAGTAAAGTTGGAACAGAGGCCTCTTGGTTTCTTGAGTGTCTTACAATAACACTAATAGTAGGAACAACTTTGAGACTGGCTGTCTAGAACAAGCTACTGTATATCATGCTATTGTCAAACAATGTAACAAAGAAATTAAGGAACCAATTCATGTCTCAGCTCTGCAGCTGTTGACGTCTGCTCTGCATTTCCATCTTTAAATTCTTAACCTTTAATAAAACGTTCAACTTATTTCCTAAACTAGCATCAACTCATTACGTAAGTGCCAGTCGGGCAGTATCAACTGCTTTCCAAGCGACCAATACACATTGCATGACCATCGGACAATAAACTTATACACTGCATGCCAAAAGACATATTGACTGCATGCGAGAATTACAACAAATCTGAGTCAGTTGGTCTATAAATTATGTTTCGCATTTAAGTTTTCTTTTTTTAAATCTATTCCTTAGCTTTAATTCATGTCAAACGGAACCGAATTAAAATCTTTTATCTTTAGGGAGTTTAAAAAGGAAAGAGATGATGTTTTTTTTATTTATCATTTAATTTTAAAGGGAAGCAACTTTATATTTTTCTTTCCATTGTAAAAAACTTTACGTAAAAAAAGAGACAAAAAAAAAAAAAAAAAAAAAAAAAAAAAAAAAAAAAAAAAAAAAAAAAAAAAAAAAAAAAAAAAAAAAAAAAAAAAAAAAAAAAAAAAAGAATATTCAGACATATCTTTCAATATTTGATCGATACATTTTTTTTGGTAAGAATTTCTATTTTAAAAAAAAATTGAGATCACTACTGCCTTGTGTATTGTAACGATTCTGACCATTTCAAATTGTAATTTTTAAAAATAAATATTAATTCATAGTTGCTTTTTTTTATTTGAATTATCAAAGTTATCACTTATCCCACAGAAAGAAGAAAAAATTCGAGTACTTCGTGTTATAATTAATTTAAATAAACCAAATTGTATGTGTGTTGCCGATCTACTACCTATTTCGATATCAGTCATAAGTTTTTGACTTTTTTCAATAACCTACTTTGGTCGGAACACGAAATAGATTCACATATGAGATCTCGATGACAATACATCATTGTTATGCCCAAGACATCTTCTATAGGGCCAACAGATCTCAGAGAAATTTCAATATAATTGGGAAGCCCATTAATTAGACTTGGAATTTGGGGAATATGATTAAGAAAAATGTATATAATATATATATTTAGAGAAACTTTTTTAAAAAAATGACTTCCTATCAAAGACGAGTTTAAACGCACTAAAATGAGAAAATAATTAAATTTTTTAACATTTAATACGCAAAGACATACTATGGAGAACTATAGGACCCTATGCAGCAATGTAGGCAAAGGATTCCAATTGCATTAAGTCTGAAATTAAATATGTTTTTTTTTATTTTTTACATTTTTTGAAATATTGTCTGCAAAGACTTTCTTTGCGTAATGCATTTTAAAGAATTATAAAAGTATTTTCTTCTTTCTAATCTATATCGCCTATATGCTGCTAGCTGCCGTCCATGGCTTGACATGTACAATTTCTAGTGTGGATGGGATGAACGTACATCTGTTCTTGTTTTGTTGTTGTACAGCTCTTTTTTTAATTAAATAAATGTATGGGGTTTTTTTTTTTTGGTGTCATGATTATGTTTCCTAATATTTTATGTACCGCTCTATACAAGACCACTAATAATAATAATAATGTGTGTTTCTCAACGGTGTATCCGCTCTAGTCGCCACGTAGCCATAGCATTGAAAATCAAGATCATTTGGGCATAAGTCTCTTGACGGAGGAAAAAGTATTCCTGGTGCATTTTTTTAATTTTTACTGAGCTGAGAATCGTTCTGCCAATTTTTTTTTTTTTTAAATTCGGCCCCATTCATGAACAATTACGTATAAGCTAAAAAAATTGTTCAATATAAATATTTTTTTCTCCGTTGAGTGACCAATGTCCAATAAAAACTAACCAACGGATCTTCCTTTTCACTACTAGGAATATGAAGTGGCTGTATCGACGCACCGTTTACAAACGCATATACTGGTTCAAGAGACAGGAATTTCAGTACTGTTAGTATGGGCGCATGCAGTACTTTAAAAACCCCCACAAAATTATCATCTCCAGATTCGTATGAAATAAGCAATTAAGAAAATAGTTTTTGGAACCAGTTTTCCGATCGTCTAATCATTTCCAAGTTTATTGATACTGTGTAACATAATGATATTTGATGTTACTTTGCAGCTGAGTGAGAAGAACTATTTCGTGTCATTGTAGTGATATATAGATATAAATACAGATAGTGAGGAACCACAAGAGCAGCCATATTCATTGAATGAAGAAAGCGGTTAGGACTGATCTCGTGTTATTTTCAAAAAGCAATGGATGTATTATGAATAAACTGTATTTAATCATCATTCCACCATTTATTCTGCGTAGTGTTATATATAACTAAAGAAGTGATATGTGAATTCTTGGACTTCGTATTTTCGTATTATTACAGTTGTGAGTAATAGCTTGTAGGTAACCCCCCCCCCAACCCTAAATGATACTCTTAGTCATTGAGGTATCCGCTCTGGTCATAACAACTTATCTCAGTGCCAGCGATATCAGTATAGGAAGTCAGGTTACGTACCGGTACTAGTTTAAGAAAAAATTAATAATTCCAGTAATTTGGATTAAAATTATGTTTTAAAGTAGATTGAAGAGTTTTACAAAAGGTGCCATAATTATATTTGTATGTGAAATGTATCTGAATTAAGTTATAGGCCTATTAAGATAAGATAGGACAAGATTCTTTTATTGATCCAAATACATGGAAATGTTTTTTGATTGCATTATACATTTTCAGCACAAAAATAAAACAATTTGAACACAAGACATTTATAATAAATTATTTCAAATAGCCATTCAGTGAGTTCTCTTAGCAAAATCGGGGACTTATTAGTTCTCATTCAGATGTGTGACTTCAGAGGTAAATTCGTACAGATTAGGGAACAAAAGAATTTGTATATCTGTCATGTATTGATCCAAATACATGGAAATGTTTTTTGATTGCATTATACATTTTCAGCACAAAAATAAAACAATTTGAACACAAGACATTTATAATAAATTATTTCAAATAGCCATTCAGTGAGTTCTCTTAGCAAAATCGGGGACTTATTAGTTCTCATTCAGATGTGTGACTTCAGAGGTAAATTCGTACAGATTAGGGAACAAAAGAATTTGTATATCTGTCATGTATTGATCCAAATACATGGAAATGTTTTTTGATTGCATTATACATTTTCAGCACAAAAATAAAACAATTTGAACACAAGACATTTATAATAAATTATTTCAAATAGCCATTCAGTGAGTTCTCTTAGCAAAATCGGGGACTTATTAGTTCTCATTCAGATGTGTGACTTCAGAGGTAAATTCGTACAGATTGGGGAACAAAAGAATTTGTATATCTGTCAGTCCTCGCCCTGATGGAAAGCATTCGTCCCTAAAGGCCCGATCCTAAGTATCTGTGATGAAGAGGGTGGGATGTATCATCCAAAATGTGTTTAGTTTCACAAAAACATCTTTCTTCAAATAGTTCTTCCAGTGAAGGATTATTAGTTTGTGTTATGTTCCTAGCTTTCTTGATTAGTCGGTTTATGCGGTGTTTAATATCAGACGTTGAATTCCCACACCAGCAGGTAATACTGAAATTAAGTAGGCTTCCAATTGTTGCACTGTAGAATAAGTTAACGACTTGCTTGTTTACGCCAAAATTGTACAGTTTTTTTTTTAAGTAGAACAGTCTTTGGTTGAATTTCTCATACAGGATTTGGCCGTGCTCATGCCATGTTAGCTTATTATTAATGGTGACACCAAAGTACTTGTGCGCCTCCACTTTCTCCACATTTTGATTTTTTATGGTAAGATCGGTAATCAGGTGTTTCCCCCTCCTGAAATCAACAACCATTTCCTTTGTTTTTGCGATTCCAAACAGCTTAAGTTTTATATATTAAAGTGATACTTAGCTTTGATATATTAAAGTTATACTTAGCTTTGATATATTAAAGTTATACTTAGCTTTGATATATTAAAGTTATACTTAGGTTTGATATATTAAAGTTATACTTAGCTTTGATATATTAAAGTTATACTTAGGTTTGATATATTAAAGTTATACTTAGCTTTGATATATTAAAGTGATACTTAGCTTTGATATATTAAAGTGATACTTAGCTTTGATATATTAAAGTGATACTTAGCTTTGATATATTAAAGTTATACTTAGCTTTGATATATTAAAGTGTTACTTAGCTTTGATATATTAAAGTTATACTTAGCTTTGATATATTAAAGTGATACTTAGCTTTGATATATTAAAGTTATACTTAGGTTTGATATATTAAAGTTATACTTAGGTTTGATATATTAAAGTTATACTTAGGTTTGATATATTAAAGTTATACTTTGGTTTGATATATTAAAGTTATACATAGCTTTGATATATTAAAGTTATACTTAGCTTTGATATATTAAAGTTATACTTAGGTTTGATATATTAAAGTTATACTTAGCTTTGATATATTAAAGTTATACTTAGGTTTGATATATTAAATTGATACTTAAATTTAAACTTACACATTATGTTTTAAAAATGCAAGTAAACAAGAGTATATAATAATATAAAATTGTAAAATATAATATGCCTGTAATATCCTTAACAATTGGAGTTTAAATAAATCATAATCTCTCAGTTCATATTTTTATTGCTTATCTAAAATTTCTGACAGTTTGTTTGTACACTCTGTGATACATCAGGTGTACATTAGTACACAACCTTAAAAATCCCGCAGATATAATTGATACAAGATTAATATTTTCTAATAATAGACATAATTTCCTGATTTATTTTCGTAGTGTCCTGTTACAATTACAAACTTAATATATTTTGATATATATTGGACACATTGTTTTATTGCACATAGACATAACGTCTAGACCCTAGACAATCAAAGTTGACAGCCAGGTAGACATATTGCACATAGCCATGAAATAGATACCTTATTCTGGAAACACAGCAAATCACTATAATGTGTGTCTCTATTATTGGCAAGTAAACCAGCTACTTACTGTTGATGCAAACACACCGAATGGAGTCACATCACAAGATCGTACACCGTGTGATTTTTTTTTAGCGATAACCGATAAATACTGTACAAACTCAACAGGTAAAGAACCAACTCTCAATCTATATAAAGAATGTAGTTTTCGATTTAAATTATTTTTTTTTTTTAAAAACCCGTTTGTGATTTTACAAAATAATGACATCTCCCTTAGATACATTCTTATTATTGCAATTTAAAAAAAAACAACAAACAAACATAACAACACCAAAAATTCAAACACTATCCCATCTTGCCACGAGTGTTGTCATAATGATAATATGGTCTTTTGATGGGGCTTCTAGGCTGGGTGAACTCAGACTTTCCACACTCACAAAGAGCCGATTCTAAACTTGATTCTGACTTTCCACCCTCACAAAGAACTGCCTCTAAATTTGATTAACCCAGACTTTCCACCATCAGAAAGAACGAACACACATGATACGAAATACATATGTCAAATGGCCCTGATAACTGATAACTTCGTTGTTATTGAAAGCGTTGTTTTAAAGCAAAATCAACATAAAAAGAACAGCCTCCTCTTGACATATGGAGGCAGTCTCAATTGACGAATTCTGTCCCTCCTTTGTGGCCCCGAGCCAATCGCCGACGACACAGCTACAAAAGTTAAATTTTTCAGTGACATCGGCTGCGATGTTATCTCATTTAGAAGATCAGAACACTCACTCCCTGGTTCTAACCTTTGTCTCAGACGCCGGAAGTCCTCATGATCCATTATGTCCGACGCAGTTAAAAACAAACGATCCAGAAAAAAGCGTGCTATTTTTGGCCTGCCCCAAAACAGGGCCGAACGCAAGGGGGACGCAACTTGCAGGTAGAAGTAATTCATAGAGTTGTCTGTGGCATCATTCGCCGGGCCCATCCCGGCCGAAATCAACTTTTGGAGGAGTTCCAGGTTTCCGTGAGAGATGAGCTTATGTAAAACGCGAGGGCGAATGTATGCGGCATCTGCCCCCTGCTCTAAAAGATACTCCGCACATTCAAAAGTCGCGCCAACAGGAAACTCTGAATCAAAATAATGAAAAACAAAAGACAGTGCGTTCTCGTCTTCTTCGCTTGATTTTAAATTGACGTCCGCCCCTGCTTTACAAAGGAACGTCAGGGAATCCAAATTATTTTCGAGAGCTGCCAACATCAACGGGGATTCCCCGTATCTATTTCTGTGGTTCACGGAAGCACCTGCCTGGATGAGCAATGAACACATGTCCCCGCTGGCAGTGTGCCCGGAAATCAATCTGAGCAAGCTTGTGTTGTTGTTCGAATCTTCTGAATTCACATCGAGCCCATTTGCCAATAGCAGTTCAACAGTCTCCTGATCCCCTCTCTTAATTGCTGCATCTAAAACAGCCATGTCTTTCACTGACTTTACTTTGCAATCTAGAACAGCCATGTCTTTCACTGACTTTATTTTGCAATCTAGAACAGCCATGTCTTTCACTGACTTTACTTTGCAATCTAGAACAGCCATGTCTTTCACTGACTTCTCCTTGCAATCCAGAACAGTCATGTCTTTCACTGATTGTATCTTCCAATCTAGAACAGCCATGTCCTTCACTGACATTACCTTGCAATTTATAACAGCCATGTCTTTCACTGACTTTAACTTGCAATGGGTATCTCTGTACATAAGTATAATTCCGGTGCACTACTCCTTTTGTTGTCATGAACTAAGTTGATATACTTTGTCCATTACATTTAATGTTTACTTGCCGTTGGGTTGTTCCCAGGGGAAGACTTTTGGTCGATACGTTAGTTTTTTTTTGTTTTTGGTTTTTTTTCTTTGTTGTTTTGTTAGGCAGATTTTCACTTACCGACTACTTATTGCACCATTGTAAATGACTTGTAACATAAACTTGGTGACTACGACAAAGCACCACTGGACGAGCCGATATAAATGTAGCCAGAATGACCAGGTCATCATGGGCAGTAGTGAAGGCTTTTTTTTTTTTAATTTGTTTAGTTCTCTAGTGATAGAAGCCTCAACTTCTTTAACATGGATCAATATTCTGAAAGATGAAAAATAAAAATATTTAGAAAAATTATTTTTTTTAAAACGACATTCTTTCAAAGGGATGAATTGTCACAAACTAAATAGTATTTACAACATTTTAATTTCGTAAAATACATTACGCAAGGAAAGCGTGAGCAGACGGGTAATTCTAAACTCTGTGGATCCAAAGGATTCGAATTCAATAAATGTCGACAAAATTTATTATTATTATTATTATTATTTTGTTTTTAAATTTTTGAAAATATTTTCTGCACAGCTTATCTTTTCCTAAAGCATTTGAAGAAGATTTAAACGTACATTCTATATTTGAATGTGTTCAAGCTCGTCTTAGAGAGAAAGTCTTTATTTTTTTTACTTTGTACAAAGTTTTTTTTTAAACTGCTCACGTTTTCTTTTGTAATTTTAGCAGCGTTTAAGATTTTAATCTGTGAATTTTCAACAACAACAACAAAAAAAAAAAAAAAAAAAAAAAAAAAAAAAAAATAAAAAAAAAAAA